>JBBBDQ010001320.1:312500-822340 GCA_037127315.1 Ascarosepion bandense
CCACGTCTATTGTACAGGTGTAGAGGCTCATCCTTTGTTCCCTGTTTAGTATGTGGTTTCCGGCTTTCTCTTTTCCAATCTTTTCACTTTTCTTTTCTTTTTTTTTTCAATTGGAGTAGATAGACTAATTTATCGCCCGGTTCACACTCCACCCACGTCTATTGTACAGGTGTAGGGGCTCATCCCTTGTTCCCTGTTTAGGATGTGGTTTCCGGCTTTCTCTTTTCCAATCTTTTCACTTTTCTTTTTTTTTTCAATTGGAGTAGATAGACTAATTTATCGCCCGGTTCACAAACCACCCACGTCTATTGTACAGGTGTAGAGGCTCATCCCTTGTTCCCTGTTTAGGATGTGGTTTCCAGTTTTCTCTTTTCCAAATCTTTTCACTCTTACGTAGCCCCCTGCACATCAGTGGCGTTACCGCCTTGCTCGGTTTGATATGATTAAAAAAAATGTAAGATCTACAGATTATACGGTCTAAACGTTATGTTTTTATTAATTTTATGATTGTCACCATATGAAATACATTGTAAAAGAAGAATGTATATTCAGTTAGTCAAGTGCCATACGTGATACACGCTTGGGTGATCATCTTTCAAAACAGACATAACTGACTGGACAGAAGATTTTCCCGCAGTAGGTTGCCAATTTTTTCTGCGGTAGGCTAGCTTCCAGCCAAGGCCATAGAATCCAATCTATCCTGTTATTTAACACAAAACTCGAAACGGAATAATACCTTTCCCAAGAGTATTTGCGCTTAAGTGAATGCAAGAATTTTACTGGAATTCGAACTCGGCTGTCCGATTTCTTATTCCACGCCCATATTCACTGCACCACAATGCACATCCTATATGTATATTAATGTATATTAACAATATATATGTATTGTAATAATCCAAAATATATAAATCAATTTTATTTTATGTTACATCTGTGATCACCATTTGATGAATCTTGAGATATTATATACAAATATATAGAAAAGAAATTCATTCATATTTTTCCTTTCTGATAATTATATTGTCAAATCATCCAGAGTGGCATTACTTCAGGAAGAAACATGATAATACAATATTTTTGTATAATGGCACACAAAGATTTGGTAATGGCGAAAACTCGTTCAATCAAATGTCTATTTGGAATTAAGATAAACATAAATAAACCATTGTTCTGATGATCTGGAAAAGGTAACTGATTAATATGAAAATAAAATAACTGACGAATTATACAACAATTATTGAATTACAAAATCACCTCGGAGGGTTATGTAGAAATGATCATAAAACTCATACATCCACTAAGTAAATTAACAATTAGATATATGCCAACTGAATTTTCAATGTTATATTTTATTACACATTGTAGAACTAGATTGTTTGAATCTGGTCTATGTGCCAACTTGATTAAGCAACGTAATTTATAAGACTGACAAGATGTAAGAAATAGAGCAATAGTTAGTGTAAACTGTAAATTTTAAAATCCAAATAATATTATTAATGTTATACAAATCAATATAATTATAGATTTTTTGTGGCTATAAATTTTTGCGTGTACAGTTACAACTAAACAGCATTTGCCGAAAGATGAAAATCGAGCAAGTAGTCGATCTTTCATTCTGCAAAGTTCATTAAATTCTTCTTGCCATTGTCTTCCAAGATACTCAGATAATTAGAATGGTTACCAACCTCTCTATATAAACGTACAAAACTGATGTAAACCTTCGTTAAAAATAAAAACTATTTATTTAATCAGAGGATATTTGCTTCAATCAATAACAATGATGTATATAATTTTAAGTTCGAAACTTAAAATTTAACAAAACAGGAGTTCAAATATTGCAAAACACTCACAATAAACGAAATGTAAACGAAAGAAATAAAACATTAAGGAAAACATGGAGAATCTGACAAATTCGAGAATTTTAGGCCGGACCAACGTAACTTTTAACTGGACAAGACGTACCAGATTAAACTAGAGCAAAGATTGTTCGTATGACATTTGCAAATTAAGTCTCGGAAAGAAATAAGACATGACCAAACAATTGAATTCGATTCTGTAGTTCTCAACACAAATCATACATGAAATACCAAATTTTGATTGGAAGTAAATATGCAATAATAAATTAAAGTTATACATAACCACTATAATCAATTTTAAATAATAAATATAAGACTAAATAAAAAAAAACAAAATACATGTTAAGGCAGTGATTACCGTTTACTACCTTGTTCATTTAAAGTCAGCGGGAAAATACTGACACATAGTCCGAAAACCAAGTAGAGATAAACGCGTCTTTGCAACCTTGTATATCATTAATTATTACCTACATACTACACTTTTTCCGAAGACAATATTTTTCGAAATTCTTGTTGTTCTATCATACATTCCATGGCATGAAATATGACGAGCAGCATTTTTAGCCTCTCCACAAGAGATATTTACTATAAAATGAGTAATACACATTCATTTCATAATATATTTGTATTTTAAGAACATATAGTATTTTTAATTTTGGGAACATATTTGCAACTTTAAGCTAAGTAAAACATACATAACGCAGGATATTTTCACAAACTCTACCATACTTTTAACGTCATTATATTACTTGCGGGAACACTTCATCTCCTATTCCTTCTGCTAACTTAAATGTCTTTTTGGCATTGTGTTTGCTATACATTAGTGTAGAATGTATTCATTAATGCTTTCTGTGTTACATTATCTATCTATCTATTTATCTATCTTTATATCTTTATATATATATATATATATATATATATATATATATATGTGTGTGTGTGTGTGTGTGTGTGTATGTGTGTCTGTATCCGTGTGTGTGTGTGTGTGTTTTGCGCGTGTGTAAGAGTACATTAGAAAAGTTTGAAGATCTTGAAGTAATATGCAAGTATTGTTTTCAATATTCCCACAGCTCATGTTTATAAAGGTTCTATTTATGGTATATATATATATATATATATATATATATATATATATATGAGAAAAAGTCGGACAAATTTATAAATCCATCGTATCGTGGAAAATTTATTTCGTGAAAATATTAACGAAATAAATTTCAACGATGAATGACCATGAATTGAATTTTTTTTAGGTCTGAAGATTTTCAAATGCAGGTCAGTAAATTTAGAGACCATATTTTGAATAAATAAACGGAGTTGTCGGATGCTCTGTTAATTCCGACGGTAAAAATAATATTCTTCTCATAAATATATTCATTTCGATTTTATGAAAACAACATTAAATTTAATATTTCGATTCTAATAGTAAGATAACAATGTTGATGATAATAACAATTCATATCTAATAAAAGATGATATAATAATAATAATATCATTTAATTATAATAACTATTATTATTACTATTATTATAATCATTATTATTATGAATAATAGTAATTATAATAAGAAATTTAATTTACATAATAACAACAATAATAATAGCAGTAATATGAATATAAAAATTTTTTAAAAACATTTTTTTAAAAGTTTTTTGAAATTACCAACATTTTTAATTTATAAAACTTATAACAGGTAAACATGAGTATATTATGAAAACACTAGAGGGCCGTTTTAAGCAATTTAAATAATATGGCTCTTTGCATATAAAATCCCTTACATGCACACACGCTTGCTTGTAACTACGTACATCCATACATGTACATACACTTGCATATTCATATAAAACTATTTACACTCACTCCCATAAAAATATATGTATATGTATACATATATGCATACTTATATATATATATATGCATACATATAAATATATATCTATATTAATATATATATATATATATATATATATATATATATACTAGCACATATTTTACCTACATACTTACATGTAAATATAAGCACATGCACACACACCCACGCACACAGCCACGCACACACACACATATATATATATATATATATATATATATATATACTCATATTCACACGTATAATCACATACACATACATACCGACTAATATATAAGCATTCCTGTATAAGTTTAAAGCTAATGACAAAACATATGAACAATTTTAATCGTCGTTATGTTGGTAAAAATTAAACTTAATTAAAATTTATAATTGATGTAGTAAACAACTTGTGAATGTCAGTAAATTATCAACGAAATTAATATTTTAAGTGTAAATTCCATTTAATTATGGAATTTTAAATCCGGAAGATGTGTTCATTCTTTTGTTTTAATAGTTCAATGAGATTTAATTATTGACTTAGTAGAATGCATATATCTCTTAAGTTGTTCGAAGTTTGCGCATGGCCGATGAACTTCTATCTTGTTGGTGGTGTTAATCCTCAATTTTAAATTTCGAGTGATGTTTTGATAGGCCAGTTTGGTGTTTAAAGGAAGCATTGGGGAAGAAATGTCAGTGATTGTAGAAACACTGTTTCTAACTTCCCGCGGATATTCCTAAGTATTTTTTTTTATTAATTTTTTTTTTTAATTTTTAGAGTTGCATCTACCTTAAATGGGCAGTTGTTTCTAGTATTACAGTTACAAGACGTTTTTATTTTTGGGATTTATTAAAAGTTTGTTTTTAACAAATGGCTGTTGTGTGAGTTAATATTCTTGTGTATTTCCTTGGGGCAGGAATTACTGATTTTAAGAGTTTTTCCTGTTAAAAATGTTTGAGTGATTTGTATATATATATATATATATATATATATATATATATATATATATATATTGGTTAGTTAAATTGGTTCCTACGGCCTATTTACACAGTGCACATTAGTTAAAGTCACAAAATATGTACATTAGTTAAAGTCACAAAATATGTTTAGATTGAGATATATAAATCATTTACTGTCAAAGTATTGCAAATTAACCCGTAGTTGCGATGAGAAGAGGTGGATTTATATCTTTCCAAGAGTAGTTTCATGTAATTAAATATGACAAACCCAGTGAAAATTAGAATTCGCTTCTGTAATGAATGATTTTGAGCAATTAACTTCCGCGGGCTGCTGTTTTAAAGAGTGAATAATCCGGGAAAAGAAACTGTTATACTAGAATTTAGAGTTGCATCTAACATATGGTGGAACTTTTTTCTAAATTAGTAAGTAGGTTTAAATTTATTTTGTCAAGGTATCACAGGGAAAAAGGTAATTTGAGTAATTCCTCATAACTCTGACATGGAAGCCACGCCAGAGGCATGAGAAAGTGGCCACAACCAAGATGCCTACTCAGGATCGATTACACTATACTTTGCTCTATGAATATTGTCAAGAATCGATTACATTATAGTTGCTTATTTGGATATTGTCAGGAATGTCGATATGTACATCTGTAGAAGCATCCCGACTTTGTTCCTTGTTCTCATTTTAGATTAATCATTATTTCGTCCTTGAAAATTAATTTTTTTACTCGCTTTAGTTTTGTTTGTTTTCCATTCAAATATTTTACTTTTATCTTCCGTAACTTTATTGATATTCAAAAAGGTCACGTATTGTACTTATCTATAAAGATTAGTTTCGTTAAAACGAATATAAATGCAGTTGAAAAGTTGGAAATTAAATCTACAACAGCCTACGAGACGAACTTGGGAAGAAAGTTGTAGATCAACATATATTAGTTATTGTCTTCTTCTTTTTCTTCTTCTTCTTCTTCTTCTTCTTCTTCTTCTTATTATTATTATTAATATTATTATTATTGGGTGTATGATGCCATCAGGTCAAAACCATGATTATCTTACAGCCAAAGATGTTAAGCAATATTGAACATGGTCAGTAACTTGATGTGTGACCACTTGGATGCATCCGGTGCTGTAAGCTTGAATATGAGGGTGGTGTAATTGTTATTGTCTCAGAATTATGAATTGATGTGTCCAACTCCCGTTGGGTTCCTTATGATCATTTACACTCAATTACCCTTAACAACGGTAAGAATGTGCATCTTCATCTAATTGTATTCTTATTTTCTGTGTTGTGCCCCTTCAGGACATAGATAGTTATGGCCTTCCAAATCTTCCTATCCATATCCTTCTTCTGTTATCCCGCTGAACTCCCGCTTCACTTTTCAACTGCTTACCTTTATCAAGTAGGTCATGCGTTGCTTTCCTTTTCCCGTCATCTCTATCCGCCCCGTGAACATCATATCCCCCAAGCCCTTCTTCCTCAGTATACGTTCTAAAAGTATAAACTGTTTTCCTGATGTTTAGTATCTGTTTAATTTCTTGTCTATCCTCTCTAAAACCTTGTCGTTGCTCACATGTTTTGTCCATGATATCCTCAACATCATTCTGTAGAACCACATTTTAATTGCTGCAAGAATTTCCATCATCTTTGTTGAGATTGTCCATCATTGTCTGTCATATTGTAAGACTGACATCACATAACAATCCAGTACTTTTTTCATTTCCAGTGGAATCGTCCTGTCTATCAATATTTTACTCAGCTTCTGGAGTGCATCCTTTGTCAATTATTATGATTTCCAATATAAAAAAAACAATATTTACTACCTAAACAAATATTTCTGGCTTTAAATAACTTGCTAAAGAGTAGAAGACCGTACAAATAAAAGCAATCAATCAACAATCTTCTTCTTCTTTTGATAATTATTACTTTTTTCTGCTAAACCTCATCATTCTCCTCTTCCTTATTCATGTTTAAACTTCCTTAAATATCCCTATTATGTTCTGCTTCATTTACCAATTTCATCTTCCCCATTATTTTTGCCAGTAATCGCTTCCCAAAAATATGCCTGGCCATTTCGAAACATTAACATTTATACACCAATTGTTATCTTCCCTCTGGTTATACGCAATATATTTAGCCGGGTTATTTTCACCGTGATGCAAATAATGTTATTTTCGAAATTGTTTAAGCCCTGGCGAGAGCCGTTCTAAAGACCATTATTTTCTGCATGTGATCACATTAATTAATTGAGTGATAAGAAAGGCTCTACTTTTATTTTCGTTTTTGCTAATTATGGTTTTGTTTGTTAAATAATAGTGAGATTACACATATTCGCTCTTGCTTTTATTCTTTGTTGAGGTGCCTATTTAGATAATTTTAATGAAAATTCTATAGCATCATTCAGATTTCAATATAAAAAGATTAAAAATAATAAACAGTACAAATGACAAAGAATATTTTTTCTTTGTGACTTTAGTTAAATGAAGTTTCTTAATCAAGCTTACGGCTAATTTTTACGATAATGTAGGTAAGATGAGTTAGATTTTGCTTTTTTGAAGATATATTTTCTGCTAATATTTTACGTATTTCGGGGAATCTCAGTCGCCATCCAGGTTTATTGATTATCATAATCGGCAGGTCAGTTTTTATGCAGTTTATGTCGTCAGATATCAACTATATATATATATATATATATATATATATATATATATATATTCACACACACACACACACACACACACACACATATATATATATATATATATATATATATATGTATATTACTGTTTAGTAATTGAGTTCTTTTGATGACTTGCGTGTGTATAACCCGCGTATATACAACACGCTAAAATTTCCCTACTCTAATTCCGTATGGCTTAGGGGCTAGCGACACCGACTGACACCAAATTGGTCGAGTTTCTAACCCGCCTACAAGAGAGTAGATGTCTAGTCACACCGATGAACTGTGATACAGCAAAACAGGCCTGTATGTGTATGACGGATATATATATATATATATATATATATATATATATATATATATATATACACATATATATATATATATACACACACACATATATATATATATATACATATATATATATATATATATATATATATATATACATATATATATATATATATATATATATATATATATATATATACATATATATATATATATATATATATATACACATATATATATATATATGTATATATATTTCTTTGTAGTTTTCTCTGCTAGGAATTATCTTTGTTCAACCTCTTCCCCGAAAGAACTTCACTAACAATGCAGCTTTTAGCTCCTCAGCAATGACCTGCCATTTTCAGTCTTTAACAATTTTTAATATTATCCATTGTTCCCTCATTGATTAGATGATCTCTCCAAGTTACTTTCAAAGCCAACCTTAACATGTGAGTGTAGGCCTCATCCAATCTTCTTTCCTGCTTTATGTTAAGAGCCCAATTTGAGCAACTGTATATTAGAACGATGGTAACAGTTGCTTGAAATGTATCATTTTCAAAGTTGTTTGAAGGCTCAAACCTCCATACTATTGTCGATATCACCCAAGATTTAACATTGCGTCCTTTTACATCTTTTTCGCTGTCAGGTCTTTTATTACCAAGATAAGTAACTTATTTTACACAGTTCACAGATATTCCAGATACTGATTTGTTAGTTTTCATTTTGATTTAAGCTTATGTTTTCTCATTTGTCTGCGTTAACATTGAGATCAATAGCTTTGGCTGAAAGTTCGAACCTATGAATGAGGAATTTGACCGTCAGTTTTGACATGTACTTTGCTAAAATATCTCCTGTATCACTCCAGAAAATTATGTTTCAAGTTCAAATTTGTATTAACATTTGGAGACTGTTCATTGAATGTGTTTTATTAGAGAAAAGTAATTATTTATATTGTTTCATTTGCCATACCATAGGCAAGTGTTAAATATCTCTTTAACTACATTGTAGATCATTACTCGACACTAAAAAATAGTTCTAAATTGTGATTTCGATAGCTCTTCAATAACTTTTTAATTCTTAGTCAAGTTTTTCAGGAACAAGTAGTTTTAACAAAATAAAATTAGAGCATAATTTTGACTTGGCAAATTACAGCAATAAACTGTATTTTTATTAAGCATTTCTGAGAACTTTTCCATCGAAACAGAGTAAATATAGTATATACAATTATGTAAATATAGTAAATGAGGAAGACAGAAATTATACAAACTCAGAAGCCTGAACTGACAAATGTGACCAAATATGTAAATGACAGGATAGGAAATTGAATCTATCGGGAAAATGAGAAAAATGATTAGTATTGAAACATCTGAAAAACTTAATCTGCCAACAATTTATTGTTGTTGACAAAATAGGTATTAGATTTTAATTTAAGCCTCCTCTTGTAATTCAAACTTTGAAGACAAGTGTAGATATAATGCAAGCAAATACATGAGTAACACTGTAAGCACACACGTTAAACGGATATCTACGGATCCTGGATGCGAACCCATGAATAGATATTTGGAATATGTCTGTATATATATATATATATATATATATATATATATATATATATATATACAATCAGAAAGACAATTTTTCTTTGAGGTAGAAAGGGCTGAAGGAGAGATAAATAAGGTAATAAGCGCCGCTGTGGCCAAGAGAGAGAGATAGAGAGAAAAAGAGGCAAAATAAAGGGCATTTACGAGATGATATTTTTGATATGATAACAATTTTATAAAAACACAGAGGCTTGCAAAGGAAGAGAATGCTGATTATTTTTTCTTCCTTGTTGTCTTTTAATCTCCCTTTCGCTCTTTCAGAGAAAGAAAATAAAGAATCGACCGAAAGTGAATGCATTTTCTGTGAAATTTTGCAAGAGGAACGCTGACAATTGAAAATATAAAATAAGAATCGCGTCTCCAAGCTTCTAGGCTGGCGAGAATTACACTTTGAAGTTAAAATTTAATGGAGGGACATTCCGATACTTAATTCTTCACGCTATATTGACACTCTCTATAAAAATGCAACGGATATGAAGATCATGTCAGAGAGAACACAGAACGTCATAGAGACGAGATGAGAGACTCACTCAAAATGTGGTAAGTGACGACGCAGAAAAAATCTCTCTAACTCTTTCCATCTCTCTCTCTCTCTTTCCCTCTCTTTCTCTCTATCTATCTATCTATCTATCTATCTATCTATCTATCTATCTCTTTCACGCTCTATTTTACTAACCGTATCAATTCCTTTCTTTCTATCTATCTATCTATCTTCCACACGCTAGTAACAGAAATCATAGCTTATAGCCGGCACTTCGAGGCAGGGAAGTTTAAAGATTTTATTACTTCTGACAAAAACAGACATAGTAGCAGTTGTTTGTGTATTCTAAAAAGTTCGATAGTATTTTATTTTTATTTCTTATACTATTTTATTTGTATTATTTTCTCCTTTTTGATGTACAGAGAATTACAATATAATCATTAGTCTGCATAAATTGGCATTCGCTACTGCCTTGTTTTTTTTTTTCTTGCCTGCTTCCCTTATTTTTGCATGTGCACCCAACCACATCACAGCCTGTCTTTACTCAGGTACTTTATTTCTTTGATATCAGAAATCAGAACGTGGCAGAGAAAGCGAAACATTTCGAGTGATCTTTTGGCATCTTCGCTCACCTGGAGGTGGAACGGAAGCAAACAGCTGCAGACTCAGGTGTGATTAACTTAAGACCAGTTAGCGCACGCAACACAATTTTGAAACCAGGAGGATTTTGGATGTCATACATGTAATAACGCCTCTGGTTTCAATTTTTCAGATCCCACCGTGAAATCGATGCGTTATTTTATGAAATTGATTGATTGAACTGTTATTTAATATTTGTGAGATGTTTAGAATTATTCAGAGTGAATATTAAAATTCAAATTTAAAATAAATAAAAATGATTTTTCAGATACAAATCTAACTGCTGAGATCATAAATGGAGTAGAAAATAGGTTCCTAACTTGACTAACGGCATTTACTTGCAAGGAAATATAACGAACACTAAAGAAATTAGTAATTCATCTGATTCTTTATTAAAACCGCTTTTCTTTACATCGATCTTAAATGCTTATTATTATATTGCCAAATCAGTTTTAGCATATTTTCTAGGGGAAATCGAAGATGAAAAGAAAATAGAGATGAAACATGTCAAATGATTGCTAAACTCACATTGACATGTGTTGGCTCTCCTCAATACGTCATATGGAAACGCCGAAATGTATTGACCCTTCTAATTATTCACGTCGTTTAAGTCGATTCGCACAATTTGGTGTTGGATAACAGAAATGTGTATCTCTAGAAGGACGCTGAAGGTAGCATGGACTGTCCATGTGAGTAATGAAAGTTTCGGAGAAAATGGAAACAAAAGCTCACCTATTCTTAACAACTAAAAAAGACAGCTGAATTTTCTGCGACACATAATAAAAAAAGAGGTCTTGGAAAATCAAATAGTCCAGGTAATTCTTGAAGGCAAGAAAAGCAGAAGAAAAAAATGGATAAGATACTCACTGAGCTTTAGTAAACAGACGATGAAACATGCGTTAAGAGAAATAACTGAAAGACAAAAGAACATGAAGTTGTGGAGAGCCTTGATCACCCAATTCGTGAACATAAAGAAGAAGAATCAAAACTTTACAAAAACAAAATCCCCCATTTTCAAAATTCCATGTCCAGGGATTCCAGAAAATCTGCATTTAATTCATGTCATTAGATATCTAACCAAAATTTGTCATACAATAGCAACTTCCGCATTTATTAAAAGTATCTTAGAAATTTACAAATAGTTTTCAAATTAAATATACCAAGCTTGTCAGAGAAAAAAAAACTTGCGGAATAGAAAGATATTTTGGTACTTATTATTATAAATTTAGGATAGATCTGAGAGTCATTGAAATATATTTAAAAAGTGTAGAGACCTTGGAAGAAATGAAACAATCAAGAAAAAAGTGTTATGGTATCTTATCAAGTATAAAGTATACAGACCATAAATTGGTAACTAATATGCTTGCGAAATTCTACTGGCGTGGATACAGGATGATTTACAGCATATATTATATAATAAAACACATTAAAACAGGAAATGACATTTTGGTTAAGACTAATTCGAAGGACTCTGTTTCCGCACACATCCCAAAAATATATCTAACACTCTCAGTAGATAATAAAAACAGGAAAGATAAAAATGTTTATCTGCCGTAAAATATATATATACATCACAATACGCCTTCGAATTTAGCTGTCTCATTGTCTGTCCTCTGTCAACATTTCTCAGATATCTAAATTTTCCAACTTGCTTGATATTGTTATATTTAATTTTTAACTCGCATGTTAGGTTGGTTTTATTGGTAATAACCAAATCTTCTGTTTGCGTAAAGTTTATTTTTAATTATTTTTTCTCATATTTTAAAACATTTTCTCAGAGTGACAATATTATTCTTTCTTTCTCTGAAATAGATACTGTGTTAACTTCATATCTTATTTTGTTAATAAATCCTTGTATAAATTCTAAGTCTCGTATGAATGTTTCACTGAAGTCTTAAATAATTCTGGTGATAAAACACATCTTTGTCTCATTCTATAATTTTTTCAATTCATTTTCTTACTATATGCATGTATTATGTTGTCACTATAAGTTGTACTTTCGTTATATATCCTTCACAGATGAATCAATCTTACCTAACAGTTTAAATCATTAACATTCTAATATCAGATGAAGGAGAAAAAATATTAAATATTTTTTTACAATGGGACAAACAATCAGGTGAAAAAAACGTACAAAAACGCGATAAAAAGAAACAGGCAAAATAATTTAGAAATGAAAAACGATAGTGAAAAATCCTCAGACATTGCATAGCAAACAGTTAATTTTGCACTGAGAAATCAAGAAAAAGATTGAATATACAGAGAAAAACTTCATAGAGAAATTACATATAACGTAGACTAACTGTGGAGTGTGCGAACTTTAATTAATGCTTTAACCGGATGGAGACAATATTTAACATTTTGGTTCTACCAAAATGATAGGACGAATATTCCAGGCTTCCTTACTATTTAATCATTACGTAAATAGAAGAATTTCAACCTCAACAATTTTTTTGAACAAAATTATCAAGCCGCAAGCCGCAAAAATTCAGTATACATTTGCATACACACACACACGCACTCACAAGCGCACACTCACAAGTGCACACTCACACACACACAATTATAGGTACATTTAATTTTAAGCTAGAATACGCTACTGGGATTAACAACTCGGAGAGGTGAGTTCAATTTCAGTTCAGTTTGTTACATGAAAACATGTTGCGTTTCCCTCAAGCCAAGTTAGATAGCAGACATGCTCTAACTAATATCCTTGGGTTGCAATATTTCAAACAGATGTATAACTATGAAATCCGACAATCATGAGAACAGTTGTTCACCGTCAGGCTACGGAATCGGCAAGTTTTGTATTCCTACGTCTCTAATGGCTTTTGGGAGTCATGATCTTGACACAAGTAAAAGTTTTCCTTCAGTATATAGTTAATGGACATGCATTGAAAAGATGTAGTGGCGGCTAATCCAGCATCGTATATATTCTTTCCATTTTTTTCATGTCACTAATGGAGTTATTAACATGAGGATTATTGATAATAAAATCGTATGGGAAAAATGAAAAAAGAAAACGAATTCAAATAAAAACTATGCTTCTCTTGTTCTCCTCAAGGTGTTATCTACGTATTGTTTTCAGATGTTTTTCTACGTGTGTCTTTTGTTGAATTGTTTTTAATCATACAAAGGTATTTATTCTTCTTTTGAGATTGATTACTTTACATTGTCGAAGGGCATTAATATTCCTGAAATGAGGCAGAAGTATCTTCAATCTGTTTATCCAGAAAGATAATGAAAATGAATGCCGAATACAAATAACTTGTAAAAAAATTTCACATTATATCTGGAGTCCATCTGAAATACAATCTCTTGCTCCCTCTCTCTCTCTCTCTGTCTCTCCTCTCCCCTCATATATATATATATATATATATATATATATATATATATAGATAGATAGATAGATAGATAGATAGATAGATAGATAGATAGAAAAGGAAGAATGGATGTATGAATGGAAGTTTAAAAAACTGTATAAATTAAGTGTGAGTAAAGCTAAGAAAATAATTAATCTTTTAGCCATGCCCTACAAATTTAGTTATTTTTATTATTTAGTATCAAAATAATAATGCTTTTTAGAAACAAGTTACAAATGTTCACTTTTTATGATTTAATATAATGCTTAATTCCAAAATAATCGATATACTTTGTTTTATGTTTGCGCGCCAGTGTGTTGTATAATTCCAACAGACTCCCTAATAAATGCTATGAGTCGGACTTATTTCACTGATGCTACAAATAACCTGTAGGAAGTGTACGGAGAGCGTGAAAACGAAATACGAAGTACAAACTGGAAACGGAACCTCAAAATTGGACGTAGTGACATCAGCAAATGACATCATCCTATAAGAGAACGACGTCGGAAAAAAAACGAGTTGTTCATCAAAGTGATACTTGGCATAATGAAATAGAGATAGAAAATAATGCCAAGCTATGGAAAATAATACAAAAAACTACAAAAAATAAGGAGTAAAAACAGGCTAAAGAATGAAGGCTCAACAAAAATTGCGCTGAAAAATAACGGCGACATGCATAAAAATAAATGAACTAATAGGACAAAAGGCCTACTCAGCAACAATATGTATAAAAACAATGGACGGTACACTAAGATTAGAAAAAGAAAAACATACTTCAGAGAATGAACGGGTACATTGGAAATCTCCGCGACAACAGATCAACTAACGATGCACAAAAATACGGATGAACAGAATTATTAACAGACGAAGTGGAATCGGCAATGACCAAAATGAATAGAAAAAAAAACAGCAGTACTAGACAAGATTATAACAGAGATGATGATTTCTTTAGAAGGCTCACAAAAACAGGGCCACAGAAATTTTAAACAAAATCTATAACAGCGCCAATATACCAGAAAACCTAAGCAGATCAATTTTTATAGCTCTATCTAAGCATCCAGGTGCAATGGTATGTGACCTTTACCTAACAATCAGTTTAATGAGCCACATAACAAAACTCATCATTCTGTTTCTAAAGAACAGAGCGCGCGGCAGAATCATGTTTAAGTATATTTAGTTCATCTGTTTTGTCTGACGTTTTACTGTTGAAGTGATTTTCCTTAACAGCTTCTAACTTGTATTCTTTATAATACATAAAATTGGATGATGAATGTATTTATCTAAACTGAATTTCTTTTCATTACCCAATAATTGGTACGGCTTGAATGTGAACTATGTAAGGTAACATAAATGCTGAGAAATAAACTTTCGTCTCTATTCACAGATAATATTTTTTTTATATTTAGCAAGTGAAGGACTCTTGAATAAAAAGAATTTAATTGTTGTGTAATGCCAACCTGAAACAGCATCTCACTGGCTTAATAAGTTGAAACAAATGCTATCAACAAAACACTGAGCTGAAATGTTTCCAGTATCAAGTATAATTTTACTGGGAGAAATTGCTAGCATTTCATCCAAAAGGTTTTTTTCCGCGTTAGTTTTCTACGATATTAGCTTTGAACGGAAGCGTGATAATAAAGTCTAGCTTGATATTGAGCAAATCGTTGTGAGAATAGAGATTTTGTTCATATATTTTTAATGGCAAAATGAAAGCAATAGCCTGAGAGGATATCTAGATTCTGCTCGATAATTCCGTTTTCTGAACAACTAACCACTGCGCTATGTGCAGATCACGTTCATGTAAAACACACTGTCTAGACTTACACTCATATATTCTTGAATGAATATCACCAATTTCATAAATATATCCCTGACAAAAAAATATGGTTTTCTGCAAATGTGCTAACGACCAACAGTCACTCATTATATATATTATGTTCTTGATAAGAAAGGCGAAGCTCGAAGTATTGCTCTTGATATCTCGAAAACATTTGACAAGGTTAAACATGTTTGCTTTACGTGCAAGCCCCAGAGCTATGCTTTGTCTGGACGTTCGTTTGATCAAATCTGATTGTTCCTATCAATTCGTGAAATGTAGGTTGTTTTGAATGGGTAAGCTTCTAGATCCTTTCATGCAATGTCTTCAGTTCACAAGTAGGCATGCCAGATGACATCACTGTTTACTCCAGTCTCATTAAGAAATCTGCAAAGGCTCTCAAAGTTAACCTGAATGATGACCTTCAAAAATATCTCCAATAGGTGAAAAATGTCTAGTAAATTTGAATGCTTCCAAAACGAAGATTCCTTGGTTTACCCCCATAGAGAATCTTTAATGCCTACCTTCAGAAGAAAATAACTACTCTCTTAGAAAGCAATACAGTCCACCTTCTTGGCTTCAGTCTCTCGAAAGAAATGACTACATTGAATCAATAGCTGCATCTATTGCTATATCTACCATTTATCTGTGCATTAACTATTATTGTTATGTCTGGCCGGATGCTCCCGCAATTCATATCGAGGATTCCAACACAATCAAAGCAGTATTTTTAATAAAAAAGCCTTCAGTCATTTTCTCACGGGCGTATTGGAAAGTGTAATGCTGAGCATTCGTGCCTGCAGCTTAAATATGAGCATTTCAGAGTTTTCAGGTTTCAATACGTGGTGAATTTACAGTATTCGGAAAGAGTTTGATGAGTCTAATTATGATTAAAATAAGTATTTTACATGATGTTTGGTGATGGAGACGTTATGCCGCCATTCATATTCACACAGAGTATCAGAGTTAAACGGAAGCCTACATCAAGTGCCTTGAAAACGTAATGTATCCCTGGATAAAGATTTGTTGTCAGATTCAACGGTACTCGGCCCCATACTACCCAAACTGGATAACCCAGTGATTAGCGTTAATCTTTTGCATCTGGCCACCTAACTCCCCAGATTGTAGCCTCATTGAATATGAGGTCTGAGGTGCATCTGGGCGAGAGTCTAACCAAACCTCTTGAAACACCAAAGAAAAAATTAATGCAAATATTACAGAATCATTCACCAGTTTATATAAGCATACTCTCTTGAAATATATACTCGATTGTTTGAAGTCTTTTGTAGGCTGTGCTTGAAGCTAATGGCAATTCTATTTCATAAATTTACCCTTTACTATTTCAAAATATTTTTGTGTAATTTCGGTATATATACCTATTCAAATGGTAGTGTCATTTTCATTTTTACATAATTTAAACGACAATTCATTGCACCTTGTATAATATAAAGAATCATTTCTAGACTGTCAAGACCTATTTGCTTCTGTCTGTGTCTGTCTCATTCTATAATCGTGTGATTGTCTAAAATCGATATCCACAAAATCGGCAACGGATAAAGGAATGGACTTCATACGATTGACTAGAGGAGATTTTTATTTACTAAACATTGTTTTCCCTCCTGGTTAAATTGTCTATGTATTTTCATCATCAATGAGAGTGGTCTAAAAGAAAGCTATTTCTCAAAGACTTTACCATCGGAGCTGAAACGAATTACTGAATCGTCCATATCCGTCACAACCTGTGTAAATCTCAATCAAACTGAAACTTGTGTTAATGAATATTTATAAATTAAATATATTCTTTGCGACAAAAAAAAAAAACACATCAATTACACAATTGTTAGACGTTTTAGTCAAGTACGTTTTTTAACATCTATCTATAACGAAGCAAATTTCTATGAGTTTCAAGGTTGGAATTACAATAAAGACATGAGAGAATTGAAAGCATGTGTTTTAGTGATTCTCATACTTTCACTCTTTCTCTCTTTTGTTTTCACATATTGCATCCATCTCTAATCTCACGGAATGTTTATCTTTGTGTGTTCTCCATGTACAGACATTTATCCATTCACATATCTTTAGATCCTTATAGAAATGGATCGTTTACTTTCTACAGAGTGAAATTTGGAGACGTATTTTACATACCTATTCTCAATTTTTTTTAACGAAGAGAAGTGAATATGTAAGTATATATCTATGGTTGTTATATTCAAACTCATGCAGGCTAACACCTACGTAAACAGAGCGTAAAGAATCAAGAAGATTAAATACAATAGTGAGAATAATTGTGAGTAGGAACGCTATCGAAGTAGAGCCAACTTACAAAACTCGGCGAGGATCTGAAATGAAAACTTTTGTTGTATGCAGTAATCTGACGGAGACAAAAGACGTTGCTGTTAAAGAATTTAATAGCGATTATGCTGAGAAATTCTCGCAAGGCGCAAGCTGAACACAATGGGAGGCTGGGATCAAACCAACAATAGAAGCCGGAGTAATGTGAACAGGAAAGGAATTTTGTGGAGATTGAAACAAAGAATTTTTTTTTAAAATGTGAGATTTTATAAATGCAAGCAGGTTGATTTTTGTGAGTGTATCTCTTCCTCCATCAGTCTAATTGTGCCTGAATATGTGTAAATGAAAATTCTTGTCTGCTGTGCCTGGGAGTATAAATTCACACTGGAATATAAAGGTGGATCTACGCACATGCGTAATATGTATCGCCTATCTGTAAAATGTTCAAATGTTATAACATTTCTGACATACGTGTGGATATTAATATGTGTAGAAATATATTAATATTTCTAGTTTATTCATTATATTCTTTCTTCCAGTGATAATTTCCGTACGTATATGTGGTGGCTAATCATGTAATTTCTGTACTTATATGTGACACTGGATAATTCTGCTATACAATTGTAAAATGTCATTTTAAAAAGAAAAGTAAAAATAAAAGTATTTAAATTATGTTTCATTCATGTTCATATTGAAATAAAATTATGTAAGAAATGTATTAAATGTAAGTAGAAACAATTGATATCTTTTCACATTTATCTGGTCAGCGTTTGAGTACACTGAAAGTCTACTGTATCCTACATTAAATTATCCATTTAAAACAAATGTTAACACTTTAAAAATATTAATTGTCCGTGCCATTTATTTGTTGGAGTAGTTATTCAGTCTACTCAACTGAACAGAGAAATGTGTGGAAGATTTCTGAGATAAGATTTTGATACAAATTAGAACTATGTACAAATGAGGTTTTATATATTATCAAATGTGTTTGATAAAAATAATCAGAAAGATACACATGGTGGGATAAATAATAAAGGCATAAGAGAAAGAAGAAAACAATAATTAACCTACTAAGCAAGATTTTTTTAATGCTTACCAGGGCATATTTTAAAAGAGATAAAAAACATTAATTACGATGTGCAAAGAACATAAAATTGTGAAAATGAATGGCTGCGAACGTCATGAATGTAATGGCAATTGTAGAAAGAAACTATTAATAAATATACAAAGCCACGTTTTTGTTCATTATTGATATTAAGAATTCCTATTCAAATTCATTTTTTATTTCGTAAGCCTTTGTAATCAAAGTTATTTTAAAAGTGTCAAAGTACTTAAGATGCAAGAGATTTATACGTAATAATGTAGTGTATAAGAATTTAAGAATTAAAATCAACCTTCAATGACGTGTGAAATCTTGGGTTTTCCAAAATAAAAAAAAACATATTGACCATGCGCTTAAAGAAACCAGATTTTACAAGTAGGTGCTAAACTGATTTGCTGAGCAATGGGTGTCACATGCAAGACCAAAAATGAATTTCCGAGTAAGGGCGAAAAATTTAGATTACAATAAAAGAACTTCATCAGCGTCAATCAGTCAGTCAGATGGAAGCAGCGAGGAAAACAACATTAAAATGTAACTTCAGCTTCAATTCACCCCGAAAATGAGGTCAGGACACACCTTGATCTCTTTCTCTTTCTTTAACGTGTACTAATTTCTTTTACTTCTTTTTCTTCATCCATAGACATTCTTACCAAACAAACACATACATACGTACGTACGCATACAATCTTTAAACAATTACTACTACGAACATCTTCTACAAATCTTGATACCCGTAAGTTTATCATTGAACACTAACTCTAGCCTTAACTTCTTAATAATGTTTTTATTGCACATTAAATCCTACATTTTGTATTATTATTTCTTTTACATGAAAAATGCATATTTTTTCTTACACTATTCCATACAATTCCACACATTCCAACCTGCTGATAACCAACCTTCACTGTTATCAATACCCTTTGCAAGCATCATATAGACGGCGCGTGGAACTAGTAAATCACTTTCATGAAGTTGTCATCAGGTCATCGCATTATATGACCGAGAAAAGGAACGCGACGCTGAGCGTGGCTCGACTGTAGTTTGATTGAGTGTCGTTGTTCTAAATAGGATAAAACTAGTACTTTGAATTCATGTTTTCAAGAATCTTTTTCATGTCAACTCTGAAAGCATAATCCGATATTTATTTTTGCTATCACTAACATAAAATCGAGAAATAATACGTGCAAGCATTTTCGCTTAAAATGAACACAACAAAGAATTGATTGAAACCAAACATTTGGTACAAAATAAAATTGTTTGAGTAATTTTAAATGTTTAAAATCTACGTGCTGCCAAATGTAATTTCACTCTGTATTTATCTCTATTAGTTCATGTATAAACTAAGGGTTTTATTGTAAGAGAAATTGTACGTTAAGTTTATTTCATATACTTATTATTTTTAATTATAGCAAACACATCTTTATTCTAAAATCGTTATATCTGCAGTTCGCCAATATTTTTATTTTCCTCTTATCAAGTTTATTGATATAATTTATTACCTTCCCTGACTGAAAAAGTAAAAATTAACGTTTTAGAATTACGTTCTTCTTCCGGTTTCTTTTGCGACTTATTGTGTAGAATGTTACTGTTCCGAATTTGTCACGTTCAGTTTCTGCAAAAAGATATTTTTGTTGTTATTTTTACTTTAAAAATGGGGAATGTTTATTTACTTTCTAAACTATTAATAAAAGGCTGATGAGAACTGAATTTATTTCTAAGCAATGCATTTTGTTTACTGCATTTATTATATTAAGTGTGTGATATTAGTCTTCCTATGTAACTATAGAAACAATAAACATCCATCAAACTAGATTAACAAATGACCTTTGATGCTAATGCGATGAAAGTCTTACCCGATAATTATAGTTAGACTTAATTCGATCTGAAGTAAAGAAGAAATAAACTGGAAACTATGATGAAAATTACTAAAACAGATTTATAAGTCGGTTTTACGAAAAACCATTTTATATTCTGACTATTCTTCTCAACTGTGGTGTTGGTCAATCTGGATACACTTAAGGGTAATTCGAACTAAAAGCTTAATTTTATCTACAAGAGTAAACCGTTTACTTCTGTCATCAACGTGACATATCGTCTTTTATATATGTGAGACTCAACAGCTATTGCTAGCTCGGTTTTCAATGAGTCGATTTAAACATTCTCCGGTCATCTAGATTGAAACCACAATTACTATGCCACCTAACATACAAAACAACGATTTAAACCAATTGACTTTCCATCCCTCCCTCCCTCTCTCTCTCTCTCTCTCTCTCTAAATATTAAACATACGCACACATACATATTGATCAATTTTATACATAAATATACTATGCCAGAAAATTACATAATGCTATACACACACATATATACACAAAGACACACACTTATATATATATTTAAGTATATATATATATATATATATATATATATATATATATATAAAATAATTTTCGATGTTCAAAACTGTTGAATGATCATTTCAACATGTAATCCCTAAGAGAGATTTCACATCTCATCGGCAACTACCACATTTCAAAATGAAATAATAAATAAATAAATAAATAATGAAGATTAGCAAGCTATGTCTATTTTTAAATTTTGGACAATTATACTTTTAGATAGAGTTGTAAGTGAAAAAATTTGAAAATTTGGCTTTGTCAAGCTTTACAAAGGGAAAGGGATTAATGGATGGAATACGAAGTGGTGTTTAATTGAAAAGTGGGTTAAACAAAACAGGAAGAGATGGAGGGAATGGGTAAGAAGGAGAAAGAAAAAGAAAAGAAAAAAGGAAAAAAAAAGAAAGATTTCCATAATTTAGAGACGCATGTCAAACAGAACTAACATTTATAAATTGTTTAAAGTATTAGAAAAAAGATATCTAGAAAAAACATATTTAGGGGAAAAAAGCAGATATATGATTTAATTAAATTTAATTAAGTTAATTTAATTAATGAAAAAGCTAAAAATTAAAATAAAAAAGTAAAAATAAAAAATAAAAATATAATAAAATAAAATTTAATCTAAAAAATTATCTAAAATAATTATAAAAATTTTTTATAAAAATTTATAAAAAATTTATTTTGTGAAAAAGATATATATTTTTGCAGAAGAAATAGGGATTAAATTAGTAAAAGTATCCTTAGTTTATAAAAGTAGATATTCAAAAGAGACAGGAAGAGGAAGGTAGAGGGGTTAAAATTACTATTTAAAAATCAAATTAATTTATTGAAAACAATTTAATTTATAATTACTCTCTTAAAAACTAAAACTAGAATATCAAATTTAAATGTTCACAAATTTCGCTCTATGGCGGCACTTACTAATAAATTCCTTTCTAAAATTCAGGAGTAGCTGTTGGTTGGGTACTTTAATATTAATATTTTTTCTTGCAGACACAGATCGCACCTATTAGGAAAATTTCTCGGAATTCGGGCTGAACCTATCGGTCTCCAGCTGAATACAGGGCCCAGCCCTTCTTCCTTCATTTTCCAGATTCGCCGTGAAAGGGCTGTCTGGTATTTTTGTCCTGGGTTTGAAAAAGAATACCTGTGATTGTAATATATATTGGGTATAATCTGTTTTCAGCAATTAAACCTTAACCAACTGAATTCTACCAACAGAACAAAAGTAAAATGAAATTCGTTAAGATTTATTGACAAAGTTTCAATTAACTCAGCAGCAGTTCAAATTGGGATCAGATATGTTGCGTCTCTGGTAAACATTTCCAGTTAATTTTTTCTTTGTGAACGTTAATTTTATATTTAATTTTAATTATTTTTTGTAAACCTTGCATAGATATTGAAATATATTTGTATGTGTCACTTAGTATTTCATCCTCTAAGCTAGATATTTATTTGCAGATATTCTGACTACTGATTTTATTTATTTTATTGTTTGACTGATTCTGAGGTAAAAGTTTATGTCCTGCTTTCCCAATCTCTCCCACTCTCTCTCTCTCTCTCTTTCTCTCTCTGTTTGCTTCTCTCTCTTTATCTGTTTGTTTGACTCTCTCGTTTATATATATATATATATATATATATATATATATATATATATATATATATATATAAAGACACAGGCAGGTATGCAAAATTAAATTCTCTTTCTTTCAGTTTGTTGAGACGACACATATAATATAGGACTGTCAGGGATTAAACCGGCTACTTAACTCCAAGTTTTTTTGTAAGTATGGCAGGACGTTAACCCGGTAGCATAAAAAGCAATGCCTACAGAACGGGTGGAAGGACTCTTAAGGAGACATCATTCAGCTAACTAGAGGCGGTGTCTCGATAAATTACCTTGGAGAAAGCATCAGAAAAACCTCTCCACTTTTGCTCCAAAAAGAAAAATCATGGCTTTCTATAATCTACATATAAAAACCAACAGCGTGAAAGGGGTAATTTCAAAAGAATTAAATTCTCGCCTACAACATCAGCAAAGGGTGTCCCCTGACCGTCATCCAGCGATTGTTAGCATTATCGGTGTAAGGAGTCAGAATTCTTAGAACCTGTTTCCTCACCCAGAAATGAACAACATGAGCAAGAGGTTTCAACAGAGAGTTATCCTTCCACTGTGTGACACAAACAGAAATTACCCTAGGAACACGGAACGTATGAAAGCATGAACAACTGTGATCAACTGAAGAAAGTTAAACAACAGATGAGCAGAATTGAATACCAATATTCTGGGATTATATGAAAATAGGTTGCCAGACAATGAAGATCTCCTCAGCGACAACCACACAATAATATATGCAGGCGGTAAAAATAAGGAAAAGGCAGTTGGCTTGATGGTAGACCGTGAGATGAACACTTGCATACTGGGATACTGCCAATAATCTGAAAGCGTCATCTTGGTCAACCTGAAAGGAACGTCCTTCATCCTTGCAGTTAATGGTAGTGTATGCGTCGACAGAGCTGAGCACTAAAGAGGAAATAAAATTTATATATTATGTACTGGATAATTCCAAGTCTCAATGTAAAGCTGAAGAAATTATAATTATCATAGAAATCCTGAATACCAAAGTAGGCAAGGAGAACATAGGTATAACAGTTGGCAAATTCTGACTAAGAATCGCATTGACAGAGGAGAAAAATTGGTACAATGGTGCGCTGCAAACAGTCAAATATAAGTGACATAGGCGAACAACATCATCACAAGGGAAAACAGACGTAGAGGAAAAATGTGAGATGAAATTCTTCTCATGATGCAAAAGAGAGAGAAATCAATTCCAAAATATGAAACAGAATACAGGAAGCTACACAAGAAAATAAGAAGCAAATGAAAATAGGCTAAAGAGGAATGGCTAAATGTGCGTGAATAGACAGATTGAGCACGACTAATAAAAGAGACATGCATAAAAATAAATTGTCTAACAGAACACCAGACCTGTCTCTTAACAGGTTGTATAAAATCCAACGGTCGAACGATCATATTAGTGAAAGATGATGTATATCAACGGTGGGAAGAAAATATAGGTGATTTTTTTCACGAAAAAAGAGAGCAAACATCAATACCCAAAAATACAGATGGGCTAGTGAATTTAAAATCCGAAGTTGTAGCTACATTAACAAACTGAATAGAAACAAAGCAGCAAAAAGAGATGGCACTCTAATAGAGATGCTGGCAGCATTAGACGATTTTGGAGTAGACAAAATCACCGAAATAATAAAAGAAATTTTCAACAGCGACAATATCCCAGACGGCCTGAATAAGTCGATTTTCATAGCACTGCCTAGAAAGCTAGATACAAACAAACGCGGACTCCACAAAGCAATCAGATTAATGAGTTAAGTAACCCAACTCATCACCAAAATTCTGATGAATACAGTTTGCAGCAGAATCAGGTCAGAAATAAAACAAGAATATTGCGGTTTTGTCAATGACACTGGAAGGTGGCATGAAATATTTTTGCTTAGAATATTATCAGAAAGGGTCATACAAATGCAAAATGACGTGTAATTGTGTTTTCTTCAATAGTTAAAGTATGCCACACTGAACTGATAGAGACCCTCGATAAACTTGATATATTCGGGAAGAACTTCGGAATAATAAAGAACCTGTATTGGAAGCTAACTGCCTGCATACGGACAGGAAAGGGAATCAGCAGATATACAAAATCAGAAAGCGGTGTAAAACACGCATGTGCTATCTCATGGAAGTTTGTAACCGATTCTCCCAGGATTCGTCATTTTTGGCTGCTATATGAACAGTGTAAGATACGCAGATCATACAATGCTGATATCAGACACGGAAAGTCAACTATAAACCTACTACAGGAAGTAGAGAAAGTTGAAAGAAATTACTATATATAAACCACAAGAAAATCGAATACATGGTAAGATTAACTTAAAATGACAAAGCCAAGTAGAGGTGACTAAAACCCAGCAGATACAGAAATTTAAATACCTGGTAAATTTCTTAACAGCAAAACGAAAAATGCGACACGGAGATCCGAAGGCGTATTGATATGGGTAAATATGCATTCCATAAGATGAATAGAGTATTGAAAGACAGGACGATTTTGCTGGAAACAAACAAAGAAGAGAGTGTTGGAACTTTTATTTGATGTCGGGCCTTCAATTTTGCAACGAACGCTGAAGAATCCTATCAAAGATGGAGAGAAGATTGAAGCAACCAAAAATGTAGTTCTAGAGAATCAAACATGTGAGCAACAACGAGGCTTTAAAGAGGATGGGCACGAAAAGGAAACTGTCATTTAACATCAGGAAAAGACAGCTGAAATTTCTCGGACATGTAGTGAGAAAAAAAGACTGGACCATCTGATGTTCACAGAACAGATAAGGTAAAACCTTTACAAGCGAAAGCAAAACCTGACATACTGGACAGATGGTAACAGATGGATAGCAGAGCAGGGTTTGAGCGGTATAACAGAGTTGATAAGAGCCTTAAGGAACAGGGAAATGTGGAGGGCCTTGATCACTTTCGTCCTGCTGGGACATAGCACATAAACGAAGAAAGTTTATGCAAGGCTTTTATGGATTGATGACAAAAAGTTGGGTAACTTGTTATATCCTAAATTTTCCTTTTTTAAAACTTTGTTAGAGATTGCTTAACATTATTATTTTTTATCATTTTTTTCTTTATTATTATTATTTTATATAATTCTTTTCTATGCATTTGTTTTTTAATCATATGTAGTGTCTTATCTAATTAAATAGTGCGAGTCACGTGTTTGTAATTTGTGGTTTTAGCATTTACTAAACAAATGCTATCCTTGAAAAGAAAAGACTCGTACAAAGCTATTCACTAATTATTTTCTAATATTAGCCTAATGTATGGCCTTATCTGCTTGCTAAATTACATATTTACCATGATGTTCAAACCCCCTTTCAAGATTTACTGTTCTCTAAGAATCATGAGAGATATCATAATGCAGATAGTAACTTGTTCACTCGTAACAGTTTTTATGCACATTGTGTGTGCAGTTTGAGCGGCCTGAAATATAGTGATCAATCGTTTCAGTATAAGAACAGCACCTAATTTGTATGTTCGTACTGTTATGCATGATATTAACTTGATAGGTGCGTGTTAATCGACTCATTGTATTTGCATTCAAAATAAAAGTGAACTTTTTAGCCACTGATAAGTTACAGATACACGTCAGCATTTTTGCTTCGGAGAATTTTAGTTATATTTTTCTTCTGTTTTCATTTGATATATATTTCTTTTTTGTTATAGTGTGATTTTAATTCTTTCTTTTGAGGCTTCACCTCTTCTTTCATTATTATTATTATTATTATTATTATTATTATTATTATTATTATTTCTACTGTGTACATATTTCTTTCCATTTGCCACCAAACTACATTAATATTATGTATTCATTTAATCTTAATCATATTTTTGCTGTGGTCGCACTTCCTACCATTTCAAAGACGTGGTGTGTTGTTATGGCTACATTTCATGTTTTTTGTCTATCTCCCATAACATCCCTAGTGTTAAATAGGCAAAGTTCCTCTTAGTGTGTGGCCTGTACTTAACAAGAACAATATTTTATATATCTTAAACTGGGGTTGCAAGGGAATATATTTTTTGTTATTTTATTCCACCTATTGCCGTTGTAAGTACTCCTAATATCACTGGTACTCTTATTGTTTCTAGGTTCTACTTTTTTTTTCTTTTTCTATTTCCAGGTCTTATATTTTATAGATCTTTTTTAAACATTTGGTTGCTATGTTACAATCAGCTAGACAAGACGTATCAATTAGTAGGCAAGTTTTTTTTCTTTTTCACTTTTGATAATAATGTCCTGCTTATTTGCTTCTATTTTCCTATTTATTTAGATGGTGTAATTTCATAGAATGGTAACATCTTCTATTTTTGTTATTGTGCTAGGTGATACTTATACCATTGTTTTTTTTTCATATTTTCCAGAGTGTTTGAACATTTTCCAGTGTAAATATTGCCCCATTCAATCGTTACAAGGTTTTTAGTTATTTGGGGTAAGTACGGAACATTCTGAGATTAGATGGTCTTGTGTTTCTTCGTATTTGTCAAAAAACTGCATTTTAGATTCACATTATTATGTATGATATTTACCTAAACGATCCTAGTGAAAAGACTTTGGTCTTGTGCTGCAAGAATAAAGTCTTTATTTTCGTCTCGCACTAAATATTTTATTTTTACAGGAGGGTCTAAGCTAATAGAGGATGATTGTTGCACCGATCCCAGTAAAACAGTAGCTTCAACAAATTTCCTTAAAATATCATCCCTGAAGCATTTTACAGTTTGCAGAAATCTTTCTAGTTTACTGCCATTCTTAGCAGACAATTTTAAGTCATCCATGGGAAATATTCATTTGTGCTATTTTATAACCACATTTTGTCTTGTTATATTAGAGGGTTAATGGTAGTAGTCATAGGCAAAATAGTAAGGAAGACAAAGGGTCACATTGAAATATTCTTCTGTTAATATTTATTTCACAACACTTATATGTTCTGTATATATGATTGAGGTAAGATGATGTTTTACATATCTACATGCATTGTATGATGAAATTGGTGATAACAGTTGATACCTTGTACATATTTAAAGATTCACGGTCCGGAAATGTGGTATACCATCAAATGCTTTACAATAATACTAAGATTTTTCCTTGCATTGAAGCAGTGTTGCATAATCCTCCTATAATAAGTAACTGGTCCTTACATCCGTAACAGCCAAGTTTTCACCTTTTTTGTTCGAATGATCATATGTCATTTCTTTCTAAAAAGAAATACGTCTATTGAATTAAATTAGATGTCAATAGTTTGTATGTTACGAGAAGTTATGTATTCGGTCTGTAGCTTTTCAAGATAGATGTGTCACTGTGCCTGGGTAGAAGAAAGGTAATATTTTTGATCATCTATGCAGGAATTTAGTGTGACCTTTAATCCTTTCTTGAGGTTCTTTAGTTAGTTTTTGTTTTCTGCATTGTAATAATATAGCTAAAAATAAGGAATG
This sequence comes from Ascarosepion bandense, assembly GCA_037127315.1. Taxonomy (NCBI): domain Eukaryota; kingdom Metazoa; phylum Mollusca; class Cephalopoda; order Sepiida; family Sepiidae; genus Ascarosepion; species Ascarosepion bandense. The sequence goes on from JBBBDQ010001320.1 coordinate 340,893, forward strand.
TCATCTATTCCTGGAGATTTCCAGTTGCATGCTTTTTTGCAGTGCACATTTAACATTCTCTTCTGTGATTCCAACCCATGTCAGTTCTGGTGTAATTTTCATTCCTTCTATCTCTTGCGCAATCCAATCTGCCATTAAAATACATTATTATTATTATGTCGTTTTTCATCATATTTCAATTTCTGCTATGGTCGCACTATAAACCAAGTCTGCGGGAAGACCTAAGGCAGGTCGTGGATCGTTGTTATGACTCCATTTCATGTTTTTCTATCTCCTCTATCATCCCTAGCTTTAGTTTGTGAGCTGTACTTAATAAGACTTTTTTGTATATATCTTAAGCTGGGCTTTCCAGTGATTCTTTCAATGTGCTGTTTTGTTTCATTTTTTATCATTCCAAGTGCACCTAGTATCATTGGCACGACTCTTGTTTTCAATTTCCACATTTGTTTTTATTTCAATTTCCAGGTCTTTATATTTTGACAGTTTTTCGAATTCCTTGGCTGCTATATTAAAATCCGCTGGATAAGCCATATCAATTAATATACAAGTTTTTTCTTTCTGGTTTTTAACAATAATGACCGGCCTATTTGCTTCAATTATTATTATTATTATTATTATTATTATTATTATTATTATTTATTTATTTATTTATTTATTTCTGCTATGGCCTAAGTAACAACCAAGTCAGTGGGATGGCTTAATGTAGGTAGTGGTGTGTTGTTAGATCTGAATTTCATGATTTGTTCTTTTACCTCCTATAATATCACCAGCCTTACATGGACAAAGTCATTTTTAGTGAGAGGGGTCTACTTATCATCCCAATGTTTGTATCTCTCCTGAACTTAGATTTCCATAGATTTTTTAATATGCTGTTTTGCCTCTTCTTTATCATTCACAGCGCACCTACTGTAACTGGTACGACTTTTGTTTTCAATTTGACATCTTATTCTATTTCGATGTCCAAGTCTTTATACTTCGATGGTTTTTCAAATTCATTGCTTGCTATATTAAAGACAACGACAAAATCCATATAAAATAGCTTTGAAATTGTTTTTTATTTTGGTATTGAGCAATTATTGAACCTATTTATTTCAGTCTTAGCGCCTGTACAGATGGTGTAATCCGATAGAAATTTGATGTTTCCTATTTTTGTATACGGTGTTATGGGATATTCATACCAGTGTTTGTCAACATCTTTTCTAAAGTGTTTGCATATTGTCCATTGTAGATAATACGCCAAACTATCGTCACGATATTTATATTCATTTTGTAAAAATGCAGAACATTCTAATATTCGATGGTCTATGGTTTCTTGGTGTATGTCACAGAAACTGCATTTTGGATCCAAATTATTATGTATGATATTTGCTTGAATTATTTTTTTTGTATAAATAATCTAGTGTTGCGCTGAAAAAATAAAGCCTTCAGTATTATCTTTTAATCCGACTATCGTAACAATCGATGAGTGTTAAATTTAACATTGTTTTATTTGCAAGTTCTTGATATTGGCCAAAAAAATTTCTTTTGTCAATATTGTTTTATCTGTTTAAGAGCTTTATCCTTGGCTTCATTTTTGTTCATATGTTTTGTTGAAACATTAAGTTCTTGGTTTCTTTTAGATTTTCTACAGAATTTAATGAATGCAAATCACGTTTATATTAACTTCATTCATGACTGAATATTATTTTATTTCTTTTTCCATGTTGTTTGACTACATGTATCATCAAGCTATTTGCTGTTTTCATGTATGTTAATAAGCCAGTAGTTGTTATTCTGTTTTTAAAATAAGACATGTTGCACGATAGAAAGAAGCATTGTTGCTTTGGAATCCATTTGCCTGGCTTCATTTAAAGCCTGGTTCATGATGTTGAAATTATATTGAACAACTTGAAATGCAAGGTTATTTATGGATATACAAATATAAAAGTTCAGTTGAGTTTATTCACTTGAACTTTTCTATAGTACATATTTCTCGGTATTTATTTATTTATTGACTTTTCTGTTTGTTTTCATGGTGAATTCCTTCACCCTCCTTTATACCGAGGTTTTTCGTGCTCTAATATTTGATTACTACCCTAGGGTCTAATAGCGGAGGCTTCTTACAGTGAATCTCATAAAAGCTTTGTTTTATCACAATTATCCAAACCGAATACCATTCAAATGTCATCACTGAAACATTTTCCTCTTTCAGGAGATCTACTAGTTTACTGTCATTCTTAGCATTCAAGTTTAATTCATCAATTTAAAGTAGATTGCTTATTATTTTTAAATATTTATAGTCATAGTCAGTCCAGTTATATTTGTCGGTTAATCCTATTACAAAATAGTACGTGAGACAAAAATGTCAATCTAAAATATTTCTCTGTTAATGTTTATTTCACCATATTTATAAGTTCTATTTATATGATTGAGTTGAAGTGTTTATTTCCATATCGATATAATCTGAAGAAAGTGATGAGGACATTTAAAAATTGTAAGTTACAACGATATGGCACAACATAAAATGCCTTACGGTAAACTATTCTGGCAACAATTTAGTTATTCTTTGTACTGAAGCAGTTATCCAAGATCTTTTTAATGATAAGTAGTTCATCTTTTTTTTTATGAACAAACAATTCTGCTTTGTCAAAGTAAATCTCATGAAATCTGATATATTTTGGAAAATGTGTCCCCAATCCTGGAAAGAAGAAAATAAATTACTTTGGTTAAACATGCCAGAATTTTAATAGGATATCTTACCATTAGTTTTAGTTCTTTGGTTAGTTTTTGTGCGCTATTAATTAGAGTACAAGGTGGAAATCTTATATTTATGCTTTTATTAATTTCGTACTTAACATTCTCTTATGTGATTCACATGTGCTTGTTCTGATTTCTTTTTAATCTGCTCTACTTCTTGCGTAATCCAATCAGCTTCTTTCTTATGTTTTTCGGCGAGTGTTTTTTTTTTTACAGAATTGTATAACTTCTTTAGTTGCAGTGGATGTTGTCACTTAATGTGTTTTTTTATATTTTATGAAATTGCTTCGCATTGATATTAATCATCTTCTGCCTGTACAATCTTATTTTTCCATGACGTCTCATTCTTCTGAGCCTATATTTGTATTATTGCTTTATTTATCTGTTAGCCGATGGGGCGTCATTTTCATCTCTAATTCTTTTATTTACGTTTCTGCCTTTTCTAGTCTTTACATTTGTTTCTCTTGCCTGTTAATCGAGTACTGATAATTCCCTTCTTCTAAATCGTTTTTTTCTATTTCAAGGAGGATCCTCATGTATTTGAAACAAAGTTTTTACTTTGATCCTTCGTTTTTAGATAGTGCTATTTCTAATGCCTATATTGTTTCGTTGAGAATTTAAAGTGAGTCTACTTCATCCATAATTAATTGAAGTGTTGCATTGAATAGTTTAATAGCTTTGAGTTTATAATGTATTGGTTGTAATTCTGTGAGTTGGTCGCTTTTCTTTATTTCCATAATTTGTATCAGTATTTATGCTTCATGGTGTTTTCCTTGTATTCTCGTATAATATTCTTACTTTACATGAAATAATATAATTCATTATGTTTTGTACTCGTTTCATTGAAGGTTTGTGATGCGACTAATATAATGTCTTTCGAACTCTTCTACGCTTTCAGCATTATCTTCTGTTTCTTTATTATGATCTGTTGCTTGTGTGATGTTAGTACTTCTTATGTCCCTTTCTGGTTCGCTTTCATGTTAAGTTGATTCACATATTCTGGTTGCAGTTAATCTTATTTCTTTGATTTTAGCCTTTGTCAGTCGGTTACTTCTCATGATGTTCCTTCTTTTTTGGATAGTTTATTTTCGTCGATGTACTTTCTAATTTTTTCCAGCATTGTCTAGCCAAATGTCAAATATTTGGTGAGTGATGTTTCATCTGAGATGTTTGCAATGCTAGAATGCAGTCATAACGAAATTGTTCTTCTTAAGAGACCATTTTAGATTTTCTTTCATTGAACGAACGGTTGTGGATCTAGTTAAAGAATTCTCATGGTCATCATTGAAATTATGCCGTTCGTGGAGATCTGACGTCTGCCTATGGCAGATTTTTCAATTCTGTTCTATGCTGAGTGTTATCTATCTACTGAAAGAACAATACTGGACTTTCTCGTTTGATATTTCGTTTGCATATTTTTCCCACGGGTGATGCATTTGTCGAAAAGTCCATCCAAATTTGCTCGAAATATTAGGTAACGGTCATTTAAAAATTGGGTTTCTGTGTCTTTAGCAGAGCATTCGTGACCTCCTAATGCAGTATCCATTAATTCCCTGATATGATTAACTCCTTGTATTGCGTATTATTCTTCAGCGTTTTACTTTTTCTAGACGTGCTGCCAAAATTTTTTTTAAAAAAGAAAGTTGTGTATTGATAATATGCTTTTTAAGAAAAATACAATATATATATATATATATATATATATATATATATATATATATAATAATAATAATAATAATAATAATAATTATTATTAAACCGACTCTGCGTGTATTCTAATCTCAAAATTTTATAGAAGGGACTTTCTAAGACCATGAATGACCAGCAGAATCTAAATCCATTATTGTCCTCGGCTATAAAGCTTTGGGCAAAGAGGGGGAAAAAAGAAAACTGCGTGGGACCGACAATACATACGGTTCCTCCCAGTAAAAAGAAAAAAAACCCTCTAACGGAACAAACAACCAGAAAAGAAAAGTGCTCGATACACACAACCGATATATATATATATATATATATATATATATATATATTTCTAAACATATGCTGTTAAATATAAGAGACACTGAATGTCTATTATGTTTAATCATGACCTGTTCTAAACGTCATATTTTGGCTTTAATTTCAACTGAAAATAAAGACAAAAATTCTCCAACATTTGGATAATTTTTCATTAATTTGCTTCTAAGCTTTCGGCTCACATGAGCCATCTTCAGAAAAGTGTTATTTAGACTGTAATACAATAACATCCGCCATCACCGACGATTTTATTTTGTGTTGACATAAAACTCCGCTTGGCAACGGCAATAGTTACCAAAAATAATAAACGCAGTTCTCAAATTTGCAATGCAGTTTTATGACGTCACACCGCGTGATAGCGCAAAATGACAACAAACCCATTAATTCAAATGCAATGAATGTGTTATGTCCAGATTTAAAGGTGATTTTATTGAGTGTTGGTTGTTTAGATTTGATGTACATGGTCTCCAATATCTGAAGGTTCCTCTTATTGTGTGTATGAGTAAGGATCACCGTATTGTTGACCAAAATTTGTCTGATATTACCTACATGTTTATGTTTTTCAGAGAAATGGTGTTTAATAGTACTTTGATCAGAAAGATGACATGTAAGTATACGGGCTAGCGTGGTTTTAGTAAAACCAATATATGTACTGTTCTTTTTTATTAGTATCAGGAATGCAATCTCTAAATGGGCATGTAAATTGGTACACTACATTGGTTTTTTGTAGAGAATTTATATATACAGAAAATCTAAGTAAGAGCCAACAACCTACCACGGTTTGCTGCTTACGGTTTGTCAGGGAAATTGGCAGCCAATTTCCCTGACAAGCCGTAGGGCGAAATCGTGGTAGGTAGTTTGCATTTGCTTAGATTTTCTGTCTTTGTTTGCTCTACTTTCGTATTGAGCGCTTTAGTGTTAAGGTTTTCTTTTTGGTTTTTTTTTTCATTCTTACGAGTGCTTGACTTTTTGTTTATGTACTTCGTTTGTTTCTTTGTTTACTTCCATTCTTTTCCCTCCGAGTCCGTTCTCGGTTGGTTGTGCAAGACGATTTAAATTATAGCATTATTAATACTAGTTTCAGCAGAGTTAGTTCTTTTACTATTGATACTGTTATTACTATAGTTAATATTATATATATACACACACACACACACACACACACACACATATATATATATATATATATATATATATAATTTTATTTATTCCTTCATTCATCTTTTTGTCTATCTGCATACTCACTTTTATATTGACTGAACTTTTCGAAAATATTTAGTGTTATCTATAAATAATACCGGAACTTTGCGAAGAAAAACGTCGTTTTCTAAGAAAAATATCGTATTTTTCTCTGTCTGACCCAAACATATTTTAGATTTAAAATATCTTCAACAAATATAGTAGATATTCTATATAAAAATATGAAAAATACAAATAAAGTAAATAACAAGATGAAAAATGACATTTGTGTTTAAATAGTGGTAAAAATAATAAAAGATAAAATAATCATAATCATAATCATATTGTATTTTTTAAAGAAAACCTTAGCTGCTTCAAAAAACACATCACTCTCGTTGTAATTCTAACGATTGTTATTATTATTATTATTATTATTATTATTGTTATTGTGTTTCTTCTCTCTATGTTAGTTGACACGACCGATATGCTATGCCAATACTTAATAAATAATGAACTATTATGTTTTCATTTCGCGTGAAAAGGGGAAAAACACTAATTTGTTTCAGTGAAATAAATAAATGAAGATAGAAGTGATTACCATTTGTTTTAGTGAAATGAAAAAAAACTTTTCAAATCATTTCATTTGTACTCACTTCTTATAACAATAACGTATATTCAGATCTATGACTGATTTTGCAATATTTTGTTAATGAAGTTAAGCACAAATATTAATCGATGCTTTAGAGAGATTTCTGCGCTTTTCTTATTGCCACGGAACATGATATGTAATAACTCAAGTGTTAACATAAAAAGTAAAACTCATATGATTTTATGGGACACCAAGAAAATTTCACGGATTAAATATCATAGTTATTATGAGCAGAACTATTATAAAAGAAAATTATTTCCTTTATTTAATTATTATATCAACATACATACTAATATTAAGAGAAATATTATTTATAATATTTTCACATAAAGAATGCTACGAATGTTATGAACATTCATAATAGTTAAACATTATTTCTGACCTATATAACAACACGTATGATTTATGTATAATTTTATTTTTAATCATTTCAGCCCGAGCAAGGCAGAAATACCACTGATGAGCGGGGGGCTACATAACTGTAAAAAAATTAATTCGAAAAGAGTGAGAAGTACAAACTAGTTAGAAAGGAGCAATAGAAAGCTGAGAATGCAGGTGCGATGACAGATACATAGGTGGAGAGAAAGGGAAGGTTATACGGGGGTGGGGAGAGAGCTAGAGTCCAGTGGTTAGTAGATGCATTTAAATTTCTGGAGGTTGTAACCGTCAGGAAAGCAAGAATACGGGAGTGAGTTCCACAGGCGAGAAGTGCGAGAGAAGAAGCTGCAGGAGTAGAATTGTCATCTGCATTTGGCTAACCTGACTGTAAATGGGTGGGACCCAGTTGCCAGTCTGGTTGCACGAGTAAACACCTGTTGAGGAGGCACCAGTGACTTAAGTTCGTCCGAGCAGAAGCCATGAAATTATTTGTAGAACAGACAAAGGGAGGCCACATTTCGACGGTGAGGAAGTGGCTGCAGTCGTGCCGCCAGATCAGTCCCTATCACATTACAGACTCTACTTTGGAGCCTGTCGAGAACACTGAGCAGAACGGCAGGGGCGCCTGACCATAATGGCAGTAGTACTCCATGCACGGACGGATGGTTGACTTGTATATATGCAGGATGGATTCAGGCGGAAAAAAACATCCTGGATCGACATAGTGACCCAAACTTCTTAGCAGTAGATTTAGCTATGGATTCAACATAGTGGTTCCATTTAAGGTCTGATGAGATGGTAAAGCCGAGGGGGCATAGTGTGTTGCTCTCAGGGAGACTCGCTTGCTCCATGCTTATGGGAGGCAGGAGTGGGTTATATTTTTAATACTAAGTTGAAATTTACACAATTACAGATATAATGGTCATGTCACGAAATGGACAGTTTTTTTTTTCCAGACGTGTGTATATATGTAAGGCAATTTTGAAATTTCTTTGAATTTCCATGGGGAGTTATTGAAAAATAATTATGCTCTGTAAAAAACGATGAAAAACCAACACATCTATGTCTATTTATGAATATTTTTGTGTATTTCTGTGTGTTCGCAGAAGTACATATTCATATGAATCAACTAACAGCATTACTTTCACCTTCAAGCCACTAAAGCGACACCAACGTCACGAAGAATCAATATTTACCAATATTCATAAGATAAAAATATAACTATTTCCTCAGAGGGAATATTTTCGCAAAAAAATGTTCCCGACAACTCCACGCACTTAACATAGCGAAAAAATTGTAAGTACTGACAAGTGAAAAGTCATGAAAAGTAAATTGCAGAGCACGAGGATGTTTTTCAATTTGTCTGGATAGACACACATTTACACGCAAACATGCGCGTGTGTGTGTGTGTGTGTGTGTGTGTGTGTGTGTGTGTGTGTGTGTGTGTGTGTGTGTGTACACACGCTTGTGTCTGTAGGGAGAAAAAAGTCAATTCGAAATTGTGGTCGAAAATAATATATATATATATATATATATATATATATATATATATATATATATATATATTTTTATAAGCGTTTCACCCCGAGCAAGGCATGTCACTGCCACTACTGTGCAGGGGGCTACGTAGAGTGGAGAAAGGCTGATTAAATATAGGAAATAACAGAGGGTGGGTGATAGGCGGGTGAGGATACCGAGAATGAGGGTTGGGTAGATGAGAATGTTGTGAGAATAGTTGGGAGTTAGTGTGATAGGAGGTGTCTATTGACCCTACATTTAAACACCTGGAGATTGTAACTGTCGGGAAGCGTGAGAAAAGAAGCTGTTGGAGTAGAATTTACGGTTACATCTTATTTGTTTAACTGTAAAAGGGTGGGACCTAGTTGCTAATCTAGTATCTCGTGTAAATTCGTGCTTAGGCGGCACCAGTGATCTAAGCTCATCGGAGCAGAAGCCATAAAGGTACTTGTAGAAGAGGCACAGGGAAGCTACATCACGTCGGTGTGAGAGCGGCTGCAGCCGGTCTGCCAAGTCAGTATCAACCACGTTACAGATCCTCCTTTGTATTTTGTCAAGAAGCCCAAGGAGAGCAGCAGGGGCACCCGACCAGATATGGCAGCAATATTCAATACACGGGCGGATGGTAGATTTGTATATGTGCAGAATAGTTTCAGGTGGGAAAAATTTCCGGGCCCTGCACAGGGAGCCCAATTTCATAGCAACAGATTTGGCAATGGATTCAATAAAGACATTCCATTTGAGGTCCGCCGAGAGTGTAAGGCCAAGGAGGCGTAGTATATATATATATATATATATATATATATATATATATATATATTTGTGTGGGTGTGTGTATAATCTTTTAATTATAATGGTGTTTAGGTCCAGAATTTCTAATTTTACTGATACAGAAACTATATTTTTATCATAAAGTGTTCGATATCAACATAGTGCGTTCATAGAATTAAAGTTTAGAGAGTTTTTACTGCTGCTGTAGTTAGGAAGACTTCGATGGAATTATTATGATGTTTTCACGCTTCCGGATTTTTGTTTATTTTGCTAAAAAACAAAATATCAAAGCGTAAAGACAAGTCAAAGTTTTAATGAAATTTCGAAGATAAGTAACAAATTTTCCCATTGTAGCATGGCCAGACTGCCCAACAAGAAGACTGGTAAAATATTACAACCCTAACCACAAACATAAAAGCTACATCAGAGACAGCATATCTTTCCTAATTTCATATCGCAAAAAGTAGACCCAGGTACACTCGTAGTATTATGTGAAGTAAACTGCAGTTACAGCAACATACCTCATAAACAAGATAAACAGTTCAATATAATTAAATTGAAAAACACCCAGAAATTCACAAATTAATTTATTATACAGAGTATAGAACTAACACCGACATATGCAACACTCACAATACTATATCTAGAAGAAAACATATTCAACCAAATAGGAGACAAATACGGACAAACATAAACACAGAATTAAATAAATCATGGAAAATATACCTAGATGATTGTTCTATCTTTTAGAGATCAACATGGTGAGACATAGACGACGCAATTTGCCCCAAAACTTGTTCCCCAAAAATTTAGTAACACGACGAATTTGCACAAGAGTAGCTGACAAATCCCTTCATGAATTCGTACGAAAAATACTACAAATAAGATGACACCCCACTCCACTAATAAACAAGCAGAAAACTAAGATTAGAATCTTTTTGGAAACTAAAATAAGAAAATAAATCCATGAAAAGGGTGTAAACATTCTCTACACACAACAAAGCAACCCAGAATTATTTACAAATATAAAAACACACAAAACGATAAAATAAAAAAACAATTAACGCCAACCCCAAAATTAAAAAAAAAACATGCAAACCTCATCAAAATTCGAGCAACAGACAAAACAGCGGGTCAAAAATTCAACAAAAGATGTGTTGTATTCAACCTAATAGTAATAGTAATAATAATAATAATAATAATAATAATAATAATAATAATAATAATGGAAGAAAACCATTTCAAGTTCGAAAACATATCTATATTCCAAATGAAAAAAGAATCTGTGCTGCAACTCAAAAAATGGAATTTATGCTCTAAACTGCGTTGAATGCGCCAAGATATACGAGGGGCAACACATGTCTTGAATGAAAAAGTAACCCTGCACAAAAGTAACATTAAACTAGCCAATAACAGGAAATTTTACGTTTCCCAACACTTAACCGAATGTAGTTGAGGTAAATTTAGATTAATGCTGAGCTACCAAAACGCTTATGATGCAAGAAGAAATACTTATAAAACGAAAAACTACAAGCATTTCCTCAACAAAACAACACGAGAAACTCAAGACACGCACGAAAATTCACTAAAATCAAATGCGCAACAAAAATTTCGCTAACCATTGCAAAAAAAGGACTGAATGACGCGTAGAATAGAAATCAAAACCGTTGTAAACAATTTTGTATTATAAATACGGAATCAAATTTCAAAAGTAAAGGGAAAACTCGTTTTTCTGAACAACGAAAGGTTAAAGATTCTCAAAAGGGACAATATTTAACAAAAAATTCTGAAAAAAAACCCAATCAAACAGGCATGAATATGTCATTTCTGAGCTGCTCACCAACCACTTATCTATATATACACGATATTTTTGTCCGTCAAAGACAAACGGATATTGATATGTAAAGAAACAAGTTTATTCGCCTAAAGAGAATCAACTGTGGACTTGAAACACGTGTAGCGACACAAATACCATTATGGACATTTAATATATGATAAAAGAAGGAAAAAGTAATAATAATAAATATACGTTTTAAACAAAACTTTCACTGCTGCTCGCACTTTTTTCCTGTACCATGTTCTCTATTCTGTTTGTAATACGCACACACACACACACACACACATACACACACACACACACACACATATATATATATATGGTGTGGACGGCGTTAAGATAATAAATAATGCCTACGTTTTATTAGCTATACCAACAATGTTTGTTTTTTGTTGTAGTCACCAGATGGTTACTTTATTTTTATGTATATATATATCCATTATCTTCTTTGTATTTCTGTCTTCAGTTTATACAGATTTTTCTTCTTTGTATATGTATATTAATGTAAATATAGGATAAATGTTCCTTTCACGTGTCAGATGAGGTGTAACCTGATAATAGATTCCATTTAACACGCACATGGGATGTATTATCAGGTTGTTGTTTGTGTTATGTTCTTTTACATTCCGGGTATTTAAGTATGTGGATTGTACTCGAGAATTCATTCTTTGGTTTTCTGTAGACTCTTTTCATGCATACCATTTAAGCAAATCTTTCTTTGACAAGTTGGTGTTATGCTTAAATCTCCGACAGCTGACGTGAACTCACTCTTGCAGGTGTATACGAGCTGTAAACAACTGAAAAGATTAAAAGAGGCTACACTAGTGTTCGCTGTTCTTTTTATATTTACTTAACGCCTACGCATTTCTACATTGCTTCTTACGGGATTATAAACCATTGGTTGACTGATGTGTTGTATTAGTTGAGCACATGTGCTATGCTCGGTGTATAATCTAATTTTAAAAATATGGAAGAAGTGAAAGAAGAAAAACGATGCATGTGTTGAGAGAAAAAGAGAGTTAAGTAGTAGTTACATACAGTTTACTTCTACACATCTAATCACCACACAATTTTTCTCTCTATTAAGGTGTAAATAATTTTTTTGTTATGATTATCTTCTAAAGTATTAATATAATCTGTGAATATTTTTATTTAATAAAGAAATACTATTTATTAATTTTTTTCAGAATATGACATCTCTAGATGTGTACGATTTGGTATTGCTGCTTGTAATATTTTCATCAGGCGTACTTATTATTACTGACTTTGTCAGTGTCTGTGTATTCATTTGATTTTGCTTGTAACTTGGTACTATTTTAATATTTTAAACCGTTTTAATCCATCAATTGATACTCGTGTATATACGTCATTATTTAAATCTATTAGGTAATGCTTCGCCGAACGTTATAAAGCTTGTAAACGCCTGAATAATGTATTTCCAAAAGTTTTCGTGCCCGATCTACTCGAAGCCATAAGTTATCGCAAGAATGAAATGAATTTCATATGAATGTCTTTGTTCTGATATGATGTTTTCTGTCGACATTTAATATGTCGACAGGCGACAACGATTTACATAAATATTTTATATGCTCCTTTTGTACAGGGAATTTTTTAAAAAGTTGCATTGTTACCTGACTGATGAAAAATCAGTATGGGTGCTCAGCAAGTGTCGTGAATAGCGCAAAATTAGATTCATTTAGCGTACTATAAAAGCCTAAAAAAGGAATGACTATGATTGTCATTCATGATTCCTTTCGAGCCATTATTGCTGTTTTTAGCGTTCAATTTGATTTTCCTATCAGCTTATTGCATTTTGAATGTAATTGAGTTGTTCTCATTCTATAAAATCCTACTGTTTTTGCTAATTTTTGGAACAATTCGCTTTAAAAGTGGTGATCCTGAACCTTGACAACAGACAGTGGTACTCTGAATCGTGATATCCATGCGTCAGTGAAAACTTGGGCTACTGATTTTGCAGTGATTTCTATCATAGGTTGGATTTCATTCCAGTGTGTCGAACGAACTATAAAGGTAAGTAAATGCAGTTATGAACTGATATATTGTTCCGATAATTTTTTTGTTGGCATTAACAGAGGAAAATGTCGACATTTACAATTTAAAATCTTCTTAAAGTAACTAAACATTCTGCATGACAAACTTGGTGTTTCTCTGAATCTTGGATTGTTGACATAACATGCATTCTCCGCAGATTTTCTTATGGATTCGTCCATTTCTAGCTAGAAATATCATTTTAATATTTTCGAAGAGTCATCTACTCCAGTGTGCCCTATGCAAAGGCAGCTAGTAATTATTGTTCTACACATAAACCTAGGAACAATGCTTTAAGGTCTATAGTGAAAATGATGCATAGTATGGATACGATTATATGCGGAAATGATATAATCATTATATTTTATATGACTTGATATTGTCATCTTGCTTCTATGCCTCTGCTATTTTTGAGATATTAATAGCATCTGTTTGAACTGCGAGCGCTGTTATAGATAAACAATTTTAAACAATCTTCTACTCGCCTCTGATCTTTACGATATCAGATATATACTCAGATAACATTGAAAGATGACGCTGCTGTCGATCGGATTTTGCCGAAATCTGGCTATGAAATGTTTCTCACTAATGCTTATGATTCATCACAAAATTGCGATCCTGTATGAGGTGGCAAAAAAGCAGCATGGAAAGATAATCTGCGAGTGGAATATTTATTATTCGTCTGTGAAATGCATTGAAATGTATCCAGTTGGTAGAGGTTGTCTGTCTACTATTTGATGTAAGGCAGCGCCAGCCTCATATTGTCTGCCGTCAGTTACTAACAGGTACTCTTTTATTAAAAACTAGGGATTTGCTAATATTGGTTTCGCTATTAACTTGTTTATTTGGGCAAAACACTGATTTAGGATTTAACTGCAGGCGTTCAAAAAACAACATTATAATGTTAGCATAATTTGAAATAATATGTCGGCATATCTGTCAAACCCAAAAATCGTTTTATACTTTTAGAATTTGTTGGTTTTGCTAACCTTAATTTGCTTTGGCGTAGGGTGAAACTGTTTTTACTAACGGAAAAACATAGAAAATCTACCTAAGTCATATAAATATGAACTTACCTAATAAAATTTTTAAGTTATTTTCATTAAGCACTTCTAGCAGATTATACAAGTCGTTTTGTCTTCTTGTTCGTTATCGCTAAAAGCTACAATATCTTCCGAATATATGAATACACAATCGAATTTGAAAAAAAAATCCTATCCATGTAACGTTGAAATGTAGGAGATGCATGCTTTAAAGACGAAAGGTATGTTATATAAATTTAAATAACGGAAAGGGTGTATCTACAGCTGTTTTTGCTGCATTCTCGGGATGCATTTTGATTTGATGATAGGCAGACGTAAGATTAGGTACTTCCACAAAATCGCTGAAAAACAGCATAGTATGAATGAAAAAGGCCCCAAACTAAATAAAAACAAAGTTTTGTGGGCAAAATGTTTATATTATCATTAAGAGGATAAATCAAAATTTTTAAAAATTATTTTTTAGTTTTTTTAATTATTTCTAACACATTCGAAGTTTTTGTAGAAAATCATTTTTTTCTTACAATCAGTGCGAGACCTAAACTGACGTAATGTTTATTAAGTAAAACAAAAAAACGTAATATTGAACGATGCACTTTTTTGACCGTGATAGACATATTAAATTGAAAATTCTTGCAAAAATCAAATAATGGTCGGATTTTGAGGAAGATTTTAGGACTTATTCATAATTGACTGAAATCAATTTTGAAATAATTATTTTGTATAAACTATTGGTAAAAATATATTTTTTTACATATGTTACCCCCAACCAATTAATTTCCAGAAATGCTTAAAATATCGAAAACGGGCAGCAATACGCCTAATATAATTAAATTCAGGTGTCATTGGGAAATGCAAATCAACATTTTTGTTTTCTCCAATAGTCCCTGACTTTCTAAAAAACAGGTCCGAAGTACGAAAAATGCAATAACTATGCAGATTTTTATGTGGATAAACTTTTGATTACTTTCATGAACAATAAAAATTAAGCATATCATTGTCTGAAATGAAAAAAATTTCAATGAATAATTAATTTTTAAAAGAATTATTTTCATTTTTTTAATTTTTATTATAATGATATGTCAAGTTTCAAAATTATTTGTAAATTTCATCCTCTTTTCGGTCGGCTAGGGTATGTAATTATACATGAAGACTAAAATTACTAATCGAACATTTAAAAGCTTAATACAAATGATTGAGCCCGTCAATTTTTAAAATAATTAAAACATTTTAATTGTGTGCATTTCAATTGCCCGTATCTTTGTTTGTACGGGTGGCTGTACGTGATATTTATCATTAAAAATCACGTGATACAAGGGTTATCATCTTTTACATAAAAAAATAAAATTCCTATATTTTTGTCGACTGTGGCCTCCCTAGTCAGCCTTCTTGACAGCTTCCGGCTGTCATTACAGCTGTCATCGTTTGTGATAAACACTGATAACAACGGCTACCGTAACTGATATAAGGTTTTACCGAATAATTCAGAGAGTAAGCAAGTACAATTGTTTGAAATCAGATAAAGGTAAATTATAATTTAAAAAATTGACTTCGATAACGTGTCAGCGACGTTTATTTTATTTTTGCCAGATCTTTTAAACAGAACTGTGGCTACTGTTTACGTAAATGTGTCCATCAAAAAAAAAATTGACCGTACGTTTAATTTTTTTAATCTGAAAAATCTTAGATTCCAGTCAATATAATTTCGGTTTAATATACGCCAGTGTATTTTGTTTACTGGAATTACTAAATTTAATCTCTTGACTTTCAATTAAAGCTAATTTTCAAGCTAAAATATAACTTATTTATTTTAAAAATTTAATTTAAATTCTGGTATCGAAAATTTATACTGAAAAGTGGAAGTACCTACGTAAGATATATGTTAGAAAATAAAGAGATTTTTAACAGTCGTATTGTAAAATACTTGATATTGGGTACCGTATATCATACTATCAAGGCACGTTAATCCCCGCAAGAACGAAAAGTACCATCTGTTTTTTTTTTTTTGACCAAATGTAAACGAGGTGCCCATTCGCTGTTTTCACGTCAAATTACTCCAGTATTTTTTTTAATCATTTCACCCCGAGCAAGGCGGAAACGCCACTGATGTGCAGGGGGCTACATTAATGTAAAAAGATTAATTAGAAAAGAGTGAGGAGTACAAACTAGTTAGAAAGGAACAATAGAAAGCTGAGAAAGCAGGTGCGATGACAGATACATAGGTGGAGAGAAAGGGAGGGTTATACAGGGGTGGGGAGAGAGCTAGAGTCAAGTGGTTAGTAGATGAGTATTGACTTTGCATTTAAATTTCTGGAGGTTGTAGCCGTCAGGAAAGCAAGAATACGGGAGCGAGTTCCACAGACGAGAAGTGCGAGAGAAGAAGCTGCAGGAGTAGAATTGTCGTCTGCGTTTGGCTAACCTGACTGTGAATGGGTGGGACCCAGTTGCCAGTGTTGTTGCACGAGTAAGCACCTGTTGAGGAGGCATTATTGAGTTATGTTCGTCTGAGCAGAAGCCATGAAAGTATTTATAGAACAGACAAAGGGAGGCTACATTATTTAGTAACTTTTTTAAATTCTCTTGAACGACGTTTTAGATCCAGAATGTTGTATTTCCTTGTAAAATACTTGTACGTGGTTTTCAGCATTTATTCTATAATAAATGCCACCATATGTTTTATTATCACCATTTTGTGATTGAGTGATAATTTTTTATTTACTTATAATATCACTACTATCTTCGGCCATATACATGGCATTCTATATTGCATTATCTACATTTCCAGATAACGTATTTTCTGGCATTTTTCTGTCTGCTACGCTATCGCTGGTACATTTATTTTTACAGTCTACAACTAATTAGAATTATTTCGAAAATTCTAAGCCTGGCAATCAATTTGTAACGTCTGCAATTACAAAAGTCCATGAATAAGCATGCCGTAATAAAGATATTCTTATTTCAAAATTCGTTTGAACAGATCATGTAACACGGTCACCACCAGCAGATAAAAATTGAACTGTCGTCAGCTCTATGAAATTACTAACAACTGCTGATAAACCAAGATGGAGATTCTTGCGCTCGTATCTATTAAGAAAATATTTTTTGTAGATTCTACAATTCGTCAATTTTCTGAGTTGCTATGACTTGGAAAGAGGGACGAGATTTGGGCACATTTGTACATAATTCTTTCTTTTATGTGTAATTTTACACCATCGTTTGCATGTACGAGCCGCATCTGAAAAATACAAATTAGCACAATGCATATTTTTCTTTTTGTTTCGCTGAAAAATGACACAATCCCACGGGAATTGTACCATTAAAAAGTTGTTTTTTTTATATTTTGAATCTATTACCTGTCAGACTTTTGAATTAATTGCATTAAATTATCACAAAATCTAACTAGGTCTGTTAAAGGCATTTCTGTGTTTGGTGTCATTATCTGAGCTATTAGTGGAGGAAGTGCTCTTATAAATTTGAGCCTATTTTTTTTCATTAACCCTAACCCTAATAACCATCATCTCCTGTAAATACAATGATGGAAGACAAGCTAATATGGTGGTCTTCATTAATTTCTCCAGGAGTGTTTGAACTAGTCTTTTCCTAAGCAGTAACCACAGATTCTTTTAGTTTTGTGTAATTTCATGATTCTAAAATGGAGGCTGTAATGTTTGTAAAAACATAGAGAGGCAAGTCACTGACAACGGTATACTTTTTTTTTTTATCTTCGGTTGTTACTTGTCTTAAATAAAATTGTAATTCAGTTATAATAGACCAATAGAAAATACTAGTCTCTGTAAAAAACTTCCTTTTGTTTCAATTTTTAAAATTGTTTTACAATTATTACGAAATATACGAGAAGACAAAGGATATGAAGAGAGGAAAAAGTAGTGACTTACCTAGATTTATGCATTTGCCAGTTGGTCGGTCATGCAGATTCATTTTTATCTATTTATTTTTTAACAATCTAGTGATGCCCAGAAGCGTCGTTCAATGTTCCCATTTCGAAAGTAGAAATTCGCGCTCGTTGATTAGTAGATTGGTTGATGGTGCATCAGCATTCACTTTGGGCATCAAGATCGTCTTTCGTGCTGCTGCAACTGCTTTTCGTGTTCTCGGCATTTTTGAAGGTTTGTTTTCGCACGTCAGGATTCATGATTTGTTAAATATTATTATGCATGTAGCTTCTTTTTCATGGACGTTCTTTGAAAGATCGTGTTTCACCGGTATGATAATGACAACGTTGAGATAAAAGCTAGGTGTTTTTTAATATACAACCATTTTTATTTTTTGATTTGGACTCTATAAAGTTACATCAATTTTTATATGTATATGTTCATTATAATATATGTATTGCAGTGGTCAGCTTACAAAAAGGTTTTTACTCCTTGTATATCTATATTCATGTAAATATAGAATATATGTTCCATTAATGTGTGTTACAGATGGAAAGTATTATCAGGTTGTTGTTTGTGCTATGTTTTGTTATGTTTCAGATATTTAGGTGTGTAATATGTACTCGTAAATTCATTCCTTGCGTTTCTGTATATTCCTTTCGTGAATGCTATTGGTTGGTGTGTTGCTTGATTCTCCAACGGCTGACGCGTACTCACACACTCAAGTGTGTGCGAGCTGTAGACCAAGGTAAGAAAAGAAAATAGGCGATCACGTGTTCGCTTTTCTTTTTACATTTACTTAACTCCTTAACGTTTATGCTTTGATATTGGCGGGAGCGTTAGTCATTTGTTGAGTTTCGCATTGTTTGATTTTCAGTTGACCACATCAGCTATATCCGTGTAATAATCTGGGTTACGCGATATATGGGAGAATAGAAAAGAGAAGAATGAATATGTTAAGAGAAAAGGAGAGAGGTTTTCTCTGTCATTCTATTAGTACAAAAGGAAACCCCTAACACGCTACTAAGCTGTCAGGTGCATAGCGGAGGAACAGGGTTTAATCAATAGGGCTTTTCTAAAACGATTAGTATTCTTTAGAGGTTCTGTTAAACCATGGGTCAAGAAATTATTTTAGTAGCACTTTAATTTGACTGGAGACATGTAAGTTGTGTTTTTAATAAGGTAGTAGTATATAAATCTTGGAGAAGACCTACTGATTTATACGCCGTAAAATTAGAACTGTCCCTCACGTATATCAAACCTCACATTGCACGTGAAAATTCAAAACGGTTACTCTGTTAAAAGAATCTTTACACAGTAAAAAAATGTAGTACAACACAGGGAAATTACAACACACTGTAGAATGACTAAAACAATTGCCGAAAGTGCTTGAGACAATAATTACTATAGATACTTTTTTATATTCTTTCACTTCTCAAAACAAAAACATATTAGAATGCTTGAAAAAAGTTAGCAAACATTGATTAAGTCATATTTGTTGGCCATATTCAATAAAAGATGTTCTGGATCCCACCCATTCACAGTTAGATTAACCAAATGCAGACGACAATTCTACTCCTGCAGCTTCTTCTTTTGCACTTCCCGCCTGTGGAAATCGCTCCAATATTCTTGCTTTTCCATCCTTCTATTGCTCCTTTCTAACTGGTTATTCTTCCTCTTCACTCTCTTCTAATTAATCTGTTTACACTTATGTACCCCCTGAACACCAGTGGCATTACCGCTTTGCTCGGGGTGATACAATTAAAAACAAAAGAAAGATTGCTGCTCACACACACACACACACACACACACACACACACACACACACACACACACATATATATATATATATATATATATATATATATATATATATATATATATATAATATATATATATATATATATATAACATATATATATATATATATATAACATATATATATATATATAATATATATATATATATATATATATAATATATATATATATATATATATAACATAATATATATATATATATAACATAATATAGATAATATATATATATATATATATATATATATATATATATATATATATAAATGCAAACTTTTCACGATACTCGTTTCGAAAAACCCTCCGCGTATATATGCGGAAGGAAAAATTGGTTGTAAAAAAAGAAAGAGCTAAGGACATGAACATTAGCCAGAGCGATTTGGACCGAGCCAGTATGTAGCCCAAAGAAAAACCTGAGACGAGTAGTCAATAACAAAAAAACGCTCAATACTTATGCAGAGCAGAATAATAAATTAACCTAGTGAGCCAAGAAACCTACCAAAGTTTCACCTAAACGGATCTTCAGGGAAGGTATATATATAGTTTGTTAGTTCGGGTCATAATTAAATTAGACTAGTATATAGTTGTATTAAAAGTGTTAAAAACCATTATATTTTATAACTTTTAACACTTTCATTTAAAAAGCAACCTTTTGTATCTTAATTATTTTGCTTTTAATTAACAATAAATTTATATATATATATATATATATTTATATATATTTAATTCAAGCGCAAAGAATATTTTAAGAAATCTGGTTTAATTTTAATTAAAAACAGAATATATAGTCAAATACTAGTATCCATTAAAAATAATGTTCAGATCACTAAAATAATTATATTGGTTGTTTCGTTATACTGCAAAACTTTGGTAACATTGTCTGTTTACATTTGTTTACATACTGATACTCTTTCAGAGTAGAGGTAAAGTTTTATAAGAAATCTAAAAATTTTTTTATAAGGCTCAATTTGGGTTGGCGTACTGTGAAACCATTTGTAGTCAAGCGGTTAACAGGGATTAGAAAAATTAATGCTTTCTATGATTTAAGGGGTCGTAGGTTCGAATCCTGGAGAATTACACAAATCTTTCTAACAAAGTTTCTCATAAATATTCAGGCATGTATAGTTGTGTATATATATATATATATATATATATATGTGTGTGTGTGTGTGTGTGTGTGTGTGTGTGTACAGCTTAAAATGAAATGGAATATTTACTCAAATACAAGTATCTATTAAAAATAATATTCAACTAAAATATTATATATATATATATATATATATATATATAAATATAAGAGAATTATGAAGAACTAGAAGTATTGCTCGGGTGTAATGAAAGCTTTAAAACTAATCCATGGTCCTGGAGCTCAGACTCTTTGGACGTTGGCACGAAAGACCCAAAAGCAATATTTGTTTCCAGTTAAAGCGAAACCGTAGACTGAAAGAAAAATGAACGGATGTAAATCAAATTTTGATTTCCTGATATCGATATCAAATAGTTTTTTTTCGTCTTAAGCTAAAATTTTAAGGCTAAAACAAGTCCTCTGAGTAAATGGTATCATGGATGAGACTAAGAACTACAATTATACTTACTTAGAGCCAAACCCGAAGCAAAGACTAAAACAAAAGGGCTGATAAAAATACAGACATACAGGCAGATAAACAGACACACACGCAAACATCTTGCCTTTTATATATATATATATATATATATATATATATATAAAAGGCAAGATGTTATATATATATATATATATATATATATATATATATATATATATGTATATATATTATCGATTTTCTGCACTATTGTAAGAACTGTAACCTTAAAACTTCTGAATATCGTTTCTTATGTATTTGTCTATGATTGTATCAAATTTGTTTAAAATCGGACTACTTCTTCTATAACCCGGTTTTTTCGATTATTGACTTTCGATATATATCGGGGGTACGTCGGCACAAAACTTAGCTAAGAACACTTGCAATCACTTATAGTACAGCTGTGTGACTTTTCAAGAAAATCAGTTCAGCCGTTTTGGAGTCTATAGGTAACGGACACACACATACACACATAAACATACACACGCATACAAAGTTCCATTTATAAATAAGTTTAGATTTGATCTGAATATAATTATCATCGAGTAATTTACACGCAAAAGCGAAACACGATAGGTTGTATTTCATACAGCTAATACTTGATGGCTGTTATAACTAAAGTGTGGTTCTAATCGAAGTATTTAATCATGCCCTAATACAATAGCAGTAAAATACAAAAGAGATAATATGCGTACGGCAAATTAAAATTTTGCATCGAACACACATTCAATTTCACGGGCTATTTTTTTTCAACACAACTTTATCAACCTTTTTATTGCCACAACGACAAACATTGACAAAAGCGGTCTGAACAATCCAAAAAACTGTTAATTTATATATTTACCATACTGTGAAGCTTGGAATGACTAAACGCAATGAACAAGTAGGATGGATATTTTGTATCAGTTTTAATGCTGTTGTAAATGAAGCAGTAATTCACAACCGCAATTTATGTAGGCTTGCATTCAATAAATGTATTAAAAAGTAATAGAGGCTCTAGCAAGATTGGGTGGTTCGAATTTCTGTGTCTGCTGGATATTAGTATCCCAGCATGCAGTTAGTATTTTGGGTTCCTTCTTTTTTACTGATTACCATGCATTTAGTTTTCTTGTAATTTATATTTAGTCTTTTCTTCTCGCTTTTTTAGCTACCTTCTAGCTATGAATAACAGTACACGTTCTTCTGCAGTAGTATTACCATTTCTGATAGGATTCTAAAATTAAATATCGCGTTCTTTTTTTCCAGTATCTTTGACGAAACCTCAATATTTTTATCCTATCTCCGGCTTGATTCTGCTGTAAGCTCTATTCATCACGATTCTGATGATGATTCTTGCTACTGACTCATTAAGTTGATTGTTCAGTGAAATTATCGTTCATTTTTACTTAGTTTCTTAAGTCGTGCTATGAAAAGAGAACTGCTTAGCTCTTCCGGTAATTCACCACTGTTTTAGATTTCATTAACTATTTCTGTTATTTCGTCTAAGTCTGTCAGTATCACTATTACAATACCGTCTAATCCTGCTGGGTGTTTTTTTATTCAGTTTGGCATCTTCCACTTCGGATTTTAATGTTTTTGGTCATGCGGGATTTCTTTGTTTTATCGGTTCCTTTGTTTGGTCGCGGATAAGATCTCTTATATATTCTTTCTATCGTTGAAATATTTACCTTTTTCTCGAACATGTGAATGACATCATTGGATTTTATTCATTTTGTTTAGAAGCATATTTTTCACCTGTTAGTTTCCCTATTTTTTATGAAAGTTCCCTTTTATATTTGTGTTCAATCTCATTATTTTTACAAATTTGTTGTAAAGCCATTCCTCTTTAGTCTGTCTGCGTTAATTCTTTATTTGCTTGGATAGTTTTCGCTTATCCGTTCTATGTCTTGGAATTGTTTTCTGACTCATTTGCATCATGTCGAGAATCTCATCAGTTATACACACACTTTTTCTACCTTTGTTTTCTATTGTGACAATGTTGTCTGTTGAATTTTGAGAATCTGTTTCCAATTTGTTACTTTTCCAATTTGTGTATTTTTTCTGCAGTATGAGGTCGTTCTTATGTCTATCGTATTGTAGTTTGGATATTGCACTACGCTTGTTAAGTCTCCGGACTTTCATCTTTAATTTTCATATGACTTGGGCGCTTCCAGTTTGAGCGCTTCCTTAATCGTTGCAATGAGCAATTGCATTCCAGTATCTCCTTTATATAATTATCTAAACTTATTTATAAATGGAACTTTGTTTTTGTGTGTATGTGTGTGTCTGTGTGTCTATATGTCCGTTACCAATAGACTCCGAAACAGCTGAACTGATTTTTTGAAAAGTCACACATTTGTACTATGAGCGTCTGCGAGTGTTCTTAGCTAGGTTTTGTGTTGAGTTACCCCCGATAAATATCGAAAATCGATATTCGAACAGCTCGGGCTATAGAAGGAGTGGTCCGATTTTAATCAAATTTTATATACTCATAGGCAATGACATAAGAAACGATATTCAGAAGTTTTAAATCGATTATATATATATATATATATATATATATATATATATATATATATATATAAAAGGCAATAGGTTTGTGTGTATGTCTGTTTATCTGCCTGTATGTCTGGATTTTTTAGCCCTTTTATTTTAGTTCTTGCTTCGGGTTAGTCTCTAAGTAGGTATAATTATAGTTCTTAGTTTCAGCCATGATGCCATTTACTCAGAAGACTTATTTAGCCTTCAAAATTTAGTTTACGACGAAAAAATCTTATTTGATATCGATATCAGAAAATCAAAATTTGACTTACATCCATTCATTTTTCTTTCTAAGTCTAAGGTTTCGGTTTAACTGGAAACAACTATTTCGTGCCAACGTTCAAAGATTCTGAGTTCCAGGACCATGGATTAGTTTAAAAGCTTTCGTTACACCCGGGCAACGCCGGGTTATACTGCTAGTAATTATGTAACTATAAACAGGAAATTATAAAGACGAAAGAAATTCTACACACAAGATATATGAGGAATATTCTCCTTAATATCAGCGAAAATATTTGTGTCGCTCTCTCTTAAATTAGCGTCATCAGTACTGATGGGAGGCAGAAAGGGTTGTCATAGATTTAAAATAGTTGGTGTTCGTGTCATATCCTTGCCTTTTCAATGGCTATAATTGTCTCAGATATTATTGAAACACAGCAGTTAGTACCTATTCATTTTCTGCGCAACATCAGACCCATTTTTCCTCTCGGTGACTGCAAAGAGAGTTTCTAAGAACTCATTATTTCAGCTGTTAAAATCGAGACATCTTTCTTTGAAATACAAATACTCATATTTGTTTGAGTGTGATTGTAACAATTGTCACTCGCTGTTCAATCTTGTCTCATAGGCTGTATGCCTTACATTATTCAGACTGCTGTTGTCCAACATTGTCTGTTTTTGGAGAGGCCAAGACGTTCGATCTCTTCATTTCTTTCGAAGCCTTACAAACTTGGCAAAAATACTTTCTCATAGTGTCAAGTTTTATGGTCAGACCTGAACCCACGACTCTAGTTTCGGTCTCTTTATTCGCAGATACTGTATTTGTCTAATAATTACTAAATATATAGGAATATAACTTATTTATCTTTATGTTACAGCTGTTATTTTAAGTACAATAATATTTGAAAAGTGATAGTATGGAAGACCACACGACACATATCAAAATGTTTTCAAAAGAATACAGGACTTTGGGTTCAAAGTAAAAATAGAAAAAAATGTGATCTTTTCTTAAAGGAAATAACATATTTCGGCCACATTATTAACGAAAATGGCAGAAAACCAGACCTAGAGAGGGCATCAGCAATTAAAACATTCCTGAGCCTAAAAACGTCGTGGAATTACAAAGTGTTCTCGGTCTTGCAAACTATTATGGAAAATAATAGAAAGCAAGCACAAATTTAGGGAATTCCTCAACGTATTACAGAATAAAGATGTCCTGTTCGTCTGGTTGAACGATTGTAAAAAGGTTATTAGAGAAATTATAATGAAATTGACGTCTGACCTAATATTGACACACTTCGACGCCAAACTGGAAATTATTACTGCAAGCAACGCAAGCTCATAGGGTGTGGGAGCTTGTATTCTACATAAAATGCAGGACAGCACAAGAAAACCGGTAGCCCATGCATCGAGATCGCTGCTACCGTCCGAAAGAAAATATTCACAAATAGAAAAAGCATTGGGCATACTATTAGCCAAAACTCGCTTTCATAGTTATATATATATATATATATATATATATATATATATATATATATATATATATATATGGAAGAGAGTTTACGCTACAAACGAATCATAAACCTCTCCTTACCATATTTGGATCAAAGAAAGTATTACAAGTCTACACTGCAAATTATAGGTGGGGAACAATGTTACTAAACTATAATTTCAAATTTGAATTCATACCATCGAAAAACATATGACATGCATATGGATTATCGAGCCTGATACAAATGAAAAGTGAACGTTTAGAAGACTCGGTATTAGTGGCTTAAGAGCCGAGGATGAAATCAGTAAACCTTTAAGTGATACCGTGAGAGAATTACCGGTAATACTTTTAGAAATAAGAAGAAAAGCAGAAACAGACGAATTCATAAATACCACAAAGAAAAAATAGGAGATAAAGACAGCAACTTGGCAGACAGTTTTTCATTTTGCGATAATGTCTTACTATACAATGAAAGAGTGGTAATACCAAAACCTTTACAAAGAAGAATTTTGAAGTTCTTTCATTTAGGACATCCTGGAAAAATGGCGTAAAGCCACTTATGAGAAGTTACGTGTACTGACCTAACATGAATGATAATATTACGCAGCAAAGTCACCACCAATCATACAGAAAACATGGCCAAAGGTAGACAAGCCTTGGTCGAGAGTGCATGCGAACTATGCAGGACCCATTGACGGACACTACTACTTAATAACGGTAGAGAGTTTTAGTAAATGGTCAGAAGTTTTCAGGTCAAAAAATCCAATAACAGAAAATGCCATGAACTGTTTACACGAATTATTTGCTAGATTTGGCGTTGTAGATTGCTTAGTAACGGGCAATGGTACGCAGTATACTTCAAGTGATATCCAAGAATTTTGCGAGACATACCAGGTAAAACACATTTAAATAGCACCTTACCATCCACGGTCGAACGGCTTAGCCGAAAGACTCGTTGATACACTAAAGAGAGCATTAAAATAAACTGGAGATACACCAACGGAAAGAGCGTTACAACAATTTCTACAAATATACCAAATTACACTTAACAGCAACACACTATAAAGACTTTCACCAGCTGAGGTGATGTTTGTGCGCAAGATACGATCTGTTATCGATAAATTGCTACAATGCAAAAGAAAAAAAACCCGGAATACACCCACAGTTACGAAAAGATCGTTCAAACCAGGTGAACGAGTTTACTTCAGAATTTTAAAAAATAATATGGCGTATTGGGAACCGGGAACAATAGTAAACAGACTAGGAAACGTTATGTACACAATACAGGGAGAAACATTTACCCACAGAAGACACGTAAACCAAATACAAAAAGAGGAGTGAAAAGCCAAGCTCCTCACTCTCAGAAAACGATGAGGCGATGGAAGAGATTTGTGAAGCTTTTAACATTCAGAGACCTCAAACAAATACCGTAATTAGAACAAGCAGAAATCGAAAATTTACGGAGCCATTAATCATAGATCCCAAGCGTAAAAAATATTAACCACCCCCAAAAAAGAAGCTAGGGAGGGGCTGTTGTGGGATCTCCTCCTTATGTATATTATAATGGACTCGATTGAGTGTACCTATACTCCTGCTATAGAGAGAGATGCAGTTGCAGTTTGTAGTGTAGAGTAATCAATATTAGAGTTAACAATATGAAAAAATTATACGCATAACTAAATATCTGAGAAATGTTTTACTGAATTTTTGATACTATTACATCAAAATCCTATGGCACACTGGAATAGCAAAACAAAATTAGTAAGAGAACTGCAAAACCTCATCTGAAACAAAGTCATTGACTCCTATACTTTAGTAAATGCCGGATAACAGATGAAGAAGACAACAGATATGTCCTCCCAAAATTGGTTGATGAGGTGGAACGTATGAGGCAACGAATAAACTTTAAGGAAATAAAGGAACCAATACATGTTGAAATTTGTTGCACACATAAAGAAGAAAGAAATCTTAGAAATTCTGAAATTCAGATGACATATTAAATTATCATGCATTATAAACTACGATACGAATGTCTGTAAATGGGTGACAAAAAGAATTTCGAGAGATAGCAAAAATAAAAACTTTACTACGTGCTACATTAGAAAGGATTGAGGAGAGAAATGATCACCCTTGTCAAAAATGGACACGACATGTTGAAATAGAATAATATGGGAAATATATATAAGGATCAAGCAAAGAAACAAAGGAATTCATGGGTGTAAACGCATTACTGCATTCATGTTCCTAATATATATATATAGTTATGTACAGAGATGCAAAGTATTTTTACTCATTATATATGTTACAGAGACAGAAAGATAACAGTTAACATATATATTGATACATATATGAATTTATTGTCAACACATTTTTTTGTTTCATCTCAAGCAAGGTGGTACCTATGAGTGTATATAGGAGAAGAGTGATAGTTTAGGCAGAAGGAGAGCGAAGAAAAGTACGAACCAGTTTCCGGGGATGTCGGAGAAAGCGCAAGAGAAGGATGGGAATACAGTGCGAAGACAGTTGTTAGGACAGAGTGAGAAAGAAAAAGAGCAAAGATACTGAGGTGTTATCAAATTAGTAATTGTTTAACTATGAAATCACATATCCATCCCCTAATGATTGTATATGTGTGATTCTTCTCTAGCTGCTGATATATGCTTATATCATAAGTCGTGCAGATTTTCCCTTTTATTTGTCGCATAGAATTTCAACATTAACATTGGAACCAAATAACCTCAAACTCCCAGAAGAGAAACGGAAGAGGATACACAACAAAACAGAAAAGCTAGACGAAACAAATTTCATCCAACACCAAGACTATCATGCAGACAATTCCATCAGCACTTCCATACAAGAATGTATCTGCATTAATTGTTGATTTCTTGTTTGCGGCATATCAAATAAATGCAGGTTCTTTAAAGTTATAATATAAAATTTAAATTCTAAAAAATTTGTTTAATTGAAACAATAATGAGTTACTCATACAGATTTAGTAATTAACCAATAGCCGGGAGAAAACACACACACACACACACACACACACTATATATATATATATATATATATATATATATATATATACGATTGTATATAGAACGGAAAAAGAATATTTACAACGTCGAAAGCATTCATTTAAAACAGTGCTCGATATATAATATATAGAGCTTTGAATATTAATTATAAATTATATTTTTGAACATGTACATAATTTTTTATAAATATCCGTTACAAAGGTAGATTTGTTTCGACATTGAAAGTTCAATGTCTCTTCAGACGGAAGAGAATTTGAACTTTAAATGTCGAAAGAAATGTACCTTTGTAACGAATATTTATAAAAAATTATGTACATGTTTTAAAATATAATTTATAATTAATATATATATATATATATATATATATATATATATATATATATATATAAACCTATGGTATTTGTGGGTAAGTTAATATAATGAAATCAACTTAAATTAAAACTCGGCTCTCTGATTAAAAAATCTAAAATCATTATGCATTGAATCTCCCGCATATACAAGCTAACAATACCTGATATTACTATGCAGTCAACTATCTAGATACTATTCAGACTTACAGTGGCTTAAATTCAGTAAAAGTACGGGAACTACAGTTTCAACGTAATGTGTCCATATGCCTTGCATGAATGGGTCTACTTAGTCATTAATGACACCGTTCTATAGGAAGTGCTTCGCAGTGTAGAAATTCAATTATTAGATACGAGCTAAAGCCGGCAACATGTATGGTAGAATATAAACGGTCAAATATGTGAATGTTAAAATAACATCCCCTTAATGTTACTTTCTTTCTAAGCAAATGATATCCGGAGTCGGTGATACAGATCATGTATTAGCGTCTTCATCACTCATTTATAATGCAGGTCTGTCTAACTAGAAAACAAGAAAAAAAAACAGTGGGAATGCTGCTCGTGAAATCTTGAACCAAACAAGCAATCGATGTGAATTAATACATTAGTGAATAGTGCAGATAATTATTTAAAACAGGAAGCACACACATAGACACACAAATGCACACACACACAAATATATATATATATATATATATATATATATATATATATATATATAAAACCATAGACATACATACCGATATATGTATATATACACAATACACATTTATACTGAAAAACACACTAATGCACTCAGATATATGTGTGTATGTGTGTGTATGTGTTTGTGTATGTGTATGGCCAAGGTTGCCTACCTGAAAGGGCGGCTAAATAATCGGCATTGTAGAATTCTGCTCAGGTACACTTGCCTTTGTTTAACACCCCACAGAACCCACCTGTGGTTTATACTGCAACTATGCTCAGTAGTCCTTAGTTACACAGAGTGCTGTCTATCCATATATATATATATATATATATATATATATATATATATACGTGTGTGTGTGTGTGTGTGTGTGCGTGTTTGTCAGCAACAATATTAGGAAAAATATGACAAAGTGGAACTGTTTTCATACGAGGCATATTGCCCTTTATGACAATACTGAACTAAAATAAATTTTATGTTGATTCGTCTCTTTCGTGGGCATGTGTAGCCAAATCAACGCAAACCTCACTTTTTATCTAATTAAGTCGTAAAGTGTGAATGCATTACCCAAAAATTTCTTTCGAAAAATCCATATCATGGCATGAAGATAGAGTTCAAGCGAAAAACAGGCTTTCACTGACTAATGTTGACATCAGTATACACATTTCTTTTTATATGCTTTCAATCCTTGATATTGCGCATTTATACTGATGAACATAGCTTGATTTGATATATATTCAATATAATATTCAATATAATATTCAATATAATATTCAATATAATATTGCACAACATTTTTTCTTTACCTCAAAGATACTGACTTCTCAGAATTTTGGTGTTTTCTCGGCAAGAGAACATTAAGGTAGTGTTTTATGTCTTCAAAATCTTTACGACTTTGCACATACACACATAGAGACACGCACTGCACACACACGCACACATGCGTCATATGTGTCCTTGTGGATGTCTCTGTGCGCATGCGTAATAGCTACGTAGGATAATTTTATTTATGAATGTACATGCAATTTTCATGCCCCTTACGGAACTGCATTTTTAATGACATTAAATCCTGAAAATGACTTACATCAAGCATTTTATAAAATGCTTACCATAAAGATTCATTTTGCATCTCTCGGATCATAATTCAATTAGAACTATTACAAGATACTTAGAGACGACTGTCTGCAAAAGTCTTGTGAACATTCTTTGGTGTAATGATAGACTATATCCGGTAACAAAGCCTCTGATCGGGAGAATGAAGGTTTTGTGGAGAGTGTAATCACCATTTTTTGCGTTTGCTTACTGTGTTCATTAAGGTCCCAATATGGGCAAATAGTGAAACGCCAAACAAAAACTAAATTACATGAAAGCAGAAAACTTCATTTTGAAAGTAAAAGTACCAGTTATATATTTTTACATATGAATTAACCAGCAGTACTTTTTTATCTGTGGTTGAAAGCATACAATTGCGTCCAAAATACATTTGCAGCTATCAAATATTGTTCAAATTATTTAGATTTCAGCATTAAATAACACATACAGGTTGATATGAATCTAAACAAGATGAACCTACATCTTTGAGGTAAATACAAACAAAGTAGTCTAAACCATATAAGAAAAATATGTGAAAACTATGGAAGAATTAATATTAAAATAAACAAAATCTTAATAATATAAATTATGTGCGCAGCCTGTCTCTCTGTCTGTCTTTTTCTCTCTCTCTATATATATATATATATATATATATATATATATATATATATATATATATATATCTGTGAGTGTGTGTGTGTGTGTGTGTGTGTGTGTGTGTGCATTCTTTGAATGATGAAAGAAAGAAATATAGAAAGTAAGGGAGTGAGGAAGAAGAAAGCAAGCGTATAGAGGAATCTGTATAAATCATGGTCTAGGGATTCAAGTAAGTATTTTTTCTAAGGCAGCATGTGTTCATTAAATTGATTTTTTTGTTAAATAGATTACAGTTATTTGTAAACACTTGTCATCTTAGACCATATAGATAATCTAAATCTTCTTAACAAGAATTGCGTTTTACACATTCTCTTTCTTTCTTTCTTTCTTTCTTTCTTTCTTTCTTTCTTTCTTTCTTTCTCCCAGAAATACTACTATCATTAATTATGAATAACGCTGCTTTTATTTCATCTCTATTCATTTTAATATTTGTTAATTTTAAAATTTCAATTTTATGATTTACTTTTAAAATTTAATTCGCGTGCACACGCACACAAGAAGACATTTATCGATCTATAGATTAGTTTCATAAGCAACATCCTTATCGATTTATCTAGTTAGCTAGCTATCTCATTATTTTCATATCCCTATATATCTATGTATATATATATATATATACCAATATCTATCACATATTTACTGAGATATACACCGTGTTAATACATAACGAAAAAGTAAGAAATCAAGTACGTGTGTCATGAATTTTTAACGTCACTCCAAGTCAGTTGACTTCTTTTCTCATGGTGGTCGTATCATCGTAAATTGACCTCACCTTAAAAGATGATTCGGCGAAGAATTTGCAATCAAAGCATAATAAATGGAATTAACAGATAAAAGCTTTTACGTACACTCAAGTTTTATGATCAGATCAGAACACTTGGTTAAGTGACGCTAGTCCAATTAGGAATCGTTGTTAATTAAATGCCGGAAGGTATTATAATTGACGTCAAAAGTTAATGACTGCCAAAGTGAGATAATTGATTGCGGCCATAGTGAAAGTGGATGCTATTCTTACTACATTCGTGCTGATATCACGCATGCGTATCATCTGATGCTGGGCAGAATTGAATTCGTCTCCATTTTCAGACACTGACCTTCCCTTTTACCTCGATGTTAATTTATTAAAAAATTATTTTTGTAATTTTTATATATCAATAGGAAATGTGAATATACATAGTAAGTTGCTTTTTTTCTTAACGTGATAATAATTCCTTTGATCTATACCTCTGGAATATGTGGAAAATTAGTTTCTAAAGGAAATGTGTATGTTGTTCTGGACTAGGCAAATCAACGTGGAATATATCAAGAGTCATCATAAACTGTTGTAGTGATCGTTCACAAGAATTTACGTATAATTAAATATGATTACGTTGATAACAAGATAAATTACTAATTCAGATGTTTTGCATATATATATATATATATATATATATATATATATATATATATATATGAGTGTGTTTGTGTGCCCGATCACGCGTGTGTGTGTGTGTGTATATTTATGTATGTGTTCACGTATGCTTTATTAAATTAATGCATACCTGTTAAAAACAATTTATTAAATGATTATCTATCCTTACCCGTCTATCACCCTCCTTCTGACATTTCCTATATCCAACCATCCTTTCTCACCACTTTCCGCCCTATGTAATCCCCTTCGCAATAGTGGCAGTGGAATGTCTTGCTCGGTGTGAAACGATTATAAAAAAATGTAGACATAGAAGATGCAATGAAATTAATCTACCTGTTTTATATTGTAGAAAGGATAATACATCAGATAATTATGGTAAAGATGGGGTTTTTGCATTACATTTTTTTTTTTAATCATCTCACCCCAAGCAAGGCATTCCACTGCCACTATTGTGCATGGGGCTACATAGGGGAAGGTAAAGAGAAGGAGTGGATAGACATAGGGAATGTCAGGAGAAAGGTGACAGATGAGTAAGGATAGCGAGGATGAGGGTCGTGCAGATGGGAAGAGTGCTTGATAGAATGGGAGCAGGTTAGTGTGTTAGGAGGTGTGTATTGACCTTACATTTAAACTCCTGGAGATTGTAGCCGTCGGGGAAGCAATCGTTTGGAAGAGAATTCCACAGTCGGGAAGTGCGAGGAAAGAAACTGTTGGAGTAGAAGTTACGGCTGCATTTTATCGGTTTCACTGTAAAAGGGTGGGATCTAGTTGCTAATCTAGTATCTCGTGCAAATTCGTATTTAGGGGGCACCAGTGATCTAAGTTCATCGGAGCAGAAGCCGTGATAGTATTTATAGAAGAGACACAGGGAAGCCACGTCTCACCGGTGGGAGAGAGACTGCAGGCGGTCTGCCAAGTCGGTATCTATCACATTACAGACCCTCCTCTGAACCTTATCGAGAAGCCCGAGGAGAACAGCAGGGGCACCCGACCAGATATGGCAGCAGTATTCAATGCACGGGCGGATGGTAGATTTGTAAATGTGAAGGATAGATTTAGACGGAAAAAACTTCCGGGCCCTACACAGAGAACCGACTTTCATAGCAGCGGATTTAGTAATGGATTCGATATAGTCATTCCATTTGAGGTCCGCTGAAAGTGTGAGACCAAGGAGGCGTAGTGTTTTACTCTCTGGGAGGCAAGCCTGGTCCATGCTAATGGGAGGTAGGTGAGATTGTCGATGATGGTTAATTGACAGTAGCTTCGTTTTAGAAGCATTAAAATTTACTAGCCATTTCTTACCCCAGTCCAATATGGATTGGAGGTCTTTTTCAATCTCGGCTGCGAGTTTAGCTTTGACGCCTACACCAGATTTTTGTTGGAGGCGAGAGTAAACTGTGGTGTCATCGGCGTACAAACCTATTTGGGTTCTTATGGAATCAGGGAGATCATTAATATATATCAGGAAGAGTGTAGGACCTAAGATGGAGCCTTGGGGGACACCTGCGTTTGTATGGTAGTTCTGAGAGGCATGTTCGTTTAATACCACTTTCATTGTGCGGTTAGAGAGGAATGACTGGATTAGTTCAAACAAATGTCCAGTTATACCATAGCTCCGCAGTTTACATAGAAGGCCAGCATGCCAAACTCTGTCGAACGCCTTAGATATATCCAATGCAACGGTTCGAGCTTTTCTGTCGAGTGCCTGGTATATGTACTCGGTGATGGTCGTTAGCATATCAGCAGTAGACCTGGTGAAGCGGAAACCATATTGCTTGTCCGAGAGGAGCCTGTGTGCTGTGAGATGCTGAACCACCTCGGCGTTGATAATGGAATTTTACGGGTTAACAGGTTTTAATATTTTGTAATTGTTACAATTTGGAATTTCTAATCGGATTTTTGATTGGGTTAAACCTTTCTTAACAAATCTCAAAATAAATTTTCGCTCGAACGTTTAGAACGTTCTACATAAATATGGCTGTTCCACAGGGATCTATCTTCTGTCCTACTGCGTTACCAAATTTTATCAAAGATCTTCGCCATTACAAATAGTTCCAGATGACACGGCAATTTAGACATATCTTTAGAGAAACATAGATTAATATATTTGAAAATGTCAATTCTACAGTTGCAAGAAATATCTTGTTAATTCTATTTTACCAAATAAAATACTTAGTCTCTTGCTAAGTAATCTTTATGGACTAGATAATTTGTAATATGAGTGTATCCAGTGCATTTATAAGTCTACCAATCGTCCCTGCATTCATCATTAACGTTCAAATCTGGCCCGGATATTCTGTTATGTATCTACGAATATGTGACAAAGTTTAAAGAATCAGGAATGTTATATCTTTTCACCTGGCATCTGGGCTATTATTATATTCTCACCGCCGTAACATAGGTTCTCTGTAGATTTTTCAGTAACTATTTTCATGCTAAAATTTTTTTATGATTGTGTAATGAGATGTGCGTGGTGGTCCAGTGGATATCGGCTCGGAACAAGAAATCGGAGAGCCTAGTTCGAATTCCAGTTGAATTCATTGCATTCACTTACGTGCAAATACCCTTTGGAAAGGTTTTCATCCGTCTCTTCCTTCCAGTTAAGGTTTAAATAACAGGACAGATTGGGTTCTATAGCCTTGGCTGGCAACCAGTCTACCGCAGAAAGCAATGGCAACCTACTGCGGGATAATCTTCTGCCCAGTCCGTCATGTCTCGTTCGAGACATGATCACCCAAGCGTGCTTCACATATGGCACTTAACTGACTGAATGAGTACTTTGACGTTGTGAATGGAAAAGTTGATTATTGATAGAAGCTAGATCTCATTTTATTAGTGATTAAATTGCTCAGTGTAAATATAAATCCTATTCTAATAGTTTCTGTACTCTGACTACTTCCCTGTGGATATCATCTCTGGTTTCTTGCTTTCATATCAATCACGGTCTTCAAAAATTTAATAAAAACTCAATATATATATATATATATATATATATATATATATATATATACAATTATTTCTATTGTACTTTATCTTCTGAAGCGTTTTCTCGGTCCCTTTCACTTTTATTAAGTTCCTTTTATTATTTATGTTCTTACTTGGTGTAAAATGTAAAACACAAAAGCAATAAATAAAATTTCATTTCGAAATTTCCCTGTAGTACATCGGATCGACAAGTACCTGATGACGAACAGAAGACAGAATGTCCCAAGCTTTGTGGTGATAGTAACACCAAAGAAAAAACAATAATCTGAATGTAAATAATGTCAATAATTCAAAAGGCAGTACGTTAATTAAATTAATAGTGACATAAGATAAATTAACATTAAATTAACATTAAATTAACATTAAATTAACAGTGACATAAGATAAGAATGGCAAGACTCGCAATATATTGTTAGATAGCGTTAAATTTCGGAAGCGTTTGACAAGGTTTGTCATGTTGACTTTGTCTACAAACACAAGATATATATTGTTTGTAGACAAAGTCAACATGACAAACCTTGTCAACCGCTTTCGAAGTTTAACGCTATCTAACAATATATTGCGAATCTCGCAATTCTTATCTTCTGTCACATTGATATATTGTCTCTAGTCAAATATTGGATTTTCAGTTGATTCTAACTTAAACTGCTAATGAGGTTCGTGTTGAATGTGTAGAAGCATAAATTCTCTATCTTAGAAACTCTTGTTTCATATCTTCATTAACTACCTTCCCGATTTGATGAGGTCGCAACGAGGTTTTATGATGTAGAAACAACATTTTACTCCTGTCTACATAGTCTGCTTAGTTAGAAAAATATAAAGCTGACAGCTGTTCTTGGAAATGTGCTATAATCAGTTGTTAAATGTCAGAAATTTCTTCAAAATATTAACACCTCCAGGATGAAATTCCTATATTTTAAACCTCAGATACAATCATCCCCACAATCAGCATGAATTGACTTAAAGCACCTTTACGTCCCATCTGTTAGAACAAAAAAGTCAATTT
The DNA here is from genome assembly GCA_037127315.1 of Ascarosepion bandense. Lineage (NCBI taxonomy): Eukaryota > Metazoa > Mollusca > Cephalopoda > Sepiida > Sepiidae > Ascarosepion > Ascarosepion bandense. The sequence goes on from JBBBDQ010001320.1 coordinate 377,828, forward strand.
GCATATAATTCTGGCACGCAGTGTCGGATTTTTTTATTGTTTAAAACTTTTAAATCCTTCTTTTCTCCTTAAATTGTGAAAAATTAAAATTATTACAGTGCTTTCTACAACACACTGCCAGCATTTTACTCCTTATGCTAACAACAAAATTCAGCGACTGTCTTTTTAGGTATAGTCTGCTTAATCGAAAGAAACTTAGAGTGGATAAAACCTACAATCGCCAGGTTCACCATACTCCCACCAATAGTGAACAGGCGTAGTGGCTTATCCCTTGTTCTCTGTTCAGGAAGTGGCTACCGGCCTTCTCCTTTCTCTTTCCAGACCTTAGTGCTACCGTGATTTTCCTGCGATGTGTGAGGTCGGCAGCAGCGTCTCTTCATTGAGAGGGTACCGGGTTGGCAGATTTCTAGTTGCGGCTTCCGACTGGTAGTTAGGAGCACTAACTCATGCGTAGCGTCAAGAAGGAGTGTTCTAATCAAGAGTTGCATAACATCTGGGTTCTTGTAGTGCCATGTAGCGAATGGATGGGTGTGCTGCAAGTGATATCAGTGGACAAACATGAGGCCACACTTTGCTGCAGCCTGCGACAGTTTCCTTCCAGCTCATGTAGCAGCTAATTACCGCCTGCCTCCTCTAATCGAGAGCTCTCTTAACCAATAAAAAATATGAACAACCATATCTCAAAAAAAGCTAAACCAGTCAAATTAAATCATCTAAACCTCTTAACATTCTCTTCACTAACATCCGGGGTATTCTTACCAACTGCTGTTGTGTTGAATCTGTCCTCCACGAAAATTCCCCTGACATTCTAGCGTTTTGTAAGGCTAATCTCAAATCCTCAATTCCCTTCTCGATCCCTGGCTACCCTTCCCCCTTTAAGAAAGGACTCCACTATCCATATGCATGGGCTAGGGGTGTGCGTTAGGGAAGACCTCCCTTTAGCTAGAGTGATATCTCTCGAATCCGCTGACCACCCATATATGTGTCTCCGTCTGTCACTTTTCTAACCGGTTAGCTATCTATCCTTTTTGTACCGTTGCCATTCTTCACTCGACTGCTCCCTGCTAGACAGCATCTATGACAATATAGATAAGGTTACTTTCTCTCATCCATTCGCTAATATATTTGTGTTCGGAGATTTCAACAAGCATCTTGCCAAGTGGCTGAAAGTCTCTGTCATTGATTCAGAAACTTTTATATTTTTCAACCTTTTTACGCAAGTGGTGGATTTCTGCACACACTTTCCAAGCATCCATTCAAGACACGATTCTCTACTAGATCTCTGCTTCACCTCTATACCTAACTCCTGCCAAGTCTCGCAGGTTGCCCTCTCGGTAACTCGATCATGCTGTTGTTTCTAGTAATATATCTCACCATTCTCTATCACCTGAGGAACCTCCTACCTACAGGGAATCCTACTGCTACCAAAGAGCTGACTTGGACGCGTTTCGCCATTTCCTATGCGACGTCCTTTGGGGAAAAGTGTTCAGTCTCCCAGTTAAAAACTACGCCTCTAAGATTTCTTCCTGGGTGAAAGCTAGCATTGTTGCCTTCATACCGATCAAGAAGTTTGTTTTAAACCTCATTCGTCCCGCTGGTTCTTTCCTGCTGGTTCGGCCGCCATTGCCCACAGGAACCACTACTTCAAGCTATTTCGTAGCCATGCATCTGTCCACAATAGGCATCTATTTGATTCTGCTCGTAATGCGTGTAGGAGGGTCCTGAATTGTTTGCTGAGAGAAATAGACAGCCCGCAAGTTCGGCTCCAAAGACAGATGGCGGATCCGCAAACGCGTGCCAGACAGCAGCAAATACTTCCAAACCTCACTTAATCAATGTATTCAAGGTCGTCAATGCATCTGGGAACAAGGTGGGTGCATTGCACGCAGATTCTCATCAAACTCCACATGTCACTTGTCACGAGTTCACTCACCGATTCTCTCTCGTAACTGAGGCTCAACTGAAATATATTTACATTACCCCGTCTCTGGTATCTGAGGTAATATCAGAACTTCACCCCCATATAGCGAACAGGGGTGATTGATTCCTCGTCATTGTCCTGAAGCAATGTGCCCCTGAACTCTTCTCTGTCTTCTCTAAATTTGATAATTACTGATTTTCTGCTTCCTGTTTTCCTGCATGCTGGAAATCCTCTTCTGTGGTTCCTGTATTTAAGAACTCATGGAAACCCTCGAACCCATCAAACTATCGACCTATCAGCCTCCTACCAATTTTCGGAAAAGCGAGGCTATTATTAATGCTGAAATAGTTAAACATCTTATTGTCCATAATCTATTTTTAGACAGGCAGTACGGCTTCCGCTTTGACAGATCTACGGCCGACAAGCTAACGACCATAACGGAGTAGATATTTCAGGCTTGCCTCTGTCATTTCTACAAATATTTTCATGGCTACTCCTCCGACGGCTTTAAATCACTGGTGCCCTTACCACAAGATTTTACTCGTGCAAACAGACTAGCAACAAAGCCCCACCAAATTGCAGTTAGATCAATCAAATGCAGCCGACAATTTTACTCCATCAGCTTCTTTTCTCGCACTTCCTGCCTGTGAAACTCCCTTCCATATACTTTCTTTCCTGGCGGTTACAACCTCCAGGAATTTAAATGCAATATCAATTCCTATTTCTTATCTACTTGACTCCACTCCTTTCTACATCACCACGCATATCTTGTTCTTTTCCTTTCTCTCTACCTTCGCAACTCTCTTTACTCCTTTGTTCCCATCCTCCTCTTGCCTTTTCTCTGACACCCACTGTCATACTCCTCCTGACTAAACATTTACTCTTATGGCGATACTGCATTGCTTGTGGTGAAACCATTAAAAACCTCTCCTTGCATCCTGGTCGGACGCTGTTTTTTTACTATTTCAGTCCATCAGCGAATATTAATTTTTATCACTCTCCTTTACCTTCTGATCACAGCTAATTTAAGTAAGGGTTGGTTGCTTTTCTGTTAATGCCTCTTAGCTGTTAAGCTATTTCATATTTTTCTATCTAATCTGTGCTCGAGGATCATTGATTATGCGAATTTCTATCTAGAATTCACTGTTGCTCGAGTTGGAATAATTCACTCCGCTTGATGCAAAAGTTAATCCCATGCGAGTTTAAGATATTTAACATGACGTAGTATGAAAACGACCACGACGGACTGCAGAGTTACCATTCTAATAGAGTTATCCGTTGCATCTTTGAGCCTACAGCAAGCCTAGAGCATATTAACCACATAACGTCTCTTGTCTTATATATTTTATGTTTTTTGGTGTTGATACGACCTCAATAACTTTCAAAGGTTTCTAATAGGTTTAGAATGTAATTTTAGGTTCAAGATTCCTCTATGTGCTATCTTTTGGTGTTGGCAATGCACGAATCTCTATCAAACAACGATTTATCACTGAAATCTGCTTGCAATTCCTGTAACATCTCTCAAATCTCCAAGTTTTTGGTGAACAATGTACACATCGAAGGTGTTGTTGGACATCCCATTCCTCCATATTAGCCACGAATATACCCCTACGCACTCAGTGAACCCTTTCTGCAGAATATTAACTCTAGGTGTTGAATAACATTCTCAGATTCGTGTCGTGCTAACGGTCGCTACATTGAGAGACGCGTTGGTTCCATTGATCACTGTAAAGTAATGCTTTTGACCATACTGGGATGTGTCCACTTTAAACCTAGTCCACGGGCTACGTACTTTAAATAGGTATTTTGTTAACGTATCGCTCTGAATCTAAGAATTGGTATTCGGTTCACATTCAAACAATGTCTTTATGTGCACACTAAATATAGGTACGGCTATCTGATTTAAAATATTTTTAAAAGATTATTTAAAGATGAGAGCTGCGCACTCTGATTTTCATTATTTGACGAGAAAGTAATTCTTGCATGGCAGCTGTGCAAATCTGTGGGCTGGGTTCAATTATTTTCTTAAGGAATCGAGTCATCTCTGTAGCTCTTTACTGAGATGGCCTACTTTCTGTTTGTATCAATGATCAAGTCATACTTTTGAGAAGCACACGATGAATGTCTAATCATCTCCTGATAATACTTTCACATGAGGTTTTTGTATTTATTCGAGCTTTGTCAGTCTTTTGTCCTTAAACCAACTTCTATTACAGGTGGAATTCGTAACTAGATATTACCTGGCACCGTCTTTTGATCGTAGTCAGTAAGAGCCCTTGACAATATCCTTGTTTGCTTCCAGTGCTACTCCAATATTCTTGGAATATGCATCGACCCATACTACCATCTCCTAACCGCTCACAAAACAGTTCCATTTTGCAGTATCCAATAATATCGCACCATATCCCTTATTCATAATCTCTCTTAAATCCTTTTTTCTAAATGTACTATTTTCCTTCTGAATGTGTATGATAACAGATCTCCATTGAATTTTTTGTTTCTTTAAGATTTTGCTCCTTTAATGTTTATTTTATCCTGATAATTGCATCGCCATCTGTTTCTTGAAATTGTCAAGTACGTTAATAACGTAAATTATCATTTCTGTGAATATCAAGATGATCTGTGAGTGCTGCATGCTTTGAGTCTTCTTTCCATTTCCTTAATGTTAGCAGCAGCTTCATTATGCGGTTGCTATTTTAATTAAATCTTCTTTTCTCAGATATTCTGTCCAGGGATTTGTCAATTCTTTTCAGTAGAAGTACATAATTTTCGCTTCAAGCCTTTTCTTATTCTCCAAGAAAATTCTAACATTCACGAACACAGAAGTCATTAGACATTACATTTGATTTTGTATATTTAAAATTAATGCTGTCTTCGATGTTATTTAACAGTTTGTGGTTAACTATTTGAAGTCATTCAAAAATACATCATTTAAACAGTCAGACAGAATTTGTGTAGATTTTAATTTTTAGAACACAATTAAGTACAGAATCTTCTTTATTAAAATATGAATATTTAATATTAACTGCTTCAATTGTATTACAAAGTATTCCAAACTTTTGGGTATTTTAGTCCTATAATTTATTTCGATCGTATCTTCTAATACTTGCCCATTTTCATTTTCTTTATCATATATATATATATATATATAACAGTAATAATAATAATATTAATAATTGTTATAATATGTTTCAATCCGACTCGAAAAACCCACCGAGTATAAACACGGTGAGGGAAAAAGGGAAAATAAAAAAACAAAGAAACTAAGTGCTTGAACATACGTCAAAATACTCGTTGAAAAGAAAAAAAAAACTTGAGATCAGATCCCTAACACTAAAGCGTTCAATACAATAGTAGAGCAAACAAATAAGAATAAATCTAACTTAGAGCCAACAGACCTTCCTAGTTTTCACGTAACGGATCGTCAGTGCAAGCCTACTTGCCCTGACGATCCGTTAGGTGAGACCTAGGTAGGTCTATTGGCTCTAAGTTAGATTTATTCTTATATATATATATATATATATATATATATATATATATATATATATAAACATATATATATATATATATATATTGTAAATTTTCATTTTAAAATGTCAGATTAAATAAATTGCAAACAATAATAAGATCCGTTTATACCCACGGATAATCTTTCGCGTATTACAATCAAAGATGTCAGAAATAAGCTGTAAAATTGAGAGATGTTATTTTCATTCATTTCGTAAGGTGACCAAATATTTATGAACGTTAGCAATTTGTCAACTGTTATATTTGAAGCAGAAAAATATGTCCACTAATTTGTAGCAACACAGTTTTCATGATACATTTGTTACTATAACACACTTTGTGGATTATTTAAAGCTAAGAAAGTTGGGTTTTAAGGTATTGTTTTAATTTTCGGTTATAGTGAGAAGGTTGATTTAGTTAGATTTTAATGAAAACTTTTGTTATATATTCATTTTTATTTTAGAAAACTGAAAAGGTCTTCTAATTTTGCATTAAAAATGTTTTGCTGAGAAATTCTTTTTATTTTAAAAATGTGTTATGGTAATAGTTTTTCCTTCAAAAATGTATATTTTTCTATAAGAGTCTATTTTATATATATATATATTTCTATAAAAGTGTAATTTTATACTTTCATAGCGTTTTAACCTCAGTTTGAGGGATAACTATTTGCCCATAGCTTAGATCCTAACAGGTGCTACCACTCCGAGTCAGGGTGGACCTGAGAACAACAGCAATTGAGATGTGTTTCCATGCTTCCCAATTCCTCCTAATCAAAGGCCTTGCTGCCGGCTGCAGTTTACTGACATGTCCGACATCATAGTAAGCTGAGATTATGATGTTTTTTTTATATATGTTGGTGATTATTTTCCGTTGTACAAATTGATTGATTATTAATAGTTACTATGAAGGTCAATATTATTTGAACATATCTAACAGATATTGTCTCATTTTTATGGCTGAACGTATTTAAATTTAGGCTATTCAATACATGTATCCAAATAAAGTGAAACATTCGATGGCATTACAAGCCGCATTTTGTCCTATTTCTTCCCCTTCCGAGGATATCGGCTCGGAACGAGAAATCGGAGAGCTGTGTTCGAATTCCAGTTAAATTTCTTACATTCACTTACCCTCAGATACCCTTGGCAAAGGTATTAATCCGTCTGTTCAATCAAGCTATGGGTTAAATAACAGGAGAGATTGGGTTCTATAGCCTTGGCTAGCAACCAGTCTACCGCAGAAAGTAATGGCAACCTACTGCGGTATAAACTCCTGCCCAGTCAGTCATGTCTAGCGTGTATCACCTATAAGTGTGCATCACGTATGACACTTAACTGACTGACTGACTTTATTTTATGATTAAAATATTTAAATGCAACATCATTCTTTTATGAGTCATGTATGGATTGGACCAATACGATTATGGCTCTGTAAACCATTGCATCATTTTTAGCATGTAATATTGTTTTGTCTTCTTACCCTTATCCTGTCACCTCTTTACACAAATCCGTTATGTACGATATTCTTTGCTTCTTTCCTGCCTGTGTTTCTATTATATATTTTGTTATCATCACTTTCCATAAGCCGTCTTTCTTTATTATATACCCACAAATTGAAAAGAGTGCCCTTTATACTTCCGTTTTCGTTAATGTTTTCCCGTTTCTCACATATTGCTATTAAGATGTTCTAATCTTTCTGTAGAGCTACATCGAATTTGCCTCTGTTCTTTTTATGTATATTTCAGAAACTTTTAAGCACAAATTTCTATATAGTAGCATGGAAATTACATAACAAATCATTGGTTTTTTCCATTTTTGTTTGATATTAGTTAATAAAAAGTGTTCAGATAGTATTTATTTCTAAACAATATTGAAACATTTTAATTATTAAACACAAGCTTTGCTTTAATCTTTAATTTTTGTTCCCTATAACCTCCATATAATATTAACTCATTTACATCTCTTCTTTTTATCCCATAATAGTAGTAGATATCCATTTATCTTTTTACATAATTGTAGCGACATGTGTTGTTAAAATTAAGAGAATTTGGGTATATAATAGAGAAGTATTTCCACGATTCCGACAAAAGCATTGGTAATTTGAGACTACGGTGTGCTGTCCTCGTCACATGACACCCCTATCAGCCGCACCGAAAAAAAATCCATGACATTATATTCGTGACCACGTTGCCGTAAATTTGTGAGTGTTGATAAACAAAAGCATTTGGAGCTCTACTGCGGATTATCTATCTGGATTTACTTTCTGTGTTTAGATGTAAACCCCTAAATAGACAATCTTAATAAACCGATGTTTTAAACCTACCTAAGGCTGGTGGTTATGAGGCATAAGTTGTTCGCATTATTCCTTCTCTGTCTTGGAGTTAGATTTAGTTGACAATCTATTTCAAATTTGCAACTAACACGTTTGTAATTTTATCTAAACCATAGTTTATATGTTAATGTTATTCATCTTCATTTTTCTCTTCCCTAGGCGGGAATGTTGGGAAGCATATTCATTGTTTAATGTACTCCCTTTCTCATGGCAACTATTTTGTTTGTTACGTAGATAGTTGTAAAATTAATAGATACCATTACATTTAAGATATTACATAATTTGCAGTGAAAATATTTCTGAATATTGTCCAAAAAAAAACAACAGTAAACAAATCCCAGCTTAGTTTATAAAGTTTTGTTTCTATGTTGAATATATTGTATCAGAAATAAGGAACAGAATTTAAGTGTTTTCAATGACGTTTTATCTTCTGATAAAACGCATTAAGAGACGAGTGCACAAACCTTTATCACACAAACAATTTAAGAAAAAAGTTTTTAAGCATTAAAAACACGTTAATATTAGATTACCTTCGCTTCAGAAAGCAGAACATCATTAAGGAAACCACTTGAAAGCTTTTAAATGACGGGTTCCATGCAAGGGCAACAGAAGGAAATGATTCAAACAAAAAAAAACATGCCCACGTCTCGATTCAGCATTCCACTTCGAAGTTAAAGTCCTAAAAGAAATTTACGATATTTATTTTTTGATTAAATTTTAAAGCTTCCTTTTATTGCTAAATGTCTTTTGCTTAAATTTTTCAATGTCGTCACATAGGTATTGTCTATATTCAAGTTAGCCATACGGCAATAATTAAAATAAGAAATTAATTATGTAAACTAAAATAGTTCTTCTGTTTGAGTACAAATAATTAAAGTAGTCTATACTTTACCATTTTCGAAACTAACCAACTCTAGATTGGCAACTAGTTTTTGACGTTTCACTATTGAACTAACTGACGCAACTATTTGTTCTGTTCTCATAATGTTTGTTCTTATACTTCTCGTTTCTTAAATTCTTTTCTGATCTGTTACTTTATTAATAACTGCAATCTTCAGATATTTAAATACAACTTCTTATGTAATTTCTGTTTTTAATTGTCATTTATCTAAAGCTTTCTGATTCTCTTTCACCCTCCATAACCCGCTGCGACTAAGTCGCATTTTTACCTTGTACAGAGTGACGTATTAAGATATATCTTGTACATTTTTCTGGCTGCATCACGGACATGTATTCATATTTGCTTGTAAAATTCTGCTGATATTTTACGTTTGTATTCAACAAAACAAGTTTTAGATTTAAAAAACTTCAATTGCTAAGAACTGTCTTATTGGTTTTGTTATTAAAAATACAAATTTTCTCAAATTTACAAAATTTGCTTAGTACACACAAATGAAAAAGTAACCTAAATTGTGAAGTGCTAAAAAAAGGAATTGTGACTAAGACAAGAATTGAACCCGCATCCATTTTTCACCAGCTTTCCTCTGCAACTTTGACAATGGTTAAAACAAACTGTTTTTAAAAATGCACTTTATATTGTTGGGACATTTATGAATTTGTTCTTATCATTTTTGTAACCGGGACTTAAGAGTATTTAAAAACTATGCGAGATTATTTCTTACAAATATAACCTTTATTTTTGTGGGTGCATTTCTTTGAGTTTCTAAGTATATTTTATTTCATTAAACTATGAAATTAAGAATTAAAAGAACAAAATTTTAAAGTCCTACTAAAAGAAAACGTGCGCGTTCCACAGGAATGAATCTTGCATTCATTTTTCCCATTCGGGACACCACTTTGTGAATCCAAAAAGGCACAATTTGGGTCGCATCTACGGCTGTGTCAGTACCAAGTCAAAAGTGGTATTGTGTATTCTGTTGGCAGATTCATCCTCGGTGGTAAAAGGACCTTTGTCGGTTTCTCGCTCAGATGTACCCCACCCACAATAATCAAGGGGATTGAGTCTAGAGAGTAAACTGGACACATGAATTAAGTGATATTGTCACAGAAATTATCTTCTAACGATGAATTTGTTATTCATCTTGGGTGGCATGGTGCAGAAACCTGTTGACAGAGCAGTATTACCTTTTCAAGGCCACTTGATATAGGCACTGTGTTAATTCTGTAACTCATTTGGATGATAAAAATGCATAACGTCGCTATTACTTGTGATTACTCCAGACATCTTAATGTTGACTGAATATAACATACAACTTTTCCAAATCGTCTGCAATGCTACCAGCCGTTCAAATATTCTGGAAAGCATGCGCACGGTTTATAATTCTTAAGTAGAGAAAAGCATTAAATGTAACAGAGTTGTTATATAAAACACCTAATTTGCTGCTTTTAAATATCTTAACCAGAAATCGGATCCCATAACTCACACTGGTAATTTAAATCACATATTCTTCAGCATTTAAATAATTGAATCAACGGAATCTTCACATATAGCAGTGAGTCAGTGTAAATCACATATATTTAAATATGTTAATCAGTAACTGCATCAGATAAATCACTGCATTTGCTAAAATTCTATATTCTTTAGCATTTATGTATCTTACTCAGTAACCGTATCAGATATTGAAGTTTGGTTAAATAAATTACATATTAAGCAGCATTTAAATATTTTTCATCCGTAAAGACATCACAGAAAGAAGATTAGCTAAATAAATCACATATTGAGCAGCATTAATATATCTTAATCAGTGAAGCATCACATATTGCAGATGGGTTATATAAATCACATAGTAAGCAGCATTAAAATATCTTAATCAGTGAAGATCACATATTGCAGATGGGTTATGTAAATCACATATTGAGCAGCATTAAAATATCTTAATCAGTGAAGATCACATATTGCAGATGGGTTATGTAAATCACATATTGAGCAGCATTAACATATCTTAATCAGTGAAGCATCACATATGGCAGATGGGTTATGTAAATCACATATTGAGCAGCATTAAAATATCTTAATCAGTGAAGATCACATATTGCAGATGGGTTATGTAAATCACATATTGAGCAGCATTAATATATCTTAATCAGTGAAGCATCACATATTGCAAACGAGATCAGTAAATCACATCATTTAAATATAGTAATCAATGAACACATCACATATTGTGAATGGGTTAAATAAATAATATATGATGTTGCATTTAAATATTTTAATCAGTTAATAGATAAAATGTCTCAGATTAGATAAATAAATCAAATATTTAGCTGCATATGAATATTTTCATAAGTAAACGCATCAAATATTGCAAATGAGATAAATTACATATTGAGTAGCATTTAATATTTTAAACAATAACCACGTTTACATATTAAAGATGGGGTAAATAAATCGCATATTAAGCAGCATTTAAATATCTTAACCAGTAAAAGCATGAAATTGCAGATGAGTTCAATAATTTACATATTTAGCAGCATTTAAATATCGTAATCACAGCATTTAAATATTTTAATCAGTAATCAGATCACATAATGCAAATGAGTTAAACAGATCACATATTGATTAGCATTTAAATATCTTTATCAATAACCGCATCACATACTGTAGATGTGTTAAATAAATGACATATTAAGCAGCATTTAAATATTTTAATCAGTAATCAGATCACATAATGAAAATGAGTTAAACAGATCACATATTGATTAGCATTTAAATGTCTTTATCAATAACCGCATCACATACTGTAGATGTGTTAAATAAATGACATATTAAGCAGCATTTAAATATTTTAATCAGTAATCAGATCACATAATGCAAATGAGTTAAACAGATCACATATTGATTAGCATTTAAATATCTTTATCAATAACCGCATCACATACTGTAGATGTGTTAAATAAATGACATATTAAGCAGCATTTAAATATTTTAATCAGTAATCAGATCACATAATGAAAATGAGTTAAACAGATCACATATTGATTAGCATTTAAATATCTTTATCAATAACCGCATCACATACTGTAGATGTGTTAAATAAATGACATATTAAGCAGCATTTAATTATCTTAATCAGTAAACGCACTACATATTGGATATGGCTTAAATAAATCACATTTTGCCAGCATTAAAATAAAGCATCACATATTTCAGATGTTTTAAATAAATCACAAAGTGAGCAGCTTTAAATATTTAATCAGTAAAAGCAACACGCTGTGGTGATACCGACCGAACAAAAGAGATGAACTGGATGTGTGCTCTCTCACAACTAAAAGTCAAAGGAATAAAAATCGTCGTACGCATCCGGATCCGCGCAGATATTCCGGTTGAAAGATAAAAATTAATCAAATATCAAATTACAAATTTTATTTATGAGCCAATGAGAAGCCCGGATCCAAATACTAGGAAGAAATTCGAAACGAGCTAAAACGCTGTTATAAAAAGCAGAGACTAAGCATCAAAAAACAGAAAGGCACAGACAGAGGAGAAGATAGTAATTAGTTTCTTCCTTAACCTATGTCAAGCTGCTACTATGCTAACCTTCTTCTTCCTCACCTGTTCTCAAAGTACTAACTGACCTTTTCTAAGACATTCCACACAAACCAACTCACTGACCCACTGACCTTAGAAACGGCAACTTGAAAATGAACCTTCTTTTCTTTCAGATCATCATACCTTCCATGAACTCTTTTACCTCCATTGAACTTTTATTTCAAGCATTACTTATTTTGTAAAACATTGATTGAAATGTATATATGTATAAATGTTATTTTACAGTCAAAATTTGCCTTTCTTGAATTTATGATTTATAGTGGTCTATCTTCCCACAAGGCCTATTTCCGTTAACATGCTACGGAATCCTACTACCCCTCACTACAAATGAAATAAGAGAAGAGATCCCGCTATAAATTGGTCTACTCCGACGTGAGAAGACGCATAAGGCATTTCCACCAAATAAATTAGTATTCTCCAGCGTTACACCAAATAACCTGGCGAACCTGAAGTTCCCCAGATAAACTCGTAACCAACACGTGGATTTTCAACACACATATATATACACACAAAAACTTTGGACTTTCAGCGAAATTTGAATATTTCTCTGCAACAAATTCACCATGGCAACCGACGCTGAAGTAACAATGAACTCAAACCAAACAATTCAAGCTGTTTCAATAATTCCGCCGAACTTTCTCGAATCGAATGTAACGCTTTGGTTTGCTATAATGGAGGCGCAATTTAATATTGCAAATACCAGACAGCCACACCAAATATTTTTCAATATAATGTCTGCTCTCCCCGTGGATATAATAGGAAAAACAAAACCTGCTATATTACAATTAAAAGACTACGACGCACTGAAAGAATCAGTGACGGGTGCATATGAAAAATCGAAACCGGAGATGCTGGATAAACTAATGTCATCAGCAAAAGTAACTGGCCGTCCATCTGTGTACTTGAATGAACTCGTGGCACTAGCAGCTCAAATTGGCGTAGGGGAAGATATCGTACGCCACAAATTCATACAAGCCCTACCCTACTCTATCAAGCCTGTAGTAGCAGCACAGGTTGACTTAGATACAAACCGACTTGAGAAAATGGCGGACGACCTACTGCTATATTTTAATTCGCAAGATTCGCCTATATTCAACAGGTTACGGAGAGAAAAAAAGACGAAACAAAAAGGACACATGGCTGTTCCCATAATGAAAAAATATCCCCTGCCAGCGTTCGCCCTTTCAATAAGGACCAAAAAGCTCAAATTTGTTGAGCGCATTTATATTTTACGGAACGTGCAAAATTTTGCCAACCGTGGTGCAGGTGGCCTAAAAAAAGTAATCTTCAAATGCAACCCAGCTCTCGCTCAACATCACCAATTCCTCGTGGGAATTGGGAAAACTACCTAGGCGAGAGATGTTAGCTTACATTTCCTCGCCGCTTCTTGTTGTAGCCGCACGGTTAGGAGATGAGAGAATTAACTTTATATGTGGATACAGGAGCTGCTGTATCTATACTACCAAAAAGATACTTAAACAGAGCCGTTATCTACCCAACCAATATCTCCTAAGTATCATCTAACGAAAGTCAAAGTGAATGCTCAGGACAAGTGGTACTAAATCTAACCCTACAAAACCTAAGACGGGAATTCACCTGGACATTTATAGTAGCCGAAACTGCTCAGCCACTCCTTGGGTATGACTTCCTAAACAATTTCGTATTAGTGGTGGATTGCAAAAATAACAAACTAGTCGATAAAATGACTAACAGACAATCGAATGCGCATCCATCATCTATTATTATGAATGACAACAAAACAGTGAGAACAATCCTGGAAAAATATCCTAAATTAATTTCTCCTCATCGCGACACAAATGCGACGAAACCAAAAATATATCACAGGATAGAGACTGGTAGCAATCCTCCTACCTTCTCCAGAGCCAGACAGCTATCAGCTCAGAGATGTGATATTGCAAAAGAGGAATTTAAGAAACTACTAAAAGCAGGAATAATTTCTCCCTCGAACTCAGAATGGAGTTCAGCTTTACACATGGTACCGAAGGCAGACGGCACATACAGACCTGTCGGTGATTATAGACACCTAAATACGATAACAAAAGCCAATCGATACCAAGTGCCAAACCTAAATTCCTTGGCTTCAAGGCTGCATAACAAAACATTCTTCTCAAAAATAGACCTGTCGTGCACCCGGATGATATCTGTAAAACAGCCATCTCTACCCCTTTCGGGTTATTTGAATATAACTACATGCCTTTCGGACTACTGAACGCATCATGCACTTTTCAAAGAATGATGGACAATATCTTCCTCGATACCGATTATACATTTGTGTATATCGATGATATCCTGATCTTCTCAGAAGACGAAGAAACTCATTCCAAACATATCGACCAAGTACTACAAAAACTAAATGAGTACGACTTTAAAATTTGTCTTTCCAAATGCACATTTAGTGCTAGTGAGTTAGACTTTTTAGGATTCCACATTTCTTCAAATGGTCTCAGACCCAGTTCTAAATATTAAATGAACTAAGTGAGTTTCCTCAACCAAACGATTCAAAATCGCTACGCCGTTTCTTGGGAATGGTGAATTTTTATAGGAAACTTGTGCCGAATTTCAGTAACATTGTATTACCGCTAACAGAAAAAAATACGCCTAAACCAAACTTCAAAATCTTTAACTTTAACAAAGGAAGAAGTCGAATCTTTTAAAAACATAAAAGACACTTTAGCAAATATAACTGTTCTAGCTTTCCCCAATTCAAAAGCTAACAATTATCAGCCAGTAACAGATAGTTCAAACTATGCGGTGGGTGCAGCACTTCACCAAATGATTGACAACCAACACATCCCCATAGGCTTCTTTTCAAAGATATTATCCCAGACCGAACAGAAATATTCTACTTTCGACAGAGAACTATTTAGCTGCCTATCTAGCAGTTCTCCACTTTAAACATCTAATAGAAAGCAGAAATGTAATGTTGCTGACGGACCACAAGCCACTTTGCAGTGCTTTTAAAAGCCAATCCTCTCTAAAATCTGACAGACAACAGCGTCACCTCTGTTTTATCAGTGAATATGTGAATGATATTTCATACATAAGAGGATCGCAAAACATAGTAACTGACTGTTTATCAAGACCTGTAAATGCTATAACTATAGATGTGTGTGACTTACAGAAAATAATGAAGCATCAAGCTACTGACAAGGAAATCCAAACATTCAAAGACCAACTGAACACATATACAATAAATAAAAAGGACACTATATTATGCGACACGTCATTACCTTTCCCACGACCTTTTGTGACAGAAAAGCTCAGAAAATCGATATTCGACAGTCTGCATAACCTGTCACACCCGAGAATAGCAGCTTTCAGAAAAATGATAAAATCCCGATATTATTGGCCGAATATGGACAAATCAATAAAAGTTTGGTGCACAGAATGCCAGCACTGCCAACAAGCAAAAGTCACAAGACACACGAAGAGCGAAGTAAGTCCATTCGAATTACCTTCTAGCCGTTTCGAAACCGTACAGGTTGACATTGTCGGTCCCTTACGTAAAAAACCAAACGGGCCCTTAGTTTTCACCTTACCGATATTTATTGCCATGCATCGACAGAAACAAGAGGTGGAGAGAAGCATGCCCAATATCGGAAATTACGGCGAAATCTGTATCAATGGCCTTTGTCAATCTGTGGATTACCCGATTCGGTGTTCCTCTTCCTGTCGTTACGGACAGAGGAAGCCAATTTGAATCTGAATTATTCACAGAAATATCAAAGATAATAGGCTTTCACCGATTAAGAACAACAGCCTACCATCCACAAACGAACGGACTAGTAGAGAGAGCTTACAGAACCTTAAAAACTGCTATAATAGCCAGGAAAGAATCATGGTTATCAGCTCTTCCTATAGTTCTTCTAGGAATGAGAATAACACCCAACGAATCAAACTATTCTCCATTTACAGCAGTAACGGGAACTCACGCACAAATTCCCCGATTACTGATCGACCCTAATAAGAACGAAAACAGCGAGATAACAAACTCGCGTGTTGAAATTTTAACTGACGAAATGCAGAAATTTGATATGGACAAATTATCCAGCGGACACCTACATTCAACACCTATTTCTTACATCCCAAAAGATTTACAGACATGTAAAAGCATTTGGCTAAGAACGGATAGAGTAAGAAAACCGTTGTAAGCTCCATACACAGGTCCATATCAAGTAATGAGTCGTCACGAAAAATATTTTACTATAAAAATCAGATGACGTTCATAGTAAAGTCTCAATAGACAGATTAATACCGGCGTACATTGCTGAAAATATAAAACCAAACGATTCAATCGAATCAAGACGGGATTTCGATAACCCCCCCATCTTGTACCGAGGAAACTAACGAAAACAAACCAAAAATGAAAACTAAGTCCGGTAGAACAGTTAAATGGAAGAAAGAAAACACACATTTTTATTTCTAACAAAACAGACCAAAAACAAAAAAAGAAAAAGAAAACTAATTAAAAAAAAGCGACAACAGATACCAAAATATCACTCCATTTTCTGGGACGAATGTAGTGATACCGACCGAACAAAAGCGATGAACCGAATGTGTGCTCTCTCACAACTAAAAGTCAAATGAATAAAAATCGTCGTACGCATCCGGATCCGCGCAGATATTCCGGTTGAAAGATAAAAATTAATCAAAGATCAAATTACCAATTTTATTTATCAGCCAATGATAAGCCCGCATCCAAATATAAGGAAGAAATACGAAACGAGCCAGTTGTTCCAAAAATGTTGTCATAAAAAGCAGAGACTAAGCATCAAAAACAGAAAGGCACAGACAGAGGAGAAGATAGTAATTATTTTCTTCCATGACCTATGTCAAGCTGCTACTATGCTAGCCTTCTTCTTCCTCACCTGTTCTCAAAGTACTAACTGACCTTTTCTAAGACATTCCACACAAACCAACTCACTGTCCCACTGACCTTAGAAACGGCAACTTGAAAATGAACCTTCTTTTCTTTCAGATCATCATACTTTCCATGAACTCTTTTACCTCCGTTGAACTTTTATTTCAAGCATTAATTATTTTGTAAAACATTGATTGAAATGTATATATGTATAAATGTTATTTTGAACTCAAAATTTGCCTTTCTTGAATTTATGAATTATAGTGGGCTATCTTCCCACAAGGCCTAATTCCGTTAACATGCTACGGAATCCTACTACCCCTCACTACAAATGAAATAAGAGAAGAGATACCCGCTATAACGCAAATCAGTGTGGTTATGTAAATCACACTCTATACATCATTTACATATCTCAATCAGCAAACACATCGCATAATGTCCAGGGATTATATAAATTAAATATTGTACTGCATATTAACTACTTTTATCAGAAAACAACGCCCACAAAAACAGGGTTTATACAAGTCACATATAGTGCAGTATTTAAGTAAAATAAGTACTGAATAAAGCAAACGTTTTATGCAAGTCACGTATTTTGCAATATTTACTTTTCTTAATCAGCAGTCGCATTACATAAAATACATTAGTTTATTATATCTGCATTATTTAAATAACTTAATCAGCAATTGGAACTCATAAATCAAAGAGTTTAAGTAAATCACACATTGTGAATCATTTAAATAATAATATCAGCAAACGCACTACATAAAGCAAAAACAATAGTAAAGCACCTATTATTCAGCAATTAAAATATCTCAATCATTACTAGCCTAACCTAAAGCATAATATTTATCAAATCATCTATTGTCCAGCATTTAAATATGTTAACCAGCGTATACATCACATATTGCAGAGAGTTTATATAAATCTTGCCCTGTGAAGCATTTAAACATCTTAAAAGACATACTACATGAAGCAAAATATTTTTCAAACCGTGTACTTTGCAATATTTACAAATCTTAATCAGAAATCGCATCACATAAAGCCCAGTGATAATTTATCATATATTTTTCCATTTAATTTCTTAATCAGCTAATCAGCAAAACCATCACATACAGCCCAAGGTTTATGTAAATCTCGCAATCAACACCATACAAATATCTTAATCAGCAAAACCATCGCATACAAAACAAAGTTTAAGCAAATCACGTAATCAGCAGTATTTAAATATTTTAATCAGCAGACGAAACACATGAATCCAACTGCTTATGTACATCACGTACTCCGCAGCATTTAATATCTTTATAATATAATGTATCACGTAAGGCACAAAGGATTATTTAAATCCATAACTTTCAGTATGTATGTATCTTATTATAGCAAAGGCATTCAATAAATTTCAGGAGTTATGTAAATGACATACTGTACAGAATTTTCAGCAAACACTTCGAAAAATGACTGTTGTTAAATCAATCTAGCTTTTCAATATCTTAATCAAAATGCCTATTGCGTAAAAGATTTATGCAAATCGTGTACTTTGCAGCATTTAAATATCCTATTTAACTGAAACATTACATAAAGCAGAAGCGGTATTAAATTTTTTTCCGCCCAGTTTTAAATATCTTAATTAAGAAACGCATTACATAAAGCAGAGCGGATATACAAATAACGTACATTACCGCATTTAGATATTTGAAAAGCGAACTAATTACATAAAGCGTTGTGTAGATTACATACTGCGAAGCATTTAAATATAAGAACCAAAAAATGCATTGCATAAAAGCAGTTTATGCCAATAAGTTACACTGTAATACTTAAATATTTTCAACAGCAGATGCATTGCATAAAACGGTGGGTATATCATATAATCTATAGCATTGAAGTTTAATAATAGCCAAACGCATTACACAAAGAACTGAAGTTATGTAAATAACATAACAAGTGCATATTGTGTTGCATTTGAATACCTTAATCTGCAATTGACTCACATAAATCAAATAGGTTATTTTAATTACATAGCCTTCAGCATCTATATTTTAATCAGGAAACGCATCACATGAAGCGCAGTCTTTATGTAAATTGCATAATTTGTAGCATTTAAATATTTTAATTACCAAGCGCATATTATAAAGCAAGGGTTTTTGTAATTTACATATTCTACAGCATTTATTTATTTATTTTCCTTGCCTCTTATTTTTCTATATGTTTTTGTTACTAACCTAAGTTCTTTGCTAGATTTCGTAAATTGTTTTTGATTCTCAAGGTTTGTCTTGGTATATACGGTTTGTTTTATTTGTTATTAGCGATACCTTCCTATAAAAGAACTTTGAGTCGTTAGTCTTTGAACACGGGCCATTTTTTATTCTCTCCCCCCCCTTTCGTTCTGGTCCGTCAGCCTGGCGACTGGACACATGCTTCGAGGTCTTTCACCCTCTCTCTCAGTTCACTGTCCCTCACTTTCTCTATCTCCGTCACTCCTCTCGATTGTAACTTATTTTGCCGGCACCTATCTAAAAAAAAAAAAAAAAAAAAATCCAGGATAATTTACGAAATTTTCCTAAAATTTTCAAGCCGGTTTATCTACAAATGGTAAGTTTAGTTCTTGAATGGTTGTATTTTTCCTGTGGATTTATCTGATTTTACTTTATTTTATTTTTTTATTTATTTATTTTCCTTGCCTCTTATTTTTCTATATGTTTTTGTTACTAACCTAAGTTCTTTGCTAGATTTCGTAAATTGTTTTTGATTCTCAAGGTTTGTCTTGACATTTACTAAGTTAAAACTTAGTAAACGCATGTTTTTTTTCTAATTTGAGTAGAGAGTATCTTCTATCGCCCGGTCTCACACTTCTTCTGTACAGGAGTAGAGGTGATCGCTATTTTTCTTGTTTAGGAAGGGTTGCCGGTTGGTCTCTCTTTGTCATTATTGGTGTCGGTTCGGCTGGAAGCTCTTTGCAGTTGGTAAGTATGCTCGCAACGTCTCTATATTCTGAGGGTACCGGATTGGCACATTGGAGTAGATAGACTAACCTATCGCCCGGTTCACACTCCACCCACGTCTATTGAAGAGGTGAAGAGGTTCATCCCTTCTTCTCTGTTTAGGATGTGGTTTCCGACTTTCTGTTTTCCAATCTTTTCACTCCTCTTCCTTTTTAATTTTTTTTTCAATTGGAGTAGATAGACTAACCTATCGCCCGGTTCACACTCCACCCACGTCTATTGAAGAGGTGAATAGGCTCATCCCTTGTTCCCTGTTTAGGATGTGGTTTCCGGCTTTCTCTTTCTCTTTTCCAAACTGTTCACTCTCACGTAGCCCCCTGCACATCAGTGGCGTTACCGCCTTGCTCGGGGTGATATGATTAAACAAAAATATATATATATACATATAAGCATGCGGTGTAGATATAGAAGAATTCAAAGGAATATACTGTACATACAGTGGTAGGATAACTCTATATGAGAGCTCTAAAGATCTATGTATATGAATACATGGAGAGCAAATATTAGAAAAAATTAAGACAGACACGTTATATCATCGTAAATCAGAAATATGGCCTATTTTAGGCAAACCACCATCAGCTTCCGTCTTTATTGTACAAAAGATTTTAGACGAATGAAATTCACAAACAAATACCCCCAAAATAAAACGGAATAAAAATAAAAATTGCTCCCTTAAAAGAGAAAATTTAACAAAAAATACATCATTACATCAATTCGGTGAATACGTACACACATTTATAGAAAAGCATATGTCAACAGCGGATGTCAACTTAAACTAAACGATACATTAAGCAAGTCAGTTAGACTGCTGACCCGTAGATTTGAAAAGTAAAGAAAGGTGTTAGGAGAGAGAGAGAGTGAGAGAGAGAGAGAGAGAGAGAGAGAGAGAGAGAGAGAGTATTTAAAGGGTAAGAAATTAGAGTCTAAATAAATTTTAGAAAATTGAAAATATTTAAGTTAATGAATCCGTTCTAATCAAAAATACCATCACACCACTATATAATCAAAATTATACTAATTATACATTCAATAAAACAAATATAATACAATATAAAGTTTAAAAATAATTTACAAGTAAGCCTAATTATTCTATGTAAATTTAGTTGTTTAAACTTAATTATTTAGTTTTAAAATAAATTTAACATATTAATAGTGGAAGGTTAAAATACTGGAATCTATGAAAACTAAGAAAATTAAAAAATTATGATATAATAGTTAATCAATCCGTTTTACTGCTTCTGCTCCGATGAGCTTAGATCACTGGTGCCGCCTAAGCACGAATTTACACGAGATACTAGATTAGCAACTAGGTCCCACCCTTTTACAGTTAAACAAATAAGATGTAACCGTAAATTCTACTCCAACAGCTTCTTTTCTCGCTCTTCCCGCCTGTGGAACTCCCTTCCACAAGTCTGCTTTCCCGACAGTTACAATCTCCAGGTGTTTAAATGTAGGGTCAATAGACACCTCCTATCACACTAACTCCCAACTATTCTCACAACACTCTCATCTACCCAACCCTCATTCTCGGTATCCTCACCCGCCCTCTGTTATTTCCTATATTTAACCAGCCTTTCTCCACTCGACGTAGCCCCCTGCACAGTAGTGGCAGTGACATGCCTTGCTCGGGGTGAAACGCTTATATAAAAAAAAAAAAAAAAATTACCATCACACCACTATATAATCAAAATTATACTAATTTTTCGGTTAACAATACAATTATAATAGAATATAACGTTAATAATGTATTACAGTTATTCAGTCGACGGTACAATTATAATAGAATATAACATTAATAGTGTAAAAAACATATATATGTACACATAAAACTCACACACAAACGTAAATGCGCACACACACATACACGCGCACCCATATATATGTACACACATATATGTACACACACATATACAAATATATACGAACACGCATATATACACGCCTACACACGCAAAAACAAATATGTAAGCAATACTACAGACATATATAAACCCGTATATATATATATATATATATATATATATATATATATATATATAAAACATCGACACATATAACAATAGGGTACAAATAAATAATATAAATTATATTCCGTAAGGTATTGTGATGTGTGTAAGATCTTCAGAGGAATGAATGAGGAGCTAAAAGTTTAACATAATTTAAAGCAGTTCCTATATCGACATTTAAAATCTAGTTCCCTCCTCAAATTCAGCAGGTTCAATTGATTTTTGTGTTTGATAATAGTAATTTTTTCATCAAGGCATAAGTGACAGCAATTTTGAAGTTGATGGGTGTGTTACACTTTTTTAGCAATATTCCATTTAATCATATGGATTTGAATGACCAAAGGTCTTTGGATAGAGATGTCTGGTTTCTTAATTCTTACCACGAAATAACGTGTCTGCCTTAATTTTTTCTTTATATATATATATGTATATATATGCATCACTTTAATCACAATGATTTTGTAAATTACAGATATTGCAATATCTAAAATTCTTAATCAGCAGTTGCATCACGTATAGCAAAATGGTTATGTAGACCACATAAACTGCAGGATTTAATATCTGAATAAACAGAAGCATTACATAAATCACATCGGTTAAGTAAACCATATATGGTGCAGCATTTAAATATCCTAAGCTGGAAAAGCATTACGTAAACACTGGGTCTATGTAAATTACATACAGTGCAGCATTTAGATATCTTAATCAAATGATACATTACATAAGTATATAATATTATGAAAATCATATATTCTTCAGTGTTTAATAACAGAATGTGCCAATGTAAATCATGTAATGTTCAAAATTTAAATAAATTTATCAGTAGAGGTATTACATAAATTAAAATTGTTGAGCGAATAGCTTTCTGTTTGACATGTAAACAGAAACCAACAGACGTATTGCATTAATCAAGGTCAGACGAAGTAACGCTTAATGCCCAGGCTTCATGTTAATACTCTGTAGCATTTACATATCTTAATAAGCAGACGCCGTTCACAATTTACATTTTTAAATAAATCTCAGGTTTTACATCATTTAAATATTTTAGACAGCATTACTCACAGGGGTTACGCAAATGGCCTAATGTGAAATATTTAAATTCTTTATTCAATAGACGCATTAAATGAACCACACCGCTTATGTAAATAACATACTGTGCAGAATTTATACATCTTGATCATCAAACTCTTTTCATAAATTACAGGAGTTATGCAAATGGCATATTTTACAGTATTTGAATATCCTGCTCTTCAAACTCTTTTCATAAATTACAGGAGTTATGCAAATGGCATATTTTACAGTATTTGAATATCTTGCTCTTCAGTGGTATTATATAAAGCAGAGTTGTTAAGTAACTCTTATTTGTACAGCATTTACATATCTTAATCTACAGAATCTTTACATAAAGCAAAGGGATATGGGATTCTTATACTGTGCAGTATGTAAATACATTAAAAAGCGGACTCGTTACATAATGCACAGTAGTTATGTGACTCATATACTGTACAGGATATAAATATATTAGTAAGCAGACGCATTATATAAAGTATAGCAGCTATGTAAATTACATACTGAACAGCACTTAAATATCAGTATCAACAGACGCGTTATATAAAGCAAAATGGTATGTAAAGCTCATACATTACATGATTTCAATCAGTAGACACATTACATAAAGAACAGCGTTTAAATCAATTATATATTGTACAGCATATATGTTAATGTGCAGACGCATTACATAAAGTGCAGGTGTTATGTAAATAATATATTCTAGCGCATTCATATTAAATAGCAGACGCGATACATAAAGCACGAAAGTATGAAAATCGCATAATTTAAAGAATTTAATTGTATTAATTAGCAAAGCTGTTACAGAATGAACTGAGTTTATGCAAATCTCATACTATACACCTTTAATTTACTTAAGTAAAAGACACATTACAAAAGCACGAGACTTATGTAAGCCACATACGAAACAATATTTAGCAACTTCGTAGGATAAAATAACTATGTCTAGAAGGGGCAGATGAAAACTTAAGGAATCAACGGGTAGATAGCTAGAGGTGCTGTCTCGATAAAAACAGCTGGAGGAAACTTTAATGTTTTTCTCACGTATATTAATAAACTTCCACAACAATATGACAAACCCTAACGGTGTATACGGGTTAAGCGTAATAAGACTGATTTTTCACCCGGTAAGAGAAGATATTCGCTACAGGTGTCACTAGACCGTCAACTAGCGACTGTTAGCCTTGACGGTATAAAGGGGACAAGTTTCCTTAGAATTTATCCCGAGCTCGTTATTGGAAGGACATGAGTAACAGGTGTCACTGGACCGTCAAGATATGACCAGATTAAATATAAACATTTTAAGCATACGTGAAACGAGATGCCCAAACAATAATTATTTTATCAGTGACGACTACAGAATTATATACGCAAAAGGTAAAAATAAGGAGTCGGCGTAATAAAGATAATAGATTTGACACAAGGGAATACTTTATGGCATACAGCTAGATATCTGAATATATCGGCAACAATGGTATATGCACCGACAACACAAAGTACAGAAGAAGAAATAGAATACTTTTTCTCGATGTTCGATTATGTCAAGGCACAGTACAACTCATAAGTAGCCATTATTAGCATGGGATATCTGAATGCAAAGTATGTCAAGAGAGAGAAAGTGAAACGGCCGGGAACTTTGGACCAGAACGCCGCAATAGTCTTGGTATGAAAAGGGTTCAGTGATGCAGAACTAATGACCAGACAATAGCTAACACCTAGTTTCAAGAGCACGTACAAATACTATGAACATGGGGAAGTGTAGAAGGAGAAATTAAGAACCAAATAGGTTATGTTAATATCAACAACAGATTTAGTAACGCAGTCCTTCAAATGTGATGACTACGGAAATAACCACATACCAGTTTTATGCAAACTAAGGATTAAATCAAGGCGATTCAAAAAACATTACACAGTACAATAGACACATGAATGACGCAAATCTGAAGAAAATGTATATGGCCGAAGACACCTTGGAAACGGAAGCTCAAAATCGGACACACTAAAAGTGGCTCTAGTTACATCGGCAAACGACATCATTCTAAAGGATAAAACAAGTCGGAAGAAAAATGAGTGGATCACTGAAGAGATACTTGATATGATGCAAAAGAGATAAAAACGATGCCAAGATATGGAATGGAATACAAGAAAATTACTTAAAGAAATAACGCGAAAATGCATACAGGCTAAAGAAAGATGGCTCAACGACATATGTGCCGAAGTAGGGAGTGAGCACAAAAAATAATGGTGATATCAATAAAGAAACTAAAAGAACAAAAGACCAATTCAGCAACAAGATACATAAAAGCAAAGAACTGTACAATGATACGAGAAACAGAAAAAAATATTTCAGAGATAGTATGTGTATATTGCTGATCTCTTCCGAGATCTCAGAGAGAGAGAGAGAGAGAGAGAGAGAGAGAGAGAGAGAGAGAGAGAGAGAGAGAGAGACCAACAATCCACAAACATACGGATAAAGCAGAAATATTAAAAACCGAATTGGAATCGGCAATGGCCAAATTGAAGAGAAATAAAGCAGCAGGACCTGATAGGAAGGTAATAGAAATATTGATGCTCTTAGAAGATTTTGTCATAGACAGGCTCACAGAAATATATAAAAAAGAAATCTACATCAGCCGCAATATACCTAAGTACCCAACCTTATTAAATTTCATATCACTACCTAAGAAGCCAGGTAGAAAATAATGTTAACTTAACCGAACAATCAGCCTAATGAGCCATATAACAAACTCATCCTCCGGATTCTGATGAACAGAGCGTGCAGCAGAATTGGCCCAGATGCTAACTTATTTATTCGTAAATATACTTTTCGGTTTAATACAACGGAATGAAGGAAATTATTATTAGTGGTAATTTTAGCTGTGATCTATTGTAATTCGCGATGTGAGCTTTAATACTTATGTACTTGTAAAATCCGAAACATAGAGACATTAGCTAGAAATTGGGGAAAAACTTCCCATTATATTCAAGGCGAATATTTGGCCGGTAAAAATGGAAGGGAAAGATAGTCAAAACAGGCTGTCAAGACTTTTGATGGGGTTAAAGTTGAGGTCAGATCCTTAGTTTTCACATTTTGATGGGAAATGGTTTTAAGATTTTAGAAAACTTACAATGATGTAATTAAGAAGAAGAGGTCCAAAATAAATTACGTCATATGAGGTGTTGATATTTCATTCATTAAACCATAACTCCACCTTAAATTGTGTAGGTGGAAAATAATCTCATTTGGTCAAGGATCTGATTTGTATAAAGATAGCCCAGGTATCGCGGCATCCCCTAAAGGAATTGGGGACAGGTATAAAAATCGAGGCCCCTGTGAGAAAAGTTTCAGAGCTGTCGAGCTACAGGGACAAAACAACCCCACCGCCACCTTCTTCATCAGCCGCCACGTCGCTCCCTTTAGGCCGTTTCCGTAAATCTTCGGTAAAATACTGTTAAAAGACTTATTTTTATTTGGAAAATTGAAAGTTCTGATTATTCTCAACGAAGACTTCGCATCGTTATGAAATTACGTTTTTGTTGATTTTTTTCTTTTTTGATAATTGAAAGATCTGATTACTGAAATCCTTCTCTCTGTTGTAAACTTTGAAATTCGGTGATTGTTCATTCTGCTTTTATGATTGATTATTTTTTTATATATAAATATTTTTCGTAACTCATCCAGGCGTCTTGAAACTTATTCATTTATTTTTTTCGTGTCGTGTTTAATTTTTTTCAACGCAAGTGTACACGTGTGCCCTGCCTGGTTTGAGGTGGTAGTGAAACGGTACCTGGTTCTCAATGTGACTTTCCTGAGATCAAAGAACACAGCGTGGTTAGAAAAGTTCACTCTTGTAATAGACGTCTTGAAGATCAGCTACTGGACGAAGCCATCGTCACGATTAGCGACCCCAGAGCGTCATCATAACTAGTGCCGTTTCGATAGCATCAGACCACTCAGGTTCCGGTCATTATTATCACAATAGGTTCTGTACCAGGGGCAGAGAGCTGAAAATAAATTGGAATTCAAAAGCAACCTCTATCAGTGCTTTATAGACTACGCAAAGGCATTTGACAAAATATTCCACAAAGAAATGATAGAGATGCTCGACAACCTCGACATCTTCGGGAAAGACGTTAGGATAATCAAGAATCTATATTAGCGGCAAACCGCTTGCTTACGGATGGAAAGGGAACTCAGCATTCATGCAAAATACACAGAGGCATAACACAAGGATGTTTTATCATTGCATCTATTCAACTTATACAGCGAACAATTCTGAGAGAAATAAAACACTTGCCAGTATTTATCGTTTGTGGCCACAATCTTGACAATATAAGTTACGCAGATGAAACAGTACTGATAGCAGTCACGGAAAGTAGAACGCAGGACCTCCTACATAAGGTAGAAAGAGAAAGCAAGAAAAAAGGACGAGCATAAACCTAAAAAAAATGAATGCATGGTCATCAGCAAGGAGAAGACTCCCGAAATGTTAACTACATGTCACTAAATAAAACAAGAGAAAAAAATTTAAATACCTGGAGAGCGTGCAGACTGAGAAAGGAAATGCGATGTTGAAATCAAAAGACGCATAGGCAGGTCCATGAATGCATTTCAAATGTTAACCAGAATACTAAAAACCCGAAAAATATAGTTGGAAACAAAGAAGAGACGTCTGTATTACTATGTGATGTCTGTCCTTCTTTATAGCAGTGAAAGTTGGAAAATGCTCTCCAGAATGAAAAAGAGATTTAAGGCAGCAAAAATATGGTTTTATAGAAGGATGCTAAGGATAGCATGGACTGAGCACGTGACTACGCACAATCTGATAGAGAGGCAGAAAACGAGGAGAAAACTCATACATGTAATGAAGACGGAGGACGTCAAAACAGCGAGATCCTGACTTGGAAGCTCGAATACAGTCACTTTCTCACCGGCACAATGTGGTTTCCCTGTGTCTCTTCTACAAATACTTTCACGGCTTCTGCTCCGATGAACTTGGCGCATTGGTGCCCCTTATATATAAATTTACTCGAGCAACAAGATTAGTAACTAGGTCTCACCTTTTTACTGTCAAAGCAAGAAATTGTAAAGGCAAATTCTATTCCAGCAGCTTCTTTTCTCACATATCCCGCCTGTAGAATTCGCTTCCATTTACTTGTTTTCCCGACATCTATAATCTCCAAGAATTAAAATGTCAGGTCAATAGTCATCTTCTATCTCACTAACCTGCATCCTCTCTCTAATGCTTCTTTTCTACGTCCACTTCACTCTCATCAGTATTCTCATCATTTTCTTACCAACTTCGTGACATCCCCTTCAACCTGACACTCTTTCATATAACTTTCCTTTTATGTAACCCTCTGCAAAACAGTGACAGTAAAATGCTTTGCTTGGGGCGATATGATTATTAAAAAAAATGAACGAATAAAAAACTATTTTCTTTCAGCTGCATCCTTTCTAACATAAGTATTGTGAAACGTTAATAACTTCATTATGTCATTATGATCTCTTCAAGTTACATGCGCAAGCCATTTTTATTGTTGCTGTTATTGAATGTCATCAGGTGATGCCGCTTATGATATTTTGTACAATTTTTGGTCCAAAGAAGAATGAACTTCACGAAGATCTACAGGTTTTATACCTTGAAAACTATTTTTATTTCTGAATCGGTTTAGCCCCATATATAACGTCCATATGAATATTTCAATCATAATAGACCATTTAAATATCTCGATATATCGCTGTAGAAGCGAATAACATAACAAATTAATATAAAACTTGGTCGTTTGGTATATGATCGCGAGAAGAGAGAAAAAGAACTGAAAGATATCCAGGAATATATTAAATATAGACAATAATAATTAAGAGATAGGACAAACCACATTTGTTTAGAATTAATAAATTTACAAAGACGAGGAATAGTTTCATAGCTATATTAATAAATACAGTTTCTAAAGAAGTTGTAATTCCATGGAAATTAACATACTCGGTATAAATTGAATAAAAAAAAAATCAATAGAAAGAACAATGCAATCATTACAGTTGTTAGAAAACAGTCAATACTTGTTGGGGAATAGTAGGTTATAAGTGATAACCACAGAATGTGTAATGTAACAAAAACGGGTTCGATGTAAAAGACACAAACATATAGGATGACAGACGGTGACAAGAATGCTCGATTGATTTCGCATGGATAGCAAAAACAGTGTCAAACACATATGAACGTTGTGGAGTTTCTTTAGATATGCTTCCTGATAAAATTCTTCTCCAAAATAGTTCAGTCACGTTAATCATTGAAGGATTTCGACATGTCTTTGAACAAGAACGGGAATTCATTGATAATTAAGACTCTGACGAGTGATTAAATACAATTTTTAATGTTTGCAACTTGAAATAATAGAAAGCCGAAATATTTTATTTTAAGATGCCTACTGGTTTCTCTGAAAAGATCTTCGTCCATCAATATGTGAGTCAACGTAAAAATCTTACCAAACTACTGTTGTCTATGAATAAATGCCAATATTAACTTACAGAATAAACGGAATTGCTATTTCGAGATATTAATTTAATATGCCAATGTTATGACGATCTTTCCTATGATCATAAATACTGAATAAAAATAAATATCAAAACCTTCGGTGTATGATCATCAAATTTGAAATAGATTAATATACTGTTGAAGTTTCGTATTGCTAAATTATCATCAGTGAAACAGAAATATTTCCGAACGTCGTTTTTTTTTTTATTGAGTCAATGTCTAATAGTTCTGAGAACGTATTAATAGATTTTGTTGCAGTTTTATAGTACTTTCATTTTGATTTTTGTTTTCTGATGATCAGTCATTCAGTTAATTGCCATACGTGATACACGCGTACGTGATCATGTCTCTATTGGGCAGAAGATTATCCCGCAATAGGCTGCCATTACTTTCCGAGAAAGACTGGTTGCCAATCAAGGTTATAGAACCTAATCGGTTCTGCTATTTGACCCATCAGCCCATTAACTGTGTTTGACTCTTCTTTTGTGTCCTAAGATTGTAAACTAGAGGGGTTCAGTCGAAAGCTGTTTTGGTTTTATGCCGTGATCTTAACATATAAATTTTTTCTTCTTGATGATTTTATATGAGGTCTGCTTATCTCTTGCATTTTGGTTTCTAATACTTCGTCATATCGGATGTGATTTATGTAACAGATTCTTAAAATTATCTGATAACATCTTATTTACAATGCATGTATTCTTTGCAGTAAATATCTTTTAACGTCCAGCATAGGTGGGCACAAAGAAACAAATTAGAAGGCCAGTTCTAGTAATAAAATGATCCTTGATTTCAGACAATGTGATTCTCATGTGTTAACATGCACAATGCTATTGCAATAAAAAGGGGATATGCATGACTGAAATCATTTCTGATTTAGTTTTCTTAGCCGAAAGAAATATATATTCATTAGAGACACAATGCATATCATAGGCAGATCATATATCAAGAGATAAAGATCAGAAAACGATCTGCTCAGTCGCGCTTTCACAATAGAAATACTTTTTTGAATCCCGACACCAGCTACTTCTAAACTGTTTTAATTAGACTTGTTTCTTTTCCTATTTTGCTGCGGTTTAATTTCATTCTGAAACCGAGCTTTCTGCAAGAAAAATATCTGCAAAAACAAATATACTTGTTCTCTCTTCACCTCTTTTTTTCATAAAGTTTTTTTTATATTCATTAACATTTTTATCAGGTATACTAATCAATAAAATGCTTCCAGACAACCTTCACTTTCAATGTCGCCCCGGGCGACCCATGAAAGAGAGTGCAATGATGTTAACATGCCGTCGAACAGATCAATACTAATTTTCCTACAGAACAAGGCAGAGTTCTATGTAACAACATGAACAGTCTGGGATACTAATTACTTTTACTACAGACTAAAGAAGAAATTATCAGAAGAAAGGAATGAGTACACTGTATTTCAACATTAGATAATTTATCGTTTATCAAGCATTAAATTTTCACATTTTTTAAAAGTTTTATAAAATATTATAATTGATATTTCTTATACAGTTTTTAATGAATTACAATATACCATGAATATCATTATGGAATTTCAAAGATGTTTTTTTTTAAAAACATGAATAATCAACATTATATTTTCCCATATATTTTATTTACATATGTTTAATTGCAGTAAAACAATTATGCACTGACGCATATGGTCTGCAATGATAAAGAGAAATCGTAAAAACCAAGAAAAGTGAAATCGTTGGACCGAATTTTAAACAGCCGAAGCTATAACTTTTTTGTTGTATCAAGGTCATTTGATAAAGCATGCATACGTTATTCTCGTTCTAGTTGCCGGTTTTAAAATAGACAGCGTTCTTTAACATGTATTAGCATACAGTCTAACAGGTAGACTACACTAAATTAAAACAGCAACAAATGAAAGGAACTCTATTGCCGTATATTTTCTATGACTGATTGCACCTAACAGAAGAGCCTATTTAAAAACATATTGAACATATTTTTCATTATTTCCCATAATATACATATAATCCTGTAGCATAACAATTTACACGTGAAAAAGTGTCTAACCTGTTAATGAGTTTATATAAATGTATTAGGAAACAAGGAGAGAACAGGATAATAAGTAGTGAAAGAGAGCAACAAAAAATAGCATATAGCTGCAGCTATGATTGAGAAAATTCTGAATGTACATGGCACATACAAGAAAAGAAGAAAACTCTGTGTGCTTTTCTGACAGTCGTGCGTCTCGTCCCAGGTTCTGCTGTCTATAAAAATCCTTTACATTCTTTGTAGCAAATCTTCCAGAGTCACAAGGTTTATTCTTACAGTAATAAATTGACAAAAATATACATTTTATATGATAAGCTGAAAGTGAACTATTTACGCACTTTAAAACAATAAAGATGTTTTATCAAATTTCGAGAAGGTTAATCGGGAAGATAGATAGAATTCACAAAGGCGTAAACATCAGTGTATCATTCAAAGCAAAAGCTAGATAGTCATGGAAATTCTTCATCTATTATCTGCATTTTTGGATTGTCATCACATGATTTCGGCCGTTGTACTCTCCCTGCTTTCACAGATGTATATCGATCGAAGTATGTTACAGATGGTACCGAATTAAAAATTTATTTAATCTTGGAGGTAAGTTTTTCTTGTTTAACTTCCCATGTCGAGGGCTATTGTCTAGTTTGTGTCCAATTATTTATTTGTTTTCTATCATTCATAATGCATAACTTCAAACTAGATAATTTCTCATTTTAATTTTCATTATTTTGTTAGTTCAAATAACTTCTCAATCTTTGTAAATCCTTATTTTTCACTGTTCCGCTATCCTTTCAGATGGGTTCACAGTTTTCAATCGACTTTAATGTTTGCATCCATTTCAGTTGTTGACAATATGTGAGCTGATAGTCTCGAACTTCTTTCCTTGTTTTTTTTTAACTCTTTCAGATGATAAGTATGAGTATTTGTAGTTTTTTGTCCTTTAATTTTCCACTTTTTTCGTGGGAAAGTATGGTGATATTGATTCAGTCTGTGGTATGCTTGGAGAGGTTCTATTGGACCGTATCCCACTTACTTCAAAGTTCATTTAATTTTTAGGGCAAGTTCGTATTGAATTTCAAAGATAAATAGAAACATTATACAGGAATTATATGATACAACCACTCGCCTAAGCAGCAAGAGAAAATACAACGGAAAAATATGACTATGAATAGCATTTTCAAAAGGTCATTTTATTGGAAGACTCATTAGTAGTACGTAAATTTTTGACTGCCTGCAACACAAGGAAAGTTCAGAAAAACTTTCACTGATAACCACAGTTTCCCATTTAGAAATCCGTTGTCCTGAACAAAATCATAAAATTCCCTAAAGAAGTGAGTTATTCTAAAATAGGAAATGCTATCCACTTAATAGGTAGCAGTGAATCACCAGCACGGGGAAAAAGAATGGTAGTTGTCAAATACGAAATCCACAGGGGATATATTGTATATTCCTTTTACCGTTGGGGTTATGATAAACATAGAAAGCGACACGACTTCAGCTCTTAGAGGCACCAGAAGGCATCGATCTTTTCTCAAGAATGCGTTGTTTGAAAATTTCTTTTTCGCCAGACTAGTGAAACTTCCACCTCTGATACCCAGTGGTAGTTTTATTTGCAATAACAGAAATTTCGTTTCACAACATAACTCCTGGTATATCAATAGAAACAGAAAGGGAGACAGTAAACAGCTTTTGTGCCAGTCGTGGTTTAACGTTAAGATAAGAGAATCAATTTCATAAGGCATAGTTCAATTACCTATTTAGAAAAAGCACATCTCTCTGTAGGACATTCGAAGTCCATAACTCATAAATAGTACGTTGATTTCTATAGGTACAGATTTTATACGCACAATCTTTCTCATTCAAGCTCTCTCTCGCCCCATATATATATATATATATATATATATATATATATATATATATATATAGGGTATATTTTGGGCTAGTAATCAAAACAATATTTGAAGAATCACCAACACATAAAACACACGAATTTATACATATATATATATATATATATATATATATATAGAGAGAGAGAGAGAGAGAGAGATAGATAGATAGATAGATAGATAGATAGATAGATAGATAGATAGATAGATAGATATAAACAAGACTGACATCTCATTTTAATGGATATATTCACAAAAATTACAAAAAATACCTTGAAATACTAAAGAATAAATTACTTAAATGCAACTTTAGTAGGCTTCAATCACAGCTGTCACACAATCTCTTTTCGGTTGTCTTCCTGTTTAAATTGTTAAATATTGCTATAAATCTTGCTTCCGGTTCATCTTTTCGTTACAAGAAGATTTGTTAATTTCTCGCTCAACTGCAACCTACACATAATAATCAAGGATGTTTTGATGCCAGATGAAAGGTCTTTCAGCAGCCACACTCTTGACCCTTGGTTCAACTTTCTTTTTAAGCACCTTATACTGAACCCGTCGTCGAATCTGAGGCCTTGTATGAAGATAAATACAAGCATAACAGCGCTATTTAAAACACCGTAATGTTGAATTGATATATCCTATAACTGTCTCTGAAGTTTTTGCACTGTGCTTAGATTAACACCTAAAACTCGGTAATGTTCGTATTCGAAACTTCGGAGCGAATGTCAATCAGTAAAGCATGCTAATTTCAAGTTTCAAATGGAGCAAATTGAGACATGGTGCTCTGTTTCTTAAAGACGCTGAACAATTGGTGCTACAATTCTAAGAATTCGACAAAATCATACAACGCAAAATTAAAAAAGTAAAATGTCGACAATTTACCTACTGCATCCTGTATAACAAAACCGATTTTTTTTTATCCAAGCGTGGTTTACCGTTAATCTGATAACTAATTTCATAACGCAGAGCTTCATTAATTTTTTACTAAAACTACACCTCTCGTTGGGGTATATTTGAGAAATTCATGTTTTACCCAAAATTTAAAATAATATATTTGAAGTAAGTGATGGATTAATAGTAGCATAAAAGTAACCTGCTTGGCTTGAAAGCTTTTTCCCCGGTGAGATTTCTTAAGTAAAGCACCTTATATTTATAACGACCTTCGACCTCTCGTTGGATAGATGCTAATCTAACTATTAGAAACAAGGATAATTTCTCAACTCGTCATCAAATCTACCCAGTCTGTCTTCGGTGACATCAGGCTGAAGAAGGCCTTTCTGCAACAGATCGAGTTGGAAACAGTAATACAGACGGTGATAATTAAAATATCATTCACCACATTATGGTCATAATTAATCCATAAGTCTAAATCAAATTAGAATGTTGGGCATCTCTCAAGCCACTCAAATATCTACATAAATATTTCAAAATGTGAGTCAGTAAAGTGTCAGGAGAATCAACATAAGAACGTTTTCGTAGTCAGTACCCACATCTCAAGTAAAATTCGTATACAACACAGACAATGCAGCTGCAGAAAAAATAATCGGTTTTATGTAGCCCTCTAGTAAATAATTGGAACATCATACTGTCCTCTAATTTTAAATGAAGACCAAAAATGAAGCATTGATGTCATATTTGGATAGAAGCTGACTAGTCCTCACATTTCAACATTGATAGAATTTAAAGGCATAATAATTCTTCTCTAACCCTCAACTTTTCTTATATAAAGGAGATTTTACAAGCCGCACACAGCTCTCTCACTACTTCTTGGAAAGATTTCCGACGTACGAAATATTTTAGTTTTCTTTGTTCCAAAATTACCAGCTAGGACCCACCATCCTACACATGTAGTCAACGACCCACATTCCCTACAAATTCTACTAATGAGAAGTATTTTCTTCTCAAGCAGCGTTTTTCTGGGAGCAACCGCTTTGTGAAACCAACACCAAAGAGGATGTTTCACCGATCACTGCAATTATAGCCTGTTCAAATCTAGCATTAACCAGTACCTTTTCCACCTATATGCAGATACTGTGTGTCTTCCTTTTTAAAAATCTATCAGCTATCTTGAGTGGCTCCAGGCCTAAGCACTGATGAATCTTACTAAAAATCAATAGATGAAACTCAGCCAGAAAAGATCTTAATTTTGAAGACTGCATGCAGTTGGAATCATCTAAATCGCGTTAACGACTTTTGAATTTTCTATTCAGCAAAGAAATAAAATTAAATTACAGAACTTGTATCAAGTAGTGAATGAATAAAAATATATATTTAACAAGTTCAATTAAAAGAACACAATTCTTTTTCTAATAAAAGTACCAAAGACAAAAACAAATACAAAGAATAACTAGATATAAGCTAATATAGACTTCCTTGATCCTTGCACATAGCAGGCGTCGAATTAGAACAGTAGGCAAGAGAATTAACGACTATACAGTTTGTGTGTATAGAATATGCGCCATGCATCAATGGCGGGACACTTTTTTATATTTATGATATCTAAAAAGAAGAATAATCAACCTCTTGAAGATATAGTATTCGTCTTTGTGTCAGTTTTTCGACAATTTGTTTTAATTATCAGCAGAACCTAAATATTCTTGCTAATTGAGACATCTATAAAATATATTTCTTACAGTGTAAAAATCTTTTATGACTTTATATAACTCGCAAAGTTGATAAGCTGGAAGACCAAATCTATCAATAAATCCATGTAAAACTTCATCAAATGACATCAATTAAAAGTACATCATTTTTAAACTAACAGTAAAACTAATAGAGGTGTAATTCACGACTGTCTTGCTGATTTCAATCGGTTAAGAGATAATGTATTTGATAGTTATATTAATGTGTCTATAACTGTCTGCCACGTTACGAAATGGAATTATAGCGCACTTCGAAAGCAATTCTCTTAAGAAAACAATGATGAAATTCAAGGAATGTATTTACTAATATAGTTCCTGAAAATGTTATTAAACTACACAGCGTAGACTAAGTGGCAGAAATCAATCAAGTTTTCCATGTCCTATTGAATTTTAAAATTTATTTAAAGTAAATTATAAGTGCGTTAGTAAGGTTTCTCTGAAACATTGAGCACGTGAACGGCAATTGCACTGATCAACTGTATGAGGATCTAAATTCAACAGAATCTATACTGTCTAAAACTTATCAGCTTTTATTTTTACAAAATTCTAATTTTTCCTCGGAATTTTCTTCAGACTTCGAACATTAATTTCATTGCCCCGTTAAAAAGAGTGTGATTTCCTTTTTCTATTCTATAGGCAAATAAGAATCAAAGATACATTGCGAATAGATGCGGATATATTATCTTATTATAATGCTTGTTTGTTTCTGCCCTAGGATGACCATTACATAAGGCCTATACTTTCTAAATAACGGCCTATTTTGTTCTGCTCGTGGGAAAAGTGGTAAAGTTATATCAGAGATGCTATATGACTCTAATGAGAAAAGAAATGAAGAAAAAAGAATGTTTAACGTATTTTTTTTTTCAGTTAAATAAAAAAGTAGTCAATTACAAATGTTTTTAAGGGCAGTCATACAGTTCTTCAAATTACGATCAGTATTCATAGTAATGATTGTTATTTTGAAGTTCTTAAGCTGAAATTTAAAGAGTGCGATAAGGAGTTTTTTTCTACGGATGAGTTTTAAGAACTTTCCATCTATTCGTTTAATAAATCGTTTTCTTGTTGAATTTATAGATTAATTAATATTTGTTGGTTATCTGAAAAAGAGACTTTTTCATATTATTTCAGAAGTCCACCTGCTCAGGAGAGTAGGGCAGCTCGTAAAGACGGAAAAGGTACTCTAAAAGATTTTATCTTATTGAAACAAAATATCAATTTGTCAAAAATAGAGATGTCAGTGGATATAATCCAGAACCAATAAACTGAGTAAAATCAACGCATAATTCTACAACTGCCTTGTTCAGACAGTTGATTAATAAATAAATGTTAATCTCACTCAGAGTATTAAAAACAAACTGTATATAACAAAAGGATTTTTGTATTGAGAATAGTTACATCAAATCACAAATAAAACACATTACACAATAAGAAATTAAATCACATATATATAAAACAATTAACAACAAATTATACAAAAGCAAAACGGATAAAGCGATGTACAAGCTCAAAACAACATCCAGTCAGAATTATCCACACTCACATTATTTAGTAGGAATATATTCATACACAGAAAAGGAAGAGAAAAGGAAAAGAGTAGAGAGTGGACACACACTCATACAGTCACCAATTTTAGCTAACACAAAAAGTTCTAGAATTTAAGAAATATATTTATTATTTTCTTAAACCTTTTATTACAATATGTTATTATTTTTTTCAATTAGACCTGAGAAAAAAGTAACAGTTAATTTCACTTGAACTAGTCTAAAGAAATTTTTTGACCACAGAATTGATTATTGTATCAATTGAATCCGACATAAAAAAGATAAACATATGCATTATTCTCACACAGTTATATTATTCACAAAAGATAAAATCAGGAAGAAAGAAAGAAAATTTAGGGACATATATTTTCACCTGAATCCTTCACGTATTCCTTCCAATCTTATAAATAACTTTAATCTAAAATCTTAAAAGATACATCTAAGCTGTGAATTATTGTTTAAATGAATGAAGACAATCGATTTAAAAAGAGGTTAGAGTAAATGCTTATTTAGGGTGAATTGTGTTATAGATAAAATCATGAAATCTCAATATTTTTGGATCAAACTTATAATTTGAAAACTATTTATAAAATCGTTTCTTTTCTTTTACCAAAAACTCATTATTAAAGCCCTACTGTCAATTATAAAATCAATAAAGACCAAGGAACAGTCGGGAGAATTAATGTGGATTTCGCTGAGATTGCTAGTAGATTTAATGTTATTGACAGAAAGAGTAAAATCCACATTAAATGTCTTATATACTCTTAAAATCCAAAAACCTTACTTTGATAATAAACTCAAACTAAATTAATTAATCCCTCAAAAACTGAATTAGAGCTTAATTCTATAAATATTATCAAAAATATAACTAACACTATCCAATGCTCTTCTTTTAATAATCTGTGAAAAAATTCATCCGATACTTTCAAATGGTTTAATAACATTATAAATATTGATAAGCCTTCCTTCCTTCAAATTGACATTATAAATTTCCACCCTCCTATTTCTAAATATCTGAAATTTGAATAGTCTGTAGTTTGCTAAACAATAATTTGCTGTCCCTATGGGTGCGTTTGACTCCGCTCAAATTTCAATTATATTTTGTACATTCTTAGTAAGATAGATGAACAAGAAGTAATTGGATTGTATAAGGATGATGGACTCATTGTCATACCTAAAATAATGGCCCTTTATCCTAACAAACCCAAAATAAAGTTATATGAGCTTTTAAATTACTTGATTTTAAAAAAGATTTCTCCTCAAATACTAAAATACTTAATTGTATGAATATTACGTTAAACCTCTCTAATAATGTTTCAAGACCTATCATAACAACAGTAAGACTTCTATATCTATTAATGCTAGTTATAACCATTCCTATCAAGTGGTTAAACAATTCTCACTACAGTTAACACTAGGATTATCCTCTAATAGCAAAATAATTGATGATAATACATTTCTGTATAATGATGCTTAAAAAAGGGAATAATTCTATCACAGGAATTATTCTAAAAAAGAAACCGCAATGAAACTGGTATGAATAATCCCAAAAAGAGAAAATGATTTATGGTTCAATCCCCAATATTTAGCAATAATCTAAAGTTAATAATCCAAAATTGATCGATAATTATTTTAATGTTAACAAATAAAATCTTTAATAGAAACACATTAAAAATTAGTTAATCTTGAATTAGCAATAACCCCAGCATCATTAATACTCATAATAATATAATTCTTGACAATTGTTTTAATGCTCACTAAATAAATATAAATTCCCTCCCTGTAATTTTAGAATTAAAGATAACCGTTTAATTAAAAGTAAAGGCATGTCTGAAAAAGTCAAATACAAAGCTACTATTTTCGCAAAGTTATATGATAAAGAAATAAATGTACACTTAATCATCAATATTTTTCTTTATGTTCCACTTTAAATTCAATACAGATCTATATAAATATATCTGGGAATTAAAAGATAAAGAGCTCTCTCCGTTGATCGAATGGAACTTAGTTGTTAAATATTAAACTTTTATTAGCTTCAGAAACAGATGTAACCTAAGTATAGATAAAAAAAATAAAAATAATGAAATTTTGCGCTAAATACCAGAATTTGAACCAACGAAATGAACTGATGTTTAAATGTCGTCACATGAATAAATTTAAATTATAGAAATTGTAGTAGTACTATAATTATACATTAATTCAAACTGCTATTTATTGCCCCATTGCAATTCTACTTCGTTAGATCTGAAAAACATATTTTTCTTACTTTATTTTATAATTTTATATTTAAATTGGTGAAAGACTGATTTTGTTTTCATAATGTTAATCATATGTGGCTGTATATTGTGGTTTTTATTACATTGTTTCCTTCGTCATTGTCTGGATTATTATAATTAATTTTATGCATAATAGTTTTGGTGTAAATTTATTTTTTATGATTTTTATATTTAGAAAAAGGAATATTTTAAATATTACTTTCAAACTCAATTTTTAAAAATAAAGTATTTTTAAATATTTTCTGTTAGCTAATATTTGTAAAGTTAAGTGTAACATCTATCCCACGTTTTCTTTTTGAATGCATTTTTAAAAATTTTCTCTTTCTTTCTTCCCCTGGTTTTCATTTGTGAATATTATGTCTGTTTGTTCATATCGTATATGTCTATATTTTTTTTAAGTATGGTTCAAATTATATAATGTTTATTTCTCTTGTCAAAA
Source organism: Ascarosepion bandense (assembly GCA_037127315.1). Lineage (NCBI taxonomy): Eukaryota > Metazoa > Mollusca > Cephalopoda > Sepiida > Sepiidae > Ascarosepion > Ascarosepion bandense. Next base: position 418,406 of record JBBBDQ010001320.1, read on the forward strand.
ATAGTCCTTACAATAGTTTAAAAAAATTTAATTTTTATTTTGTAAGGTTTAAATGGGGGGAATATTTTAATAAATATTTTGTAATGAAAATGTTTGAAATTTTTTCCAATTATTATTTCTAAATGCATTTTTAAGTTATCTAAAATGTGTGACTGTATTGGTTTCTATCTCCATTTCTCCTCCTTTTTTCTGTATGTATATATCTTTTCTAAAATAATCTGTATGATACATTCTGTGCGTTTGTAGTGTTGTGCAAGTATATCCCTACACTCATTTCTGATTTTGTATAGCATATTTTAATTGTTTTTTTTATGTGTAATTTAATTCCTTATTCTCTACTCTGTTATATGCGTGATTATATTTATCCATTCTCAATCGATATCCGGTTAAATATCCCCTTTCCTTCAAAGTTTTTGTAAATATTCTGAGTGACATTAACATTTATTTATTCAACAACGCTCTGACACATGCTGAAATAAATTCTTGATTTACAGCCTTTTAAATATGTTTGAAATTTCTCTTTTTAATATATATATATATATATATATATATATATATATATATATATATATATATATATACAGAAAATCTAAGCAAGAGCCAACAAACCTACCTAGGTTTCACCCTATGGCTCATCAGGGTAAATTGGATCTAATTTACCCTGACGAGCTGTAGGTTGAAACCTAGGTAGGTTGGCTCTTGCTTAGATGTTCTGTCTTTATTGCTCTACTTTCGTGTTGAGCGCTTTTGTGTTAGGGTTTTCGTCTTGTTTTTTTTTCCTACGAGTAATTGACATTTTGTTCATGTACTTTGTTTGTTTCTTTTTTTACTTCCCCTTTTTTCCCTCTGAGTTCTTTCTCGGTTGGTCTTTCAAGATGATTTAAATCATAGCTTAATTAGTATTAGTTTTAGCAGAGTTAGTTCTGTTACTATTGGTATTGTTATTACTAAAGTTATTATACATATATATATATATATATATATATATATATATATATATATAGTTTTTTTTTTGGCTGAACAGATTTGTGCTGACTTTGAAGTTTCCTGATAACACTGTTATGATGCTCTCACTCGTCACGGTACAGGCTATGAGAAAATGACCACATGAAGACGCAATTCACTCCGTAAGAAATTTGTAAACGGCATGCTGTACGGTAGGAGGACTGTGCAGAGGATTCAAGAAGAGTTAGTTGATATATCCAGTCAACGCCATGTTGTTTGGAGTGATTATTAGTGAAAGAGGCGTTATGCCTCCAATCATTTTAAGACAAAGCCTCCGACTCAACATTGAGGTCTATATCAAGTGCATTGAGGAGATATTTCTGCCCTGTCAGCTGGTAGAACAAAACTAAAAAGAGGAATCTGCATTAGGCCAAATGTTGAGAAGAACCCATTCATAGCTCTCAAACAATTTCTCCGACTACACACACACACACGCACACACACACACACGTTTTTATAGAAAGTTATAATAATGATTACGGCTAATAATGTTGTTTTTAGTGGTCTACTGATAAAAATCTATTTTAACAAGCAGATTTTTGTCGCAAAATGCTTGATTAAGCAATAGAGCATTAACATGATTAGATAGAAGAATTTGTCACTTAACCTAAGAGATTTATGCCGGCATTGAATTTTCGTGAAGGTACTGTTGTGATATCTTCATTCGTTAAGGCTTTAATCCAAACTACTGTTGTGTTCCGTTTTTTCTCCTATATATGAAGTTTGTAAGCATTTGCTGTTTTAACTACTTTTGGATGTTGTATTATTTCAGGTGGCTTATATATTTATTGCTTTTAATTATGCAGATGGTTGAGTACTTTTTTAGTGCTAGTTTATTTTAGAACATGTGAATCAGGGTCCGTGTATTGCTTATAAAGCGTTGATCATTACATCCACCATAATACTGCCGTGACTCTATGAATCGTAACTAAAATACTATATGTACAATTTTTGTGGCAAAAATAACAACATTTAAAATGTCTTCGATGAATATTACAATGCAAAAACAGAATTCTACACAAGAAATCAAACAAAACTAATTAGTAATAAATAACCCAACGATCCTAAAATTGTATCAGAAACATCAGTTAGAATATATTTTTGTGGAACTTGCAAATATATTCAAAAATTATCCAATCCAAACATTCACTCAATCACTCGCACATGCAAACAAAACAACTATAACGAAAAAATACACACGTATAATTGAAAACATCCCGCATCCACTAGAGAACTGACATTTCTGTTCATTTAATTGGGGAGATAATGGGGAATAAAAATTTAAAAAAGGACAAAATAAAAAAGTAGGAACAGTGAATCATGCACCCCTAGCTACGTGTAAAAATAAAATACAACTGACATAAATCTGCCCAAGTTCTTCCCATTAAACCAATTTCCTGATACCTAACATCAAACATCTACTCTGCCAGCAACTTTTACTCGGAAGATGCGCGCAATATTCACCAACATTTTTCCAAATTTTGTTGGTGGAAGTCGTTTCCTTTCCGTCTTGATCTTGACTATAATCTAATGCTTAACGAACAAGATCAGTTGGGAAGAGATAAACTTCTAGTCGTCATAGAATTCCTTCTGTCGTGCCGTCCAAATAATGATTCACATAACATCTAATAATTAAAAGAACACATAGCATTAGCTAACGGCAGTATGGCGTTGCTACAAACAGAACTGTCCTCTAAAACAAAGAATCTTCTGGGCAATATACGAAACATAGTTTTCAACAATCTTGCAGAAGGGAGCAACAACACTGTAGTGGGAGAAGGTATGTCGACGGTTTCCGCCGACAGCCCGCAACGCACGCAGGTTGGTAAATTTTGTAGGCCCGCTGTATGAAAATTCTTGCCAAACCAGAGAGCTTTCAAAATCATCAACCAGGCTGAGTGATGCCTCGTTTTTAGTGAGACATTTCAACCTTGGCGTACAAGCTAATAGGGAACAAGAATCTTGCTTTGCCAGACCGAGCTCGACTATCAGATCAACCTGTTCGGCGCCCTACTTAAAACTCGATATAATGCCTTATATGACAACGCTCTTGCAGCTATCAGTCGCCCGCAGGAGAAACTTATGAGCTGACCAGCATTTGTGAAAAAAGAAGACGTGCCCCAAGTTGCGCAGCTTGCGCCTTTCTCGAACGATTGCTAAGTTCTCAAAGATGGAATGTTTATATAGATATCTTCCTTTTAGAATCCACCATTTTCATCTAATTGCAGGCACATCCCATCTAGTACAGCAACGCCAAGTGGAAGTAAAGAAAGTCAGGAAAAGATCTGCAAATTTAGCCCTCTCTCGGACTTCCAGCCAATATATTTTAACAAGAGATCGGGACCGATGAGGCGCTCAGTATGCTGACCTGTCACTCCGTCCAGAGAAAATAACCGAGAAGAGTTCGCCGGCCATATTCTTTACCTCAGAAGACATTCTAATTAAATCTAGTCTTATATTCAAAACCTGATCAAAAAGCTCCACCATAATTATATCTGCGTGCCCACTATCACGGGATTCATTCGCCCGATCAACTTTTTTTTCACTTACCATTTTTGCAGCTAAACTAGCTATATTTAGTCGACGGCTATTTTCAGAAGAAAATGACCTAAGTCTGCATTTTAAATAGAACTACCACTTATTCGAACCAACGCCAAAGTCAATTCTCGCGTTAGTGCCAGTAAAAGCTGGTCACAGAAATCTTGCCCATCAAGCATTGCTGGGTTCAAATTCCAGTAACCAGCCTATTTAAACTTTAGCTTAGTTAATTTTACGCGGACAAGAACACGAAAGAGCTTATCAATTGTTTAAAATATGGAATGGCAACTAAGACAAACTCAAAGCTCTACGTCGACACACTTAACTAGAACCCGATCGATGTAGCTATGACGAACCACTGAAACCGATCTGTCTTTATTAGTCCAAATTCGCACTTATCGACAAGAGCATTCCTATCGATAACAGACCAAAATGGACTCACATCCGTTTTGTCAGTACTCAATCTTGGTTCTATGCGATCTATATTGGGGTCAAAAACGACATTCCAATACTCTGTTCAAAATGCCCGAGGAGATATCTTAAATAACGGCTCCATTTGTCGAAAGAAAATATCCCAGTTTGCATAGACATTGGGCTCATAAACATCAATAAAAGTAATAGCCTTACCCTATATTGAAATATCCAGCACGCAAAGCCTGTTCGCAGAATCCACGAAGTCAAGGGCAAATTCCTCCTCTAGAGACTTGCTCTCTAGCCAGTAGACACTACTTGCACGTCCATCAAAACTTACTCTTAAAAGATGAAAACTCTTAGACATATTTTCACTGTCACGAGTTAAAGACGGGTCTACTGCAAAAACATATATGCACCCCGAGAGACTGACGACGGCAATCGAGACTAGCTTTGCAAGGCTTTGATCTCAGGACCCGAGCATTTAAACCAGTTAACAAGAGAGCCATTGTCAATCAAGATTAGGGTTGGGAATCTGCTACGATAATAGACAGGGTAAGAATAATGACAGCCTCTCCTATCGACGCTTAGCACATCACAGTCTTGATAGTAACGTCGCTGGGGGCTTATTAATACTCCAAGAATAGTTTGTTTTAGCGCCATCTTGAGAGAAGGGTGACCTTAAAATGAAACCCACCCTGAACAAAATTGCTTTACCTTTTTGAAATGTTTGCTATCAAGGATCGCGTTTGGTGGGTCCATTTGTATGCATTTAATAGCCTCTCCGAGACATACTCCAAGTTCGTTGCGTCCCCGACTCATTACGGAAAACAGTTAAAAGGTGTTTTGCATTCGGAAAGTTAGTTGGAACTTCAATATAATTTTCCCCTACCTTCCTCATTGAAAAGAGATATTTCAGTTTATCAATTCTTCTCCCGTTATTTGTACCATTTCCCCTAGTCTTTATCGTAATTGTGTTGCCTTCCGCCAGGCCTCGTTTTATTTGGTAGCTGAGCTTTTTTGCCTCTTTGCTAGTGGAGGCTTTCTTTATGTATGTTAAGCACTAGAAAAACTGTAAAATTCGATGAAAAAGGATTTGGCTTTTGCTGAAGTGTGTACCGCTAGAGGAGTGTGTCCATATACTTTTTGATGTATTTGGAGGGGCTGGAAACGACGGAGTAAGATAAATATTGAAACAGCTTATGTGGATATTTTGATCTCGTTTTTATTTGAGTAGTTTCATTTTCCTTTGTAACCGGTGTCTTAAATCTTTGTCAAATCTTGTATTGTGAGTGCATTCCAGAAATCATCATTTATGCTGGAAGACTAAGTGAGTTTGTTGGTGCCTTTTGTACTGGGAGTTTCAGAGGACAGAGTTGCACTGTCTGGCGCTTCCATTTGCAATTACCCAATTATTCTTCCCCTTCTCCGAGACTACAACAGTAGCTAGCAAAGCTTATCAGTAGATGAAAGATGATATCTTGACACAAAAGTAATCCTAAACAGTCTGGTTCCGGCTGCTGACATGCCCAGTAGAGGCGAGGCAGAAATTGAAGACGTTGCCAGAGGTGGAAATTAATCCACTTTCTTCTCTGGAAAGAAGAAAAAGATATGACCAATCTCTCCACACCTCAAGTATTTGTGTTTTCAACCAAAAAATTATTACCGGCAGTTTCAGGCATTCAATATCTACATACTCGGAGATGGCAAAGAAATTTTCACAATCTATCCTTATTTCAAATGCCTTATCAAGTCAGGTTATCACAAGATGACTCAAACATGTTCCATATTGTAAAGAGTATATAGTGAGATGCTCTACAGTATCATGGGAAGGAACCTCAAATATTGCTATTTAGGTTTCACCCACTGTTATAATGAGTTTCGATCAGTAGGCCTTTCGTTATGAGAGCTGGCATCTGTTGACAATCTTTAGGTGTGGATGGAAGTACGTCCAACATGAAGAGACTAGTATTGTTTGATTATACTTAGAGACTTCACCTCCCAAAGTTTTTGGTGTTTTTATCACTGTGTCTTTCACGGAGTGAAAAAACTTGGGTAAACGCTAGTCTAGAACGAAGACTGACATTATTCTTTTCACAATTCTCGTTAGTTCTTAAAGTTCTTGCAGAAGTCCACATTCTTTGAAAAGTTGAGCGTACTTTTTGGCTCCAATTAAGAATCCGCTATGTGACGATGCATTTCGGGGAGAAGTTCCAGTAATGGGGTGCACTCCCGGTCACAGTATCGTTCGTTTTCTTGTTTCAAATTGTTTTTTGGACGATTTTATCAGCTTTTTGGCTATTATCGGTTTCCTTACATTGTAATCAATTTTTAGCTAATAGTTGTTCTGGTTTTAATGTAGATTGTTCAACAGTATTAGCATTATTGCCAATGATCTTTTTTATCGGGAGGAGGCTTCTTTAGTCCTGAACAATTGTTCTAACTTCTTTGGACATTTAATCAATAACTGACTCCCACCAATTCTATTTTCCTTGTATTAAAAAAAGGATCATATATAAAGGAAGCGTGGTGAAGAGCAAAAATAAAGAAATAATGGTGTATATAACAGATTCAGGAATTAACCCTGAAAGAAAATATACAATGTAAAAATTATATGTAATTATTTAAATTAAACAAGACAAAAAATATCCTCAAAAGTGAACTTCCGGTAAGAAAAATAAAAATAAATTTAAACTAACTTGAAATAACCCAAGGTTATATAAACGTAAAAGTTACAAACAAATTAAATAAAAGGAGGAATTAACTTGAAACGGCGGGTAGGCAAAAGCAACCCCGTAAAAATTTACAATAAACACAAACTTAAATGTTCCAAAAAGAAATAAATTGAAATATCGAGAGGAAATAAATTAATATAAAAAAGTAACCTCGTAAAAGTTTGGAAGAGTAATAAACTTCAAATAAAATTTGCAATAAAAGAAGAAAGCAATAGAAAGAATTAGCCTATAACGCCAGGAAACAAAAGACAACCTCGTCAAAGTTTAAAAAAATACAAAAAACCTAGCATGAAAAGGCGAATATGAAAAAAAATGCAAAAATTGATAACACATGAATAAAATTAAATACAAAACAAAGGTACGTAAATAAAACTGTATATGACAACACTAAAACCAAATGCAAAAATTACCTAAAAAGACTACTATCGATAAAAGAAAGAAGTAGGTGGCGTGGCTGAAAAAGAAAATTAACAAGCAAAAAAATATATAACGAGGAATTGGACTACTGAAAACAAAATTAGGAAATGAAAAAATAAAATAAAAAGCACTAGTCTCGTAAGACATTAAAGAAAACGAATATGGCCACCAAAGCCGGACAGAAACTGAAATTAAAGTACAATAAAAACGGACTTAAAATCAAACATTAAATAGAAAAAAAAGTAATCAACTAAAACGTAAACCAAATAAATGTTATAAAGACAATCAAAAATTCTTTTAAAAATCAAAAATTACACAGGGAGAGAAAAAAACAAAATATTGGACAGGTTGACCTCTTTTGTTGAGATATTTACAGCATCCCAACTGAAGCATATTTTAGATGCGGATATGGCGTATCATCAATCTAAGTGGCTATTCAGAGCTCTTAATCTCGTATACAAAGTCTTATTTAGTTTTCCTTAGACGAATCTCTACTCTTCGGTGGAACATCGTCTGTGTTACGCTCTGTCCGATCGACTCGGTTGAAGTATTAACCACCTCCCGGCATTGGCAGATGCACAAAAGGTATAATTACAAATTCACGAACTTAATGCAATATCTAGCTCCAGTAATGCTTTCAGCCATAATTTGAACATAAAAAAGTTACTTTAATTAAAAAAAGCAATTTACTAACGCGAACAATAGAAAGTATTTTGATTGCTACATTTTACAGAATATATCTGCATCTATGTTCTTTGAACGTTTTAACATGTCAGATAGTCAGTAAAGACAGTATGGGAAGTTTAATAACCAAAAGAAAAAAAAAACAGGAGCTAGAGAATTCAACTGAGATCGGCTAGAGTAAATGCATAGACATGTCTTGAAAACATACGTAAATTGAAAATGCTACAGTTCAGCATGTCTTTATATTTAATTTGTACTTTTAATGCGTATAATTTGAACAGACACTTGTTCTGTTATATTCCCACCTTTAAACAAACAAATATATTAATTTAGCCAGGTCACATGATTGCGCTTAGCATGAAACAGTCGGTCGTTCCTGAGTGTTAACTTCAATGTTCACTCTTTTATATTTATTTACTTTCTATCTCTGTTATTGAGCACTTTATCCTACGAATATAGCACACCTTAAAACTATATATATATATATGATACAGGCCATAATGATTAAGCAGCCACTTTTTTAAGAAATGATGTATTTCATACTATTTTTAATATTATATTGTCAAATGAAAATAGAATGGTTCTTTCATATTATTACTTTGCAAAGGTTTACAATGCAAGGAAGCAAAGATGAACTCGTCCGAATCAATCTAAATTTTCTTCATTCTTTCATGAATGAAACTGCAATGTACGTAATTATTAAGTATTTATAAATTCATTTGATGTACATTGTTATTGAGCGATATTAACAAAAGAAACATTATATTTTCATTTACAATTATTCACTTGGCAATAAATACTAAAAAATAGTATGAAATCTATCACATTTTTAAAACACTTGGGTTGCCTAATAATTATAGCCGGTAGTATATATATATATACGCACTGCTCATTCAGTAATGCATTAGAGCACTATGGCTATTGGGTGTCTATGATGATAATATACACGCTAAAAAGTATGGTTTCTTCTACGAGCGCCCATAGCCCAGGGGTAGAATCGCCGACTGACGCCAGTTCGGTCGGTTTTCAGTCCTGGGTTAAAAGCAATCGGAGTCTAACCGTACTGATGTTCTGGGATACAGCGAAACAGATCTGTCTGCGGATGACAATATATATATATATATATATATATATATATATATATATATATGGGAGAGGTACGAATAGAATATGAAGAATTAAAAGCGTCTCTACCAAAAAACAATGTACAAGACTATTTGTAGTAGCACCGCTAAATTGTTACAAAGTCGTTTATGCTTCAGATGAATTTGCTCGGAAAAAACAAACATTCAGACGTTAGTCATATGCATGCGAGGCAAAAACGATTGTGAAATATACAAAATATAACAGTTTATTAGATGTGGATAGTCATTCTTTTTCAACAAAAATGTCTTCCAAATTGATTGCTACGTGAGTTCCCATACAGAGATGCAAAGGAACAAAGAGCTCCCCTCCACACACACAAACGAATATATATATATATATATATATATATATATATATATATATATATATATATATAATCAAGTCGAACAAAATATGTTCATCTGTGTGTTTTATTGTTATAAAATCCTTAATGATTGTTAAATAAAGAATGTATCTTTTATAGTTGTTCACGCAAAAACAGGAACGGCCACCATAATGAAAACGGAATTAGAATGAGAGTGAAGATATAAAAGAGACAGTCGTTGAAGAAGATAAGATAATAGAAATAAGATCTTTTTGAGATTGTAGCTAACATGGAAGCAATTGTACTGAGAAGATAGACGCAAGCAATAATGACGAGAATATGAACGGAGAAGTAGAAGTGGCCGTTACATTTGACAGTTTTTACGTTAAAAGATTGCGACCTAGATGCCAATTTCGTAGCATGAGTATATTTCTGTGGTGAGGAAACCGGTGAAATAAGCTTGTCAGTGTATAAGCTGTAAAAATATTCGTAGAAAAGACAGAAACAAGCGACATCTCGTTGCTGAGAAAGTTACTGAAGTGTAGATGTTAAATAAGGATCCTTTTTGAATACTCCCGAAAACCACGTTATGAATAGATGAATTAAATCGAACAGAGTTTAGAAATACTGTAGCCCTTTAAATTACGCAGAAGGACAGCATGCGATGCACTGGCAAGCGATTTCGTGATATCCGGCGCAAAAGCTGGTTTTTATCAAGCGCTTAAAATGCATATTTTTATGTCCATTAGCACATCAGCACTAGACCTAGCGAAGCGAAAGCCATACTATTAGTCAGAGAAAAGGTTATGGGATGTGAGATGATGAACTATTTTTAGCATCGGTAATAGCCTTAAACACTTTAGGAAAAGTGTTTAAGTTTATTAGGCTTTTACGCCTAATAGGTCAAAAAGTATAACAAGCAGATAAACAGGAGGCAAGGATGCAATATTAATAGAGTTTTGATAGGACACAAGAGAGGTCAGAGCCACAGTTCTTTAGGAAGATTACTGGAATACCATCGCTTGTGATAGCTTTTCATTGATATTGCTTTTCACTGAACCTCGCTGCCGATGTTGAGAAGAACTTCCAATCCGTGGTGGACTGTGTTAATAAATGGCTTGTAAATTTTAATGCTCCCAAAACAAAGCTGCTACCTAATAACCATCATAGACAATCTATCCTACCTCTCCATTAGCACGGAACATGCTTGCTTCTCTGAGAGTAAATCACTATGCGTCCTTGGTCTCAAATTCTCAGCGGACCTCAAGTGGAATGACTATATCTAATCCATTGATAAATCCGCTGCTAAAAGGTTGGTTCACTGTAAAGGGCAAGGACTTTTTTTCCCGTCTGAGTCCATCCTGCACATATATAAATCTAAAATCTGCCCGTGAATTGGATACTGCTGCCACGTCTGGCCGGGTGCCCCTGCTATTCACCTCGGAGTTCTTGACAAAATCCAACGGAGAATCTGTAATGTGATCGATAACAATTGGCAGCTCGGCTGCAGTCGCTGTCTTACCGGCGTGACGTGTCTTCCCTGTAACTTTTCTGTAAATAATTTCACGTCTTCCGCTCCAATGAACTTAGATCACTGGTTCCGCCTAGGCATGAATTTACACAAAGCTAATAGATTAGCAACTAGGTATCAACCTTTTACAGTGAAACAGATAAAATGTAACCAAAATTTCTACTCTGACAGCTTTTTCTCACGCACTTCCCAACTGTGATACTCTTTTTCATATACTTGCTTCCTCGACACCTACAATCTGCAGGAATTTTAATATAAGGTCAATAGACATAACCTGTCCTCGGTATTCTCATCCGTCTATTACCCTTGTCCTGACATTTTCTATAACTAACCTCTCTTTCTCAACAATTTCCCTTATGTAACCCCCTGCGCAATAGTGAGAGCAGAATGCCTTACTTGGGGTGATATATATATATATATATATATATATATATATATATATATAAATTAAAATAGGATTAATTCAATGATGTTGGATGATCATTTCGATATGAAAATCCCCACTGGGGATAACACATCACCTCAGCAACAGAAAAATCCTTTCAGAAACTCCTGAAAGTTTCAAATTAGAATATTTATCTGAGTAAAGTGAAATTTAATTCCACAAAACAAAAAACAAACAAATAAGAAAAAAGACAAATGAAAAAGCTTAATTTTTAAATTTCTTTAAGTTAATTTTTAACTTTCTTTTTTTCTTTTAGTTTCTTCAGCGGCGGGAAGCTGTATTTAAGAGAAGCGTACAACAAATATATTAACCTGTGGGGGAGGGTGAGAGAGAGAGAGAGAGAGAGAGAGAGAGAGAGAGAGAGAAAGAAAGATATATATATAGAGAGATAGAGATGGGGAGAAAGAAAAAGATAGATGGAGAAAGATAGAGAGGGGGAAAGAAAGAGAAGGAGAGACCCAAACCAGTTTACCGTAAGCTTGAATCTTTCCGTGAAAAAACTGAGCATGTAGTCAAAATATTACATATATATATAGATATACACGAGGGTAAAAAATTATAACAACTGATACGATATATATATATATATATATATATATATATATAGAGAGAGAGAGAGAGAGAGAGAAAGAGAAAGAAAGAGAGACGAATAGAAATATATTTATTCGCAAAATATATATATGCGTGTGTAATGTCAATGATATGTATATTTATCTACAGAAGAATTGACGCCTATATAACTGCCTGAAATCGTTTATCCATTCAATCTAAAGCAGCTTAATACATGTTTATATTTGTACGTGTAGAATACAAGTACTAGTGGTTATTCGTGCGCAAGTTTTCAGCAACCATGAGCGCCAGCCCAGTTTAAAATTACTAGGCCACGAAAGAATTAATGCAAGCATGAACTCGTTTTGCATTACAAACTTACTTTGCTATCTCCTTCGGTGAGCACCGCTTAATATGTAAACAGACAACCGGCCCTCGAATGAAAAACGATAGTGAAATATATAGAAAGATGGAGAACGTATCACACGACCACACCTATATATATGAGTGTATGTCTGTGTATGCGTGTTTATAGTGTGTGTCTCTAAAGTCTGAACACATAGGTAATCTCATTAACTATATTTTTCTCAACACGTATTAAACATGGTTGTGGCAAAAGTATTTATATCATTTTCTGGAGGATGCTAAATGAGAAGGTGTACTCAATAAAAATCACATATCGAACACCTTTATTTAACCTATACGAAATGAATGCGCTAAAATTGATGGTAGAGTTATTATATCAAGTCCATTTTATCTTGCAAAATGCATCAACCTTTAAATCATTAATGAATTTAAAATTCTGTTTAAATGTTAAACTAAACGGATTATATATATATGTATATATATATAAAGTATTTTATACACACACACACACACACACACAAACATATATATATATATATATATATATAAAATACATTATATACAGATACAAATTACATTAAAATTTTTATGAAAATAGCTTGTAAAAAACCATATCACTACACAGAATTTTATATTTCAGAACAATTTTTCTTCTTTAGAAAATATACGATGAATTTATGGATATTTAGAAAGTGATGGCGTAGCAGTAGAACAGGTAAGTAGAGAGTATGCTAGTAGGTTAGTCAATATTGTAAAGCACAAAATGAGAATTAGGTAACTATGTGGTTGAAAGTTTGAATCGCCAATGTAAAGAGAATGTTCTGGTGTTACATTGTAAGTCTCTACATTATTTAAATTAGTAGACAATAGTTTTTAGCTGCAGGTTGGAATGTTTAATGTTTTTCATTTTGTTTCAAATTCGATTTTGTACTACTAGTAAAATTGGCTGGAATGTCAGGCGAGAGCTAAACTTGTAGAATCCTTAATAGGTAATCACATAACAGTTTTTAAACGTTTGAATTCGTAAAGCATGATTCAAGAGAAAGGACATTTGGTAACATGCGAGTTAAAGCCGTGGGCTGCTGAAAGACCGTTTGTTTTGTAACGAGATAAATCACGATATTTTGCATCAAGGAAAAGTCAAAAGGCGTGGTCAGATATTTTTCACAACTTTTTCAGCGCCAATATTTGTTAACTCACTTGATTTTAATACCATGGATTATTATACTTGGAATGTTGTTTAAAAAGACACCAAATGCACTGCCGGTAGCATAAAAGTACAACTGTTTGGATTCGTTTTAGACACACGGGGAAGCCCCATCCAGCTGATTCTGGAGTCGGATTGAAGCAATGATAGATGCTGAAGTTGGCTTCTTTTAGTAAATTGGCCGTTGATTATTAAAACCTGCATGTGATGTTTTTCTTTTTCTAATAAATAGATTTTAGTGTAGATATACACTTTGTTTTTATTTCTTTAAATAACAGTACAATTTAACACGTATACTCTGTATATAAGCAAAGTTATGTTTTCCTAAATTCTTCAGAATAACACAAGCTCTGTTAACCTATCAAACTGTGGCTTATATTACAACTTAGAATGATTCAAATTAAAACTATCAGTCAGAAAATTTCATTTATATTAAAGAAAAATACACTCGACAGTCTAGACTAGGACTATTTCCTCATAATACATAAATTGAAACTGGCTCTATTTGTTCCGCAACTTCATATTTACATTTCATATTTTGTTAATGCCCACTGACATTAAGTGTACTCCAAAGCAACTTAGTTTTACTAATTACGAGTTGTGAACTTATATATTTCAGGTTCTAAATTAGTAAATTTCAATTAGTGAAATAAAAACCGTTTAGATAATTCTTATATATATATATATATATATATATATATATATAGAGAGAGAGAGAGAGAGAGAGAGATAGATAGATAGATAGATAGATAGATAGATAGATAGATAGATAGATAGATAGAATTGTAGTGCGTGTTTGCCTGTATGTATACTCATTTGTTTGTCCATATGTAGATGTCTTTCCATTTGAATACGTGTATACCGACGTCTTTTACTCGCTTAATATCTAAATAAATTTATAACCTAAATCTAATATTTTTGTTTAACTTAGAATTTAAAATACGTAAGAAAAATAAAATAAAGTGAATCTAATAGTCGGATTATAATGCTGATCTCTATTTTAATCAAATATTAATGTTAATGCTCAAAACAATTATTTTTAGTCAGTGTTTGTGTCTCTTTCAAATTATAATTTTCTTTGTTTTGATTGGTTCACTCTGTCTATGTAACAATGCCTCCTTGATTAAGGGGGTTTGCCTAGTGTTAAACGTTTTGAAAATCCCCAACATGAAATAAGCTTCATCACTTGATTAACCACATATAGTGTCAAAAAAACGACAACTTTTGTAGTTAAATACATATAACATATAAATGGTAAATAACACGAATTCTTTAGGTTAATTCTTTTTTCGATTAAAAAATTGACCAGATATAGGTTTCGATGATGCAAAACAGACGGCGGTTGAAAAGGCTACCAAAGTTCCAATGCTACTGTAGGGTCCTGTACTTCCTTACGTTTACTCAAATGCGCAGAACGTTAAATGAAAAAGATGGTGTTAAAATATACGGGACATCCTACTCCGGCACCAGTCCCTGCGAAAATATAAACAATCTATAAAAAATATTCATAAAATAATATATATATATGTGTATGTGCGAATGTGTATATGTGTGTATGCTTGCTTGAGTGTGTGTGTTTTATTGTGTTTGTAAATGTGTATAGGTATGCGCACGCTTAGAAAGAGTTATAGAAAATTATTTTACATGTATTTAATCATGCATAATATCAACGCAAAATAAAGCCGAAAAATAATATGTGCCGATTCAATTTCCAAGTATCCTATTCGGTAATATATTCTTGATAGTTAAAGTAGTAGACCGCTGCTCAGGTATATAGGGGCCTTTAGAATACCCACAAAACTAGTCACTCGCTTATACTGAAATGATTCTGATCAAACCATACTTATTGTTGCTGGAAGGTAGAGTATAATCGGGTCTGTAGAAAAGAGTTGAATAATAGTAGTACGCTGATTATTTACTCACGATTACATTTGAATTCCTGCTAACACCCCCAACAAATACACTAAAAGAGTTCTTTGACTATAAAGATTGGGAAAAACCGGGTATGCTTCGATGTACTCTAAAACAGTACCACACAGTGGGATCATTTAATTCACCTACTGCGTAATATTGTACGTATCGTATGTTAGATTGAAAGAAAATAAAGCAACTGAGAACAGAAAAGAAATATATGTTAACTAGCAGTATAGCCCGGAGTTGCTCGGGTGTAATGAAAGCTTTAAAACTAATCCATGGTTCTGGAGCTCAGACTCAGCCTAAAGAATATTTGTGTGAAGTTTGGTGAGAATTGGATAAAAATTGTGAATATCTATAAAGAACGTACAGACAGTTGAAACAGACACACACAAACAAACAAACATCTTGCCTTTTATATATATATATATATATATATATATATCATAGATTTTCTGCACTATTGTAACAACTGCAACCTTGAAACTTCTGAATATCATTTCTTATGTTTTTGTCTATGAGTGTATAAAATTTAATTGAAATCGGACCATTCCTTCTATAATAGGATTATTTTCGATTATCGATTTCCGATATTTATCGAGGGTACCTCAACACAAAACCTAGCTAAGAACACTCGCAGACGCTTATAGTACAACTGTGTAAATTTTCAAGAAAATCGGTTTAGCTGTTTTGGAGTCTATAGGTAACGGACACACTCACACACAGACACATCCACACAAACACACAGACAATGTTCCATTTATAAAGAAAGTTTAGATTTAAACTGAAGATTTGTTATTGTATACATTGGTGTATATATTTAGCGCATTAACTAAAACTTATATATTATGATAATCAAAATTATTTTTTCATTCACAGAAACATGGCTTCCTATGGCAACTTTTTTAATGTCAAACATAAAGAAAATAAGTGACCAATCACAATTTTCCTGTTTACTACTTTGTTATCAACGTAACAGTTTTCACTTTCATTCCTAAAAAATAAAGGCTTATTTTGAGATTTTCCTGCACCAAGTAAAGCTAATTAAATTATAACATGTTCCTGTTCTATTCTTGGGACTGCATTGCTCTGTAAAAGAGAAGTGACACGATATTTTTTTTAAAATCCCAACATTATTAGTGAGAAATCAAGCCATAACAAAGGAATTGAACATAAAAAGAGCAAAGAATTACGTATATATATATACATTTATATATATATATATATATATATATATGTATATATGTATATATATATATATATATATAATGCTTTTGCTTATATATATATATATATATATATATATATATAATATTTCTACATAACAAGTTTAATGACATCTGTTCGATATAGATTCAAAGATTTTTCAGATCATGCAGTGTCTCTATTTATAAGCGTGCGTATGCTCGTGAGGCTGTTTTTGTGGAATCACATATACAAAAATACATGCATATAGGTATATACCTATATTTATAAAGTATCTTGAATGAGTAAAATTATTTTGATAAATGAACATAAATAATTTGAGCATGAAACATTCAAAAATATTATTCTTTAGAGTAAGTGCACTGACACATATACATTATCAGCTAAATTGAATAATTATATGCATATTTTTTCGATATTTCGATGTTACGAAGCAATCAGGATTTATATGTTAACAGGTGAACGTAATGTAATAGTTTATATATATAAATACTTTTTTAAAATGTATAATAAAATATTTTCACATTTTTTTAAATTATATATATAAACTAACAGCAAGTATTGTCTCTTCTACATTCTCGCTTTCTTTCCGAACTGATGAGCTGTGATGCAGCGAGGCAATATATATATATATTATAAATTATGTTTTAGAACATGTACATAATTTTCTCGATATTTGTCCTCTTCTCTGCAATCATATGGCTGTTTCAGTGTTTGGACTCAAACCCATCATCGGGAGATGATGGGTTTGAATTATGTACATGTTTGAATTATGTACATGTTTAAATTATGTACATGTTCTAAAACATAATTTATATTAAATATTTTATTATACATAAAATAACAATTATCTCCCGATGATGGGTTTGAGTCCAAACACTGAAACAGCCATATGAGTGCAGAGAAGTGGACATATATAGAGAAAATTATGTACATGTTCTAAAACATAATTTATAATAAATATTCACAGCTCTATACATCATATATCGAGCACTGTTTTAAATTAATGTTTTGAACGGGAAAATGTTTTTTCTTTTCTCTCCTCATTCTATACTCACTCGGAGATATATATATATATATATATATATATATATATATATATAAAAGGGCAAAAAATATAAAACTAATATTATTTTCATTAGAAAACACAAGCTAAATATATTTAAATTTAATTCGAAAATTTATCTACAATGTGCAGATTCTTCAAGCACAAACTCAAACTAGTAAAACAGAACTCTACGAGTTTGGCCAGATTATATTTTATTTTGACTCCATTTTTTGTCCAACCTTATATATATATATATATATATATATATATATATATATATATATATATAATTCAGTTATAATTTGCAACACTCTCAGGTAATGTAGTATGTTTACATAGTATATATCACGTTAAAAGTTCGCCTTCAAATCCCAGAGGTAGAATCGCTGACTGATGTCAATTCGATCATGTTTCAATCCTGGCTAGAAGCAATTCCATATCTAACCGTACTGATGAACGAAAATATATGTCTTCGGATGACTATATATATATATATATATATATATATATACTAATCTTTTTGTTGTTTCACGGATGCACAACATTGACAAAATTTAAATAGAATAAATGATTTAAAGAATATTCTGCCTTTTAGTCTTTAAATAATCACTGCTTATTTGAAATTAATTCATATTTATCCATAGATATAAACATTTAATATTATGCCAATTTTAATTGGTAAATGGAATTTTACTCGGCTCGCTTTCTATTATCAAAACGTTTTGGCTGTTATACTGTCTGACCTTTATCGAAATTATGAATTGAAAGCTTTATGCGACCGACAGGAAAATATAGTTTTACTTTCCCTGATTAGGAAATAATTCATTTCATTAATATTCACCAGTATTTTTCGATTTTTTGGCCTCATTGTTAGAATGAACTAATGGAGATTACAGTATTACTAAACCTATCACAGTGATTAAACTTACACTTGTCAAGAAACCATATATGATATAAGAAATAATTTACTATAGTATTTTCATTTCGAAACTGGCTAACTGTTACTGAAATATTCATCACAATCTGGCTGACATTAAAGTCCTTGGCTGACAACTGATAAGTGATGTATCCTTACGAGTTCTTTCGAGAAGATGTTCTAAGGCCATCAAATTGTTCAGAGAAGATCAATAAAAATCTATTTTCAATACATGCCTAGAAATATTCGAATCACTCACAGTTTTCTTTCGTTGTTTTGACCGTTGGTGTGTTTTTCGTTTTCAGTTAACAGACGAAAATGAATCGAAGAAATAAACCGCAAATATAAGTTTCAACTGTTAAAATGCAGTCTAAAATTGGTTTGTTCATTTGATATGCAAGGGATACAAATGAGATGCACAAATACTTCTTTCAAAATAGATTTCTCACTAAAACAAAACCCCACCGATATGTCCAAAAGGATATTTTAGGTTAGATATCATTTTTGTTCCCTTGTATATATCATGCATTGAAAGCGAAACGTTATGCTGAGTTCGTCGATGTGAAATTAAAAATATAAATTTGAAGCGGAACATTTTATTGCATTCGACGATGTGGATCTGAAAGCAATATCGATTAAAAGAAAAACATTTGCTGTTTTCGACGATTTAAAAGTAAAAGAATATTGATTGAAAGCAAAATGTTTGGCCTATCTCGATGAAATGAAACTCAAAAATATCCATTGAAAGCAATGTTCTTTGCTGATTTCCAAGAACTGCAATTCAAAAATATCCATTAAAAGCGAAGCTGTTTGCTGATTTCGACGAAACGAAATTTTAAAATATCTAATGAAAGTGAAACGCTGAGGATTCCGACGATTGAAAATTAAAACAAACTAGATTGCAAGCTAAATCTTATTGCTGAATTCTGCGATGGAAAAGAAAATAAATTCAGGTGCTTTTTCTGTAAAAAGAAATTGTTTTGAAAAACAGCTTTCTAGTTTCAAGTTGTAAAAATCTTAGGAACTATTTCAGTTTCCATTCTATAATTAAGACTGTTGAATAGAAAATTAAGAATTCAAAATGAAGTGTAAAATCCTGGTTTTTCCCAAATAGAAAACGAATGGACTATGTGCTTAAAGAAAAAGTCGATACCGGATTTCGCAAGTAGATGTTAAATTGATTTTCTGACCAATGGAAGAGATTTGCAAGATTATAAAGATTTAGCGATCCAGTGCAAAAAATCTAATTGGTATAAAAGGCTCCGGTCAACGTCAGTCAGACATTCAAGCGCTCATACATACTTAAATACGTACGCATAAATTCTTTACAACAAATTGTTACTCCGAATATTTCTTGATACTCTTAACGTTCTAATTATACATTAATTTCTACTACCATTCATGTTATCCTTCTCATTAATAAAGTTCTGTTTTTTCATGAAAATCTATATTTTATTCTTATACACTATTCCACACATTCTAACCTACTGATACGAAACTTCCGATGAAAACATTCTGATAACTCTCGATGAAACTTTTAAGTTGTAGGGTTTTTGAATTAAAGAAATAGTAACCTACGGCTTCAAGACATTAATATATTTCTGCAAAAATGCATGCATAAACGCATACGCACACGTTTAGCCCAGAAGTCATTAACTATCAACACTGACAGTATTTCGGCAGTTCCTTCATCGAAGCTGGTCACATACTAATTGACCTGATAAATGGCAATCGTAGAGTTCTAAATATCAGTGGCTAAATATTTTTTCTGATAAAGTTTAGTTTCTTTTACTATCTGGTGAGAGCCAAAATGACTGAATTTAACACCTATCGAAAGATATTTGTTTATCTTTTTATCTATTTTATATTTTTATTTCGAGTGAAAATTAATCTTAATTTAATTTCAAATTGTAAAAGCTTTTTTTAAAAAATAGGTAAATAGGATTTTAAGTGTGTAAAAAGTATATAAACCACAAGTATAGGGTTCAAACAAACTACCATCAATAACATGACATCATATTCATGGTATTGCGAACAACAGCATAAACACGAAAACACTTGATACCTGAATTTGAATAATATTATAAAAAGACCAAATATCTCAGACATCAGACTTTTTTCATTTATATACAAATTTTAATACAACTGTACTAGTCTAATGTATTTATAATCAAAACTTAAGTAGTAGAATGAATATATATATATATATATATATATATATATATATATATATATATATATATATATAAGAACAAATTCAGAGAATCCGTGAACCTTTTGTTTAAAGTGTAGATATATTGTTATCTTTATTATTATTTGTTTTTGTACTATATATTAAGTGTTCATAATGGTATTTGTGTCGCTACCCATGTTTCGTGTCTATAGTTGACTCTCTTCAACCGAATAAACTTGTGACTTTGCATATCGAGATCAGTGTGTTTTTCTGATGGCTAATGCCTCGTGTATAAGTAAAAAAGTGGTGAGCAGTTCAGAAAGTTCATATGCTTGTGTGCTTGTTTGTTTCTTTTTTCACACTCGCACGTTAAATCTTTTCCACAGCTAAATCTACAATTTAAACAAATCATTTACACTTTCTAACACTTTTTCTTCCATACCAATATCTTTTTTTGGAAAAACCTCTATTTCTCTCTCTCTCTCTCTCTCTCTCACTCACTCTCTCTCTCGCTATATATATATATATATATATATATATATATATATATATATTAATCGCTATCACACAAAACAGTAAAGCCAGTGGAACACAAAGTATTATAAGGTGTGGAAAGATTAATGATGAGCAGGAAAATAGTAATCAGGAGGACAGCAGTTCGCTGTTGATATTGCATTTAATTCTTTGCAGATGAATTTGTCTGAAATGTTTGTGGCCGTATGTGTGGGAAAAGAAACTGTTAGCATGGAATTTACACACTGTACCTAGCAATCACAACTGTGAATATATAAGATTTCTGATGCTAGACTAGCACTGCGCCTAACTTGAAAAAGTGTAGGTACCAAACGGATGTCATCATCCTAAAGGAAAATCAAGAAAGTATCTCTAGACAAAAGCAGAGCAACAATCTTAAGGCGCTGAGATATAGACTGAAGCTGAAACGCGAAGCAGGACCAACAACATTGCTGGGTCTTCATTGGATTTTATCTAGAATCTCAAATAACAGAGCATAGGACCATATGTGGTAGAAATACTCTAAACAAAATATATTAATTGCCTACACCCTAACTCTATGCCAACTAAAATAAAGTTTGTCTCAATATATCTAAAACATTACAAGACCTAATGAATAATACATTAAACATCAAGTAAAAAAAATACCATAAATAATATACTGGAGAAACCAAAAGAAGTTTAAATAAATTATTTTAGACCATAAAAGAGACATTTTAAAAAACAATATGCAAAATGATTTGGCTATTACCAAAATATTTTACTCTAAAGAAAAAATGAAAGAATTCACTAAGACGAAAATTTCTAGAAAATGTTTTTATCTTTGATTCCTCTACAATGAACTTACGCCCAGGCTCTTACAAACTTTCAACATTCTTAGTAAATTTTCTGTTATCAAAATGTGGGATATTTAATAACAAGGATGATGGAAAAAGATTTTTTAAAAATTTATTGGAATTTTACTAGATTGCCCAGCATGTTTCCGAACACTTTGAAACTCCCAGCGTCTCTCGTTCGTGTCTATATCTAGTAATCACAACGTAAACAAATCCAACCCGACGAGGTCACAACAGACGAAATGCGTTACGAGAACTTTCTTTTCCGTTTCGGTTTATAACTTTTCTTCTATATGTCTTTATCATATATATATATATATATATATATATATATATATATATATACCTGTTAGAGAACATATGATTGATAAATATAGACTAATATAGATTCATAGATATAGCGCCTAATTGTTAATTTCAGGAAAATTCTGAATCTCTTTAAAAAGTTGAGGCTGATTTCAGATTCGAATACACAGGCCATTTTCGGCTAACGAGATGATTTTTTGCAATATTCCGTTGAATCCATTAAAACTATTGTCTCTCTCATTACGCAATTTTATCGAAAGCAAACAAAATACTTTTTTATTTGCATATTTTTGCATCTGGTCAAAAATGGAAAAATATACATTATTGACTAGTGAAGTTATACATTTGTTATATTCGATCTTTATAATTCATACATTTATTTACAAATATTTGAAATTTCTTTTTTTTTCATTCTAATTTTATTATCTAAATCTTTTAATAATGTTTATTTCTTATGTTATTTATTATACTTTCGTTACATTAGCAGTTCCTATTTAATGGCGTTTTTTTTTTCATTGTTATTACTTCTATATTTATATAATATTTTTTCAATTATTCTGTCTTACTAGCCATTTTGCAAATTTATTTTGAGAAAATGCTAGTTTTTTTCCTTATACTTATTAGACATTCTTCCTATTATTTACGGTTGTTCATATTTCATCTTTCTTATGATCACTTTAATTATATTTCTTCTCGGCCGTTCTAAAGAATTATTTACATATTTTTCAATGTTGATGCTAAATTTTATACAATAATTCGCTATATTCTTCTCTGTTACCTCGCCTCCAATTTTTACATTTTAACAGTTTCATTTTTCAAATGTCTATTCTATTCTTTTCTGCATTTGTTTAAATTTAAAATCGCTAATTTATTCATTTTTATGTTTTCCATTACTCAAATACGTGTCTTTCTGTCTATTCAATCTGTTCTTTTACTTTTCTTTATTTTTCTCCCTTTCGTTTACTTTCAATCATTTATGAGGAAATTTTTATTATTTTTGTTACTGTAGCAATATAATTATGAATTCGTTAAATTTATAACTGTGCTGTCGTATATGGCAGCGAAAAGTTTTAAAAATTGGAAGAGACGTACGAATGTCATTATAATTAGGCGCGATTTGTGTATAGAAAATGAATAATGGGTGCCTAACATGAAAGAATATTATCCTGAAGTGAAGCTAAATATTGACATTATTCAATATTAATGTCATATGTCTGCATAGACACACGTCTATGTATGGAAATCACACATATAATGAAGCCAACATATATGTAACTATGTAAGTATCTACATCTTTCTTTATTCCATGATATATTTTCACACACACACACACACACACACACATGCATATATATATATATATATATATATATATATGATATTATATTTATATGCTTATGTGTGCCTCTGTGTGTGTGTGTGTGTGTGTGTGTGTGTGTGTGTGTGTGTGTGTGTGTGTGTGTGTGTGTGTGTGTGTGTGTGTGTGTGTGTGTCTATTAACTTATCTGACAGGTAATAATGTATTCTGGTAGGACAATTCTCTCACTATAATGCTTGAACAAGTTTGCTGAAAAGACATATTTGTTTTTAAACACTTTCCATTTTGGGTATTTATTGAAAAGCTGTTTCTGGATAATTTTAATATTCTTCGCAAATAAATCAAGATTTCGTTACATTCCCAGCATATCTGTATGACATATAAAAATATGTAAAATGCTTTTGCATAAACTATAAACCACAGGTATACATGCTTCTTGATTTGCGTTGCTCTTTCTCATGAAAATACCAGCACAAATTTTGTCTTCCTCGTCACAAAATCTTTGAATAAACCTCACTGCTATTGTTCTACATTTGGTCTAATCCTGCGGTTCACTTAGTCCTTTGGAATTTAATCATGTCACCCCAAGCAAGGCATTCCACTGCCACTATAGCGCAGGGGGTTACACAGGGCGATAGACGAGTTAGGATGTACATAGGGGGAGAGTTGGATAGAATGGGAGGGTTAGTGTGTTAGGAGGTGTCTATTGACCTTACATTTAAACTCCTGGAGGTTATAGCCGTCGGGGAAGCAGGCATGCGGAAGGGAATTCCGCAGGCGGGAAGTGCGAGAAAAGAAGCTGTTGGAGTAGAAAGTGCGGTTACATTTCATCGGTTTCACTGTAAAAGGGTGGGATCTAGTTGCTAATCTAGAATCTCGTGCGAGCTCACACCTAGGGGGCACCAGTCGTTTAAGTTCATCAGAGCAGAAGCCATGAAAGTATTTATAGAAGAGGCAAAGAGAAGCCACGTCACGCGGGTGAGAGAGTGACTGCAGGCGGTCAGCTAAGTCTGTATCAATTACATTACAGATTCTTCGCTGTATTTTGTCAAGAAGCCTGAGGAGAATACCAGGGGCACCCGACCAGATGTGGCAACAGTATTCAAAACACGGGCGGATGGTAGATTTGTATAAGTGCAGGATAGATTCAGGCGGAAAGAATTTCCGTGCCCTGCACAGGGAGCCAACTTTCATGTCAGCGGATTTAGCAATGGATTTGACGTAGTCATTCCACTTGAGGTCCGCTGAGAGTGTCAGGCCAAGCAGGCGTAGTGTTTTTCTCTCTGGGAGGCATGCCTGTTCCATGGTAATGGGAGGGAGGTGCAGCTTCGTTTTGGAAGAATTGAATTTTACGAGCCATTTCCTACCCCAATCCGTCACGGATTGGAGGTCCTTCTCACGCTCAGCCGCGAGGTTCGCCTTATCATCAACATCAGATATTTGATCGAGGCGAGCGCATACTCTGGTATCGCCAGTGTACTTGTCTACTTGTGATCTCATGGCATCGGGGAGATCATTGATGTAGATTAGAAAGAGCGTAGGACCTAGGATAGAGATTTGGGAGACACCCGCGTTTGTAGGGTAGATCTGGGAGGCATGTCCGTTTAAAACCACCTTCAGTGTGCGGTTGGAGAGGAATGACTGGATGAAGTCCAACAAAAGTCCAGTAATGCCGTAGCTTTGCAGTTTCCGTAGAAGGCTGGCATGCCACACTCTGTCGAATGCTTTAGAGATATCGAGGGCGACAATTCGGGCTTCACCATTCTTGTCGAGAGCCTGTTATATATATTCGGTGATGGTCGTTAGCATATCAGCAGTAGACCTGGTGAAGCGGAAGCCATACTGTTTGTCCGATAGGAGCCCGTGGGCCGGGAGATGCTGTACGACCTCGGCATTGATAATGGCTTCGAACACATTGCGGAAGAAGGATGATAGGACGGTAATTAGTGGGGTCCGAGGGTTCACCAGTGTTCTTGAATATTGGAACCACAGAAGAAGACTTCCAACAGGCAGGAAAGCAGGAGGAAGATAGACAGAGGTTGTAGAGCTTAGAAAGGAGAAGAGAGTTCAGGGGCACATTTCTTCAAGACTATGATTGGGATTCCGTCCCCACCATTCGCTTTGTGAGGGTCAAGTTTTGATATTATGCTAGAAATCAGCGAAGGCGTGATGTGGACTTCATTCAATTGGGCCTCAGTTCTAGATGGGAAATCGGGTATCTGGATTCGTCTGGAGTCCAGACACGAATTGGTCGAGAATCTACGGGCAAAGCATTCAGCCTTGTCCGCTGAGGAGGTGAGGACCTCAAACACGTTGATTACTGGGGTATTGAGGACTTACTCTTAATGAGTACGCTTTTACAGAGGCCCGAATAGTCTTTGGCTCCGAACTCAGAGGATGCTATGCGCTGCTTCATTCTGGAAACAAACAGCATCTTAGCTTCGTTAAGTATCTTTTTTACACTTATTAGGAGCTGAGGTGAAAATGCGCCTGTTTTGGTCCGACGCGTGGCTACGATAAAGCCGGAAGAAGTGATTCCGTTGGGCAATGCCGGCCGAGCAAGCGGGCGAGAACCAGGGAGACGAATTGGATTTAAGCTGAAATTTCCTGGCAGGGATGAAAGCATCGATGCCAGCCTTAACCCAGGAGGAGATCTCTGATGCACAGTCTTCGACGGGAAGACTAAAAACATTGTTCCAAGGGACGTCGCAGAGGAAGTTACGGAACGAATCCCGGTCTGCTCTTTGATAGCAGTAGGATATTCTGCTGGTCTGGGTTTCATGGGTAGGGCTGGAGTGGAACGAGACGTTGACAGAAACTAGGGCGCGGTCAGAATTTCAGAGAGGGCAGAGCTGTCTGGTGGATAATATAATTTGTATAATGCATTTTTATATAGTTTATTAGGTGAATTCTTCATGGAGTTCTCCTTGGTTTTCCCATGTTTTCTTACACATCACTACGAATATGATTCTATTTAGGCATTCAGTATATCAACACTGTTGTGCATTCTTTTTCTTATTGTCATCCACTTAAAACTGCTTTCCAAGCTCCGAATATACTGAATGATCCGAACTAATTCAGTATCTGTACAGATGTACAGAATTCTGCATTTCAATACAGAAAAATTTATGATCACATCAGGCGTACTACCAGAAGGAAATGAAAGTCTATTCAGCCTATTTAATCTCTCCTTAGGCAATGCCCTACACATTCACATACCCAGTTTGGATGAGATGAAATGGACATCGACAATTTAAGCATTAAATCCGCATCCCAATCAAAACGAAAAACAGATTACAAAGATTCTGCATGCCATCGGAGCAAATGTACTATTCTAATCATATATATGTCCCTTTTTGGGGTCTGCCTAATCTTAAACACAAAATCATTACTCTCTATCAAAAAATCGACCTCAGTGTAAATCTTTCTAAAACAAAGGGTATTGTCTGGAATTAGAATGAAAGCAGTGATACCCTGAATCCATCCTAAAAATGCAAGCTGTAAATTCTGTAAATACTAAACACTTCATATACACCGGCGTACTGATCAGTTTTAATAAAACAATTATACGAGGAAAAGAAATTGAGCAAGAATTGGATTTGTACCATGGTAATTCTACTATAATTCCATGTAGTCTTGCTACGTTGTTCTAGTTTAGCTCGGCCTGTAATTTTGGTTCTGATTTTAATAGTGTTGATTGTGCAGTATTTCTGTCTACAGAGGGTTTCAATTTTCGTCGGGGAAGTCTTCTTCGATGTATGCATTTCATCTTTGAAATAGTATTTGATCGATTATCAATGTTCTATTCTACAGTGCTATGCATCTAGTTTATGTGTATGTCACTTTCTCTGTTAATCTTATTATTATTTCATGAATATCTGTTTTATTTCTAATACCTACTGTTTCTACAGTGAGCTATGGAACATTTTTCTAAATGACGTAAAAATGAAAATAACACCGACATCACATTCTAACATTTACTTTTACCAAAATTACACAAAATCATTTTAAAATAATAAAAAGTAAATTTGTTCAATAAAATAGCCATTTATTTTAATCACGGACTCAAAACATTTATGAATTTCTGCAGCTCTTCTGTACGGTTTTCTTGTTGCCTTAATTATTGCTTTCAGTTCTCGTTTGTTATTACAAATTTTTATTTTTTGGTCTCTCTCTAAACAGCGACCCACACATAATAATCAAGGGGTTTGCAGACCTGGGAGTTAGGTAACCAAATATAGGGGGTGATATGGTGGTGTGGCATAGTGCAGATTCCCATTTTGAAACACTGTGTCTTCTAACAGTTACACATTTTACCCAGGCTATAAACCTGGTTGACTTAAAAGGATCAGGACTTAGATCGCACCATCAAATCAGGAATTCATTTTCTGATAAGAACGAATCTAATGGATTTTCCGGGATGCCCTACTTTTGTAATCTCCATTATACTTATCCTACTCGTTTCGAATCTTTTGCGCTATCCTCAGATTAACAAACAAACACTCTTAATATTTTTATTTGAAATTCACGCGCGAATGCCAACCAGTAGAGCATGCCGTTTTCAAATTTCTGGCAGTGATGATTGTGTCATGATGCCCAAATAACCTTACTATATTATGCAATCAACAAAATTAAAAACAAAACTTTTTATTCGGTTAGGACCCAACACATGAATTAGCTAAAATTCATAATTGTCCAAAAACCCTTAATCGTTAATTTTAATTGGGATGAAGTTGTAATAACTTTATGGTTCTTATAGATAAATGTATATATATATATATATATATATATATATATATATATATGTGTGTGTGTGTGTGTGTGTGTGTGTGTGTGTTTGTGTGCGCGTGTGTGTGCGTTTTGTACGAAAAAGATGGAAGCTGACGATGGTTCGCCTGAAATAGTCCTACACTTTCGCTTAAACATGGAACAATGTCTGACTTAAGTTTTACACACACACACACACACACACACACACACACACACACACACACACACATATATATATATATATATATATATGTAAAATTGTAGTTATACTCGTTTCGAAAAACCCTCCGAGCACATACTCGGAAGGAAAAAATGTTGATAAAAAAAGAACTTGAACATCAGTCAAAATCCGCAGCCGAAAGAAAAAAAACTGAGACGAGTAACCTAAAACAAATCAATATGCAAGTAGAGCAAAGAAAGTGCCAGCTTTCCCTGAAGATCCAATTTGGTGAAGCCGTGATAGGTTTGTTGGCTCTCTGGGTTAGTTATTTACTAGGGTTTGGCACTCTGTCCTTCTATGTAAGCTACGGGGTTACGGTGTTACCGGACGCTTGCTTGATCTAATCCAATCTTTTTTAAATAACCGTAAAATGAAGGTCGGCCTGAATGGGCATGCCTCTACATCCTACAGCACAAACGCTGGTGACCCACAAGGCTCTATCCTGGGCCCGATGCTCTTTTTTATTTTCATAAATGACCTCCCAGATGAGATCAAGAGCCAAGTAGCTATCTACACAGATGACACCACAATTTACTCCCGCATCAGTAAGAAACCCGTCGCAAGTCGTACCTTGTCAATTTCAATGCGACTAAAACCAAGCTGTTGTCTGTCAAGCATCACAGGCAACCTCACCTGCCTCCCATGAGCATGGACCAAACGAGTCTCCCTGAAAGCAATACACTGCGCCTCCTCGGCCTTACCCTCTCTTCTGATCTCAAATGGAACAACTACATTGAGTCCATAGCTAAATCCACTGCTAAAAAGGTTGGGTCACTGTGTCCAGGACCAGGATGTTTTACTCGACTGAATGCATCCTGCATATATACAAATCAACCATTTGTCAGTGCATGGAATACTACTGCCATATATGGTCAGGCGCCCCTACTGTACATCAGTGTTCTCGACAGGCTCCAAAGGAGAATCAGTAATGTGATAGGTACCGACATGGCGGCTCGACTACAGCCACTTCCCCACCGACGAGATGTGGCCTCCCTTTGTCTGTTCTATAAATACTTTCATGGCTTCTGCTCCAACGAACTTAAGTCACTGGTGCCTCTTCAACAGGTCTTTACTCGTGCAACCAGATTGACAACTGGGTCCCACCCATTCACAGGTAGATTACCCAAATGCAGACGATAATTCTACTCCTGCAGCTTCTTCTCTCGCACTACCGCCTGTGGAACTCGCTACCATATTCTTGCTTTCCTGACGGCTACAACCTCCAGGAATTTAAATGCAATGTCAATACTCATCTATTAACCACTTGACTCTAGTTCTTTCACCACCCTGTATATCCTTTCCTTTCTCTCCACCTTTGCAACTGTCATCACACCTGTATTCCCATCCTTCTCTTGCTCCTTTCTAACTGGTTGGTCTTCCTCTTCACTCTCTTCTACTTAATCTTTTTACTCTTATGTAGCCCCCTGCACATCAGTGGCATTACCGCCTTGCTCGGGTTGATACGATTAAATATATATATATATATATATATATATATATATATATATATATATATATATATTCTCTTAACTTAAGTAGTATACATTGTAATAGTGATAGATAATTAGATTGTTCGAAATATCAATCATCTTATATCCCAATGAATGTTTCGATAGTCTGGAAGCAACGGAAATGTCGTTTGATAAAAGGATGATGATACATACCAATGAACGAATATGTAAGAAATGACGAAAGCTTTGAAAGCTCGAAGTACAATATCAGTTGTATTTAATATAAAAACATGATAGTTTAAATTTCTATGGTACATAATCAGGAAAGATATTTGATAGTCAGAGGATAGACTAAAAACACGGGAGTTATATGCAAACAATGCAGGGCCTGCTTTTCAAGCTTGAATAAATGGATATCAGAACTGATTTAGTGTAAAGCTACAAAGACTAAAAAATTGTGGTGTGCCATATTTGCTAAACTTCTGAAGAAACACGGCAAGTAGAAGATATATAGATGATATCAGCTTTAATGTTATATTAGAGCCGGAGATGTTCACTAACATTCTAATATGAACCTTTTTTGCGATTATTTACAAACCATGAAATTGATTATAAGAAGAATAAAAACTTAATTTAGCACACCTTATAATATAGGTATCATAATTATTTATGATTATTTGGTTTTATTATAAGTTGTTTCATTAATTATAAGACATAACTGTTTTAAGTTTTGTCGTTCTTTCCATCTGCCAGTTTATTTCCATCTCTAGGCATGCGATGCTTTATTTTGTTTGTTATAGAAAGTTTTTTATTTAGATTCCAGTATTCATACTTATATGACATCTATTTACACTCCTCTAGCTAGATCTATTATAATCTCTACGCTTAGTGTATTTTATTTTACTGATAATAGGAAAGAATTTCATAATTTAATACATTTTAATTAAAAATTGTCTTTGGGGAATTAATTAATTATTGTCTAGACATTTTTTCCAATTGATACTTGTCAATCGGAAATGTTCCAAAATGGAGATATGAATAAAAATATCAAAACGACATAGCACTCATACTGAGGTATATTATAACGATTAGTTTTACTAAGGAAAGCGGCTAAAATCGTGTAATAGTGAGTTAGTGCAATTTTAGAAACAATAACAAGGTCATATATTAATCTATGTTAATTTTTTATGTAACTTTTAATAAATTAGGTATATTTTTTATATTATTTATAGAGACCTATATATTATATTCAAGTTGGTCGTAATGTTTTTGCTGACGTAATTGCTTTTTGATGTTTATGTTCATATATAATTTTATTTTAAGCACTTGATATTTCACCTAATTATTTGAGAGGATATTCTGTGTAAAATTATTTTAGATCCTTAAAATGTTTGTTATAATGCTGGATAATAAAGTAAACAAAGTGTTTTACGGCCAAAATGTCATCGAAATTAATTAAGAAATAAGATAACACCGACTCATTTTAACAAATTTTAACCAAAAATTAAACAGTATATTGAAATATTTAGTGCAACTTTATTCAATAGGAAAGCCATTGTTTTCAACCACGTTCTCAAGATAACTTCGGAATCTCTTGCAACTCTTCTTGACGGTCTCGTTTTTTGGTTTGTAAATACTGCCATAATCCTTGCCTTCAGTTCTTGTTTACCCTTAAAAGAACTTTTGCTGCCTTCTCGCTAACCTGCACCTCACACATAATAAACAATGGCGTTACAGTCTAAAAAGATAGGTGGCCAGATGTGAAGGATGTTGGGATCGGAGAATTTCACTGACATCCATGACGGTGTTTCCCTGCTTGCGTGGAATAGTGTCTCGTTGCCAGAAACATTTTCTTCCAGCAGCCACACCTTTAACACAGGGCAGGACTACCTCTTCAAGTTACTTGATTTAGGCCTCCGTCTTAGGCCCCGTGTATAG
Organism: Ascarosepion bandense; assembly: GCA_037127315.1. NCBI lineage: Eukaryota > Metazoa > Mollusca > Cephalopoda > Sepiida > Sepiidae > Ascarosepion > Ascarosepion bandense. The sequence goes on from JBBBDQ010001320.1 coordinate 450,353, forward strand.
ATAAATGGTGGCATAACCTCGTGACTACAACTATTCATTTAAAACACTATTCAATATTGATTGAATATTTCACCCAACTCTTTCCGAATTCTCTGCACTCTCCTTATATTAACAAGTAAACACTCTGAAATATTTTTATTGGAGCATTTCCTTTGAAATTCTAAGCAGTACCTAATATTATTTCCAAATTTTCGCCACAGTGAATTGCGCCATGCTGTTCTTTTCTTATAGAAGGTGCCCAACTGACTCTACTATACTGTTTAGTCGACAAAATTAAAAAAGAAACGCCTACGCTCAAAATGAAGAATATAAAATGGTGATAGTTTATCAATCGCACCCTCTATATATCGTTAATAGATGTCAAAACAATCTCATAGTTTATCATTTCCTTTTTTTTCCTCATCACACGAAAGAGAATAACACTTATCTAATGTGACCATAATGTCTTTAAGCAATTAATTAGAAAAAAAGAGGGTGTGAAAACAATATTTTTATGAGATATTGTTAGGTTATTATTAAAATTCTTTTAATGATATTAATAGTTTTATTTGTTATGCTTTTGTATTTCATTCTACTGTTTTTTTTTTCGGTTTCACACTACAGTGAAAGAATTATCAAAAGTTAGCTAGAAAATAAGATAACAATGGCTACTCTAAGCGAAACTCACTATGTGTATTGTGGATTTTCTTCACGATGACAAATATTGAGACAGGAAGAAATGTATATAATATAATATATGCACTCTAGCGCATGTGAATGGTAATGGTTGTCACAAAAACTGGTTGATGTTAAACAAAATTGGCATAGTGTATGATTATAACGTATATATATTTCCTGCAATTGAAGAACAAATGTATATGTATATTCACATTATTTAATTATTGTTGGGGAGTCACACATTTTCACACACTTTGTGGACTCTTCCATAGTATACAAATAATCCTGCCTACAGAGAACGGGAGATGAGTTGTCTGTTGAGTTTCTGTTAGAGTTAGTGTTAGTCAGAGCAGTTGAACCGGCGCTCGTTGGCCAGCAAGAAAAGAAACTATTACCCGGACTTACTGCTTGTATATATTTGACACCTACTAACAAGTATTTCTGAATCTACTAACCATGTACGGCATGTTCAATACAGTTACATTTTTCCTCTCATATCTGTTTTGTGTTGTTCTTATATTGTGTGATTTTCTAAACAAGAAACCGCAACAATTCTATATATATATGTGTGTGTGTGTGTGTAGGGGGAAGTTTTGTTGTTCTGTTCTTTAGTTGTTCTTTCAATAAAACGTTTCTTACCATTATTATTAAATACCTGAAGAGACATTGTTCTTTCAATGTCGAAACACAAGCCACAATCTTGCCGCTTGTAATCATATTACATCACACATTTCAGGCCTTTTGATTTCAAAAGTTTAAATTTAGATTTGATTGATTTATTAGTTACTTTAATCATTTATGCAAAAGTTTTACAACGATAATGACCCTGAACAAGCGCAACTCAAGACACATGCACTATTTATGAGGATATTTGGAGAAGATAACATTTTATAAAAAGCTTAGTGATCAAAAAGCCATACTCATGGAAGTCGGTCCTCCAAAAACCCGATCAGTTAGTCAGTTAAGTACCATAGGTGATACACACTTGTGCGATCATGTCTCGAAGATTATCCCGCAGTATTTTGCCAGTACATTATGTGGTAGACTAGTTGCCAACAAAGGCTATAGAATCCATTATGTCCTGTTATTTAATCCATATCTGGGGAGAAATGACGGATTAATAACTTTCCCAAAGGTATTTGTGCGCTAGTAAATGCAAAGAATTAAAGTGAATTCCAACTCGACTCCTCAATTTCTCGTTCCGAACAGATAACCAGTGCACAATATTGCACATCCGATAAGCAAGAAAAAAAAGCCGATACGTAAGAAGATATTTTTATGTGTCGTGTAATTTCGGAACGTAAGCAATCATGATTCTATACAATTTTAAGTCTCTTGTATCTCGAAGCAACTCTTGACATTTTACGAATTCTTTTCCTTCGCTCCTGCTATCTATTCATCCAATCTCATTACGTTTATTATATGATGTTCTGACCACTCATAAAAAATACATCCTGTATGTTTAAATTTTTCAAGCCTACTTTCATCATAATGTGTTTGATTTGGCAGTCCTTTACTATAGAAAAAATATGAAATTAATTTTTTATAAAATAAAACTAAGCCGGTAACATTGAAAATGTGATAATGCATTTTTTATTAGAAACTAAATTATTGAAATATTATAGTTTGAATACGTCGATAATTACCTTTGTACTAATTTATACTATACGAAAAGTAAAGTTATCAGGGTGCAGTGATATTTCTGATGCATCTGTACTAACAACACAAACCAGTTATGAATCGGATCATGTGTGGAAATTTTAAAATAAATATATGAAACGCTTATTTAAAAAAATATCTACATAACAAGTAAATCTCTGAAATATTCTGAACTTGGTAACTAGCAAGATGAGAAACGAAATTGAATCATAAATCTGACTAGGAAATGGAAAAGAAATAATTTTTCGATCAAATTTATGATCTTGATTATGACGGGAATATTAGATATATAAGCTAAATTCTGAGTATATCGATTGCCATATTTTCAGAATCTGAACAAACATAACCGTGTGCCATAAACGTGACTGTTGTTCAAACATCAGTCAAATAATGATTTTGTTAAACGATTATATGGCATCTTCCTTTGATACAAGTTTGTAACCATCTTTATTATTATCTTGATGTCTAATCATCGCGTTTTGATTTTGAAAAGTATAAAACTATAAAGCTTAGACGTGATCGTTTCTTGCTTTTTCGTAAAATATGCATACGATAAAACTTCAATAGATGTATCTATAAGTTGATCGCTATTAGATTTGAGAGCAAATAATGTTATTCACACCAACAACATTGTATAGCCGGTTAAATGAGATTAGAGTAAGAGACAGCTACAGAGCTAAGCTACAAGAGACCCGAAAACAGAATGTCGATATATTTTGTAACATGTTGATGTGGACATAAATTTGATTATAATATGAATCAAATATCGAAAAAGGTCCCACGAAATAGGATAATAACTGGTTTCTTCTTCAACGAGTGAATATATAATTTTGATAGAGACGAAACTTTAGACATTGTGATATATATATATATATATATATATATATATATATATATATATATATATATATAAACATATTTATAAGTGGAACTTTCTCTGTGTGTGTGTGTGTGTGTCCGTTACCTATAGACTCCGAAACGGCTGAACCAATTTACTTGAAAATTTACACAGTTGTACTATAAGCATCTGCGAGTGTTCTTAGCTAGGTTTTGTGTCGAGGTACCCCGGTTAAATATCGAAAATTGATAATCAAAAAAGTTGGGTTATAGAAGGAGTGGTCCGATTTTAATCAAATTTAATACACTCGTAGACAAAGACATAGGAAACTATATTCAGAAGTTTCAAGGTTGCAGTTCTTACAATAGTGCAGAAAATCGACAATATATATATATATATATACAAAAGGCAAGATGTTTATGTGAGTGTCTGTTTATCTGTCTGTATGTCCTTTATACAAATCCACAATTTTTATCCGATTTTCACCAAACATCACACAAATATTCTTTAGGATGAGTTTCAGCTCTAGGACCATGGATTAGTTTTAAAGCTTTCATTACACTCGAGAAAAGCCGGGCTATACTGCTAGTATATATATATATATATATACATATATATAATGGCTGCCTGCCGAACAAACAAGAAACGGTTAAGGTTTAAGAAATGTCTGGCCGGTATGAAAACATAGATATCAGTTTTCACATAGGTGAAGGCGTCAAAGGTGCAGTAGTCAATGGGAAGTTAAAAACATTTTTTCAAGAGATGTCACAGAGAAAATTGCAGATCGAATCGCTGTCTGCACTTTGGTAGCAACAAGAAATTCTGTTGGTAAGTAGTTTTTGGGAAGGTGGGAGTAGAGACAAATATTAATGTAATTGACAGTATTATCATATTTTTCACAAAGTCAAAACTGTAAAGTTTGATAGGTGTTAGAGATAAGTGTGAAAGTTAAAAATAGAAGTGAAATATATATATATGAAATTGCTCTAATATGCAGAAGAGTCTGACAGATGATACAGATTATATTCAGAATATTAGAAAAAATTAAGAGAAATTAAAAATTAAACACAATTATTTGAAATTAAAGTTGTTTTTAACGGACTTTTTATAAAAGAGGAATTTCTACCATATATATATATATAAGAAAACACATAATTAAGCATTTGTAAATACAGACTTTTTCGGCAGTTGTAAAGATTACAGTTTTCTTTGAAAACTCAAAAAATTAAATGTTATATTTAACACAGAATACTTTTTTTTAATTGCACGGAAATGTAATAAGATTAGGCAAAGGTTAAATAGAGTTGTATACAGTTAGACAACGGAACACTAGATCCAGGAAATGTCACACATGTAAAGAACACATACAATAAATACAGAGAAACTCTTGACGAAAAAATATATCTTAACACAACAAAAGTCTAAATATAATGATACGCAAAACAACCGCAGAGGAATATATTTAAAAATCATATATGCACACAATAATATAACAAAATTATAATAAAAAAAAACAAACATGAAGAATAAATGCAAGTTAAAATTGTGAAAAAAATATAGTGTTTTTAAATATACTTACATTTAAAAATAATTAATATCACCAAACATAAAAACAGTAAAAATTATAATTATATATTCACAAGAAAAACATTATACATAAATATGAAAAGAGATTCATGAATAAAAAGTTCCACAAAAATTATTATAAAGACCAGAAATCAAAGCAATCAATACAATAAAAAAAAACAGTAAATAATAAGAATATATAAATATAAGTAATAAAATCAAATTTCAAATTCACAATAGAGAAAACACAGCTGAATTTGCCAGAAAATTATTTGTAAGAAAAAATATAATCTTACAAAACATGTAATTTAAATCTAATTTTGTGACAGCATTTAAAAATCACTTCATTTTGATGTCCCAAAAGCTGGTTATTACCACTAAAATGAATACATATATATATTTTTTAATCTAATCTTAGGCTTCATCTATTTTTTTTAAGTTAATACGATTTTGTGATCTTCCTATAATTCTAAATTTTGAGGAACCTAGATGACACGGCAGGATTTGTTATTGGAGGCCACAACTTGAACAACATAAGGTACGCAGCTGATACAGTGCTGATTGCAGTCACGGAAAGGAAACTACATGACCTCCTACAGAATGTATCGGTAGAGAGTGACAAAAAAGGACTACAAATAAACTTTAAGAAATCTCAATGCATTGTCATGAGCAAAAGGTGCAACCCAAAATGCCAAATACAGGTGGGGGATACCAGAATCAAGCAAGTACAAAAATTTAAATACCTAGGAAGTTTTCTAACAGAAGATGGAAAGTGCTATACGTAGATCCGAAGGCAAATTGGCATGGCAATGAACCCGTTCCAGAAGCTGAGTAAAGTACTAACACACAGGAACATTTCACGAGAAACAAAGAAAAGAGTGCTGGATTGTTTTGTGATGCTAGTTCTTCATTACGGCAGTGAATACTGGACAATATCATCGAACATGAGGACAAGACTTGAAGGAGCCGAAATGTGGTTCTACAGAAGGATGCTACGGATGTCGTGGACTGAGCATGCAAGCAAGGATGAGGTGTTGGAAAGAATGGATACAAAAAGGAAATTAATACTGAGCATCATGAAGAGACAACTGAAGTTCCTGGAACATGCAATAAGAAAGGAGAGCTTGGAGAACCTGATAATTACTGGCCAGATAGAAGGGAAAAGAGACAGAAAAAGGCAGCGGATAACATATTTGCACGGTTTGATCAGGTAGATTACGGAACGGGGGTTGCGAGGTGTAACAGAAGCAAACATACTAAAAGCCAAAAGGGATAGGAAGACGTGGAGAACCATGATCGCCTACGTCCTGAAGAAACAGAGCACATAGAAGAAGAAAACAGTTTCCCCCTACTCCCAGGTGTACCTACACAGATCGGTCTGTGACCCAATGTGGGGCCCAAAGCAAAAGCACCTATAATTATGAAATACTTGTTTCGAATTTCCGACAGCAATTTCAATTATTTTTTTATCCTATTCTTTGTATATAACCCATTCAACATGATTTTTAATTCTAAAAAAACATAGTGAATTTGTATTTATTTGATTATGATTGTAAAATTATCCATTAAAAGCACCTATAATTATGAAATACTTGTTTCGAATTTCCGACAGCAATTTCAATTATTTTTTTATCCTATTCTTTGTATATAACCCACTCAACATGATTTTTAATTCTAAAAAAACATAGTGAATTTGTATTTATTTGATTATGATTGTAAAATTATCCATTAAAAGCACCTATAATTATGAAATACTTGTTTCGAATTTCCGACAGCAATTTCAATTATTTTTTATCCTATTCTTTGTATATAACCCACTCAACATGATTTTTAATTCTAAAAAAACATAGTGAATTTGTATTTATTTGATTATGATTGTAAAATTATCCATTAAAAGCACCTATAATTATGAAATACTTGTTTCGAATTTCCGACAGCAATTTCAATTATTTTTTTATCCTATTCTTTGTATATAACCCACTCAACATGATTTTTAATTCTAAAAAACATAGTGAATTTGTATTTATTTGATTATGATTGTAAAATTATCCATTAAAAGCACCTATAATTATGAAATACTTGTTTCGAATTTACGACAGCAATTTCAATTATTTTTTATCCTATTCTTTGTATATAACCCACTCAACATGATTTTTAATTCTAAAAAAACATAGTGAATTTGTATTTATTTGATTATGATTGTAAAATTATCCATTAAAAGCACCTATAATTATGAAATACTTGTTTCGAATTTCCGACAGCAATTACAATTATTTTTTTATCCTATTCTTTGTATATAACCCACTCAACATGATTTTTAATTCTAAAATTACATAGTGAATTTGTATTTATTTGATTATGATTATAAAAGTTATCCATTATTTTATTCTGATCAGAGTTAATGATGTTGTTATTGCTTATCGAGTAATCCTTAATTTTCTATTATTATTAAGTTTTTCTATTAAAGATCTTACTGAGTAGTCAGTATTAATATTTTTATTGACCAATTTCAGAAAATATTGACCTGTATGAAAATAAGATAACTAGCAAAAAGTTGGGGATCAAAAGTGAAAACCACTTAAAAATCTTTAAAAAGTATATTTTTTTTTACAGATAGATTTTAAACTCCTCCCACTTAAGGTTACCAATACTACAATCTAAAAGGTTATGGAAACAAAAATCTATATTCCAAACATTACACATGATCAAAATTATAAGACCAGAGACAAAAACTCTACGAAAGTGTATAAAAAGTGTATGAAAATATTCAACAACCAAATTTAATAATGAAGTCTACCTCCACTGCTTTTGATGACTTCAAAAATTCTGTCGGGCATGCTAGAAATAAGCGTTTCCATTAAGGTGCGGGGGATTTTGCTCCAGCTTCTGAAGATTGCTTCACGAAGTTCATTTTTTGTTGAATATTGTTTGCCATTTCGATAAACATCTCTTGTCATCCATCCCCAAACATGTTCAATTGGGTTCAAGTCCGGTGAGCATGCAGGATGTCCCAAGAGATGGACCCCATTTTCTTGTAGAATGGTCAAGGTCCGTCTTGCAGCGTGGATTGCAGCATTATCCAGTTGGAATAACCATCCATCCCCACACAAAAGATGGCCTGCCGTCATCAAAGATGCATTTTGTAGCATGTTAACACAACCAGCCGCTCTCTGACGACCCTGCATCTCCTGGAGCTCCATCGTCCCTCTGTAAGAAAAGGCACCCCATACCATTAGGGACCATCCACCACTGTGCTTTATATTGCATTTATACTGAGAGACTTTAGTTACAATTACTGGACAAGAGCGCTTAATCCACCGTGCACAACAACAATCTGAACAAGGCCAGGACGCCCAAACTCTCGGTCAGGGTGACTTGTGATTTTGTAACTAAAGTCTCTCAGTATAAATGCAATATTAAGCACAGGTACGGACTTTGGGTTTTAAACAAATAAAAATGTGACAGAGAAAGCTTCAACAGTGGGAACTAACTAGCCGCCCTTGTTGACAAGCATCATCAGATACGAGTGGCCATAAATAATGAGTTCAACTTGTTTTCGGGAATATACCATAGAATTTAAAGTCACTGATAAAAGTTATATATATAATGCTTGAAATTGCTCTGATACGCAGAATATTCTAGCAAGCAATTCAGTTTACATCCAGAAGAGTAGAAAAAATTAAAAGAAATGAAAAATTAAGTAAAATGCTAAGCCGAAATGCCATGTCATGTCAGTCGTTTTTAACGGAATTTGTATAAAAAAGAAATTGCTGCCTAAATGAACAATTATACATACACACGCACACACACACATACACACACACACACATATATATATATATATATATATATATATATATATATATAAGAAAAATCGACACATAATTAAACGGTTATTAATCCAGAAGTTGTTTCAGCAGGTATAAATATTACTCACTGTTTTATCAAACTTATTTAACTCTGAATATTCAGAAAAAAAGAAAAAGATTACGCAGTGAGGAAATAAGGTTAGGTGAAGGGTAGAGGTGTATACGGTATAACAATGTGACAATAAATAGAGGAAATGTCACTACTGTTGGTTAAAATTTATATGAATGAATTATTTAAGATAAACCATTTTTCAGGGTGATCACTTTCTCTTATCCAGTATCATTCTTTTTATTATAGTTTTGGCTTCCTAAATATTTATGTAAATATTGCTTTTCAAATATTGTATCATATATGCGTGTGTGTTTGTGTTTGTGTGTGTGTGCGCGTGCGTGTGTTTATGCTCACTCGCGCCTGTGCCATAAAAACGTATCTGTTTTATACAAAGTAAATGTATATTTGTATCTTTTTTTCATGTATTCTTTACATACTTTCGGGATAAAAACATCTGCGTTGATATTAATTTACAATTCTTTGATTTCTTGAAACTATATTCATTAGATTATGCACGCTGTTTAAAAATGTACAATGGGTCAAAATAACTATTAAAATAAGAAAATAATCTGATCGATATATTCTCAAAGTTATATTGAGTTATTTTTTTTTTTTTTGCATAATCAGTTCAATTTTATCCTCAAATCTATTGAGGCAATCCATTTTATATCCGCACTTAGCCTTTTCGGCAGGTTTTCCTGCTTGCTCCTATTCTTTACATTTTTGAATTAAAATAAAAATCATATTCTCATTTTATTTTGATATCTTCCGCCCATTGTGTCTTTTGTTCTTTGAAATATGTCTTCGCATTTGAATTTCGTCAGAATTAATACTAGTTCCTGTAAATGCACTTGATGTATTTTAATGATACAAGCCACATGTTCATTTGATAATCGTTTTATTTTCAACTAACTTTGCATTCTTGAATTACCCGTTACCTCGGAATGCATCTGAAATTGCAAGTAGTTATAATTTGCAAAATAAGAAAAATATAGTTATATTTAAACGTTAAATATAAAAATATGTACTCCTTAGCCTTTTTATTCTTACTTAAATCATAAAAGTGTTTACAAAATAGGTAACTATGTGATATATTGGATATCTATGAATGTAGAGATATGATATCGAATTAAACTACAATTACATTGCTGCTCAAAGTTAGGAGTCATTTCTACAAAAAGTAATGATTTCTGGAATCAAAAATAAATTTTTATCTTATTTTTCTTTTTGTTTATAATTGACTTACAAAGTTTGAGAAATGTTAAAAAATTTCATAATGATATTTTAATCGTTTCTTCTCCAAACAGGGCAATAATGCCGCTAGAAAATAGTAGATTATAGAAAAAGGAAATAAAGTGAAATGAGATGAGTGAAAATGGGGAGGTATAAAAAAAAAAGGAACAAGGTTAAAAAAGGCACAAAATCACTATTGATGTTGCATTAAAACTTTTAGTATCAGGAAAAGAAGAGATCGAAAATATTTTCACAATTGTGAAGTGCAAGAAAAGAAACCGTATCAGTAGAAGTTGTGGCTGTACTTAGTTAGGTTAGCATTAAAATTGTGAGACGAACTGTCAATCTAGTAGCATGCTAAAATTTATATCGGCAGGGCACGAGGGAAAAGACTCTTAAATGCAGTTGTATTGAAAATATTTGTAGAAAAGTCAGAGGTAAATTAAATAACAATCGTAAATGAAATTTATATACTTGAGTAGGATTACATAACAGGCTAAAACATGCGTTACAAAAAGACTAAAGTTTCCTTAGAAGCAAAAAACATTACTGAGCTGTTATGCAATAGGGCAATAAATACTGAAAAATGCTCAAACAGATGAAGAAAACACTTTTTGCAACAGAAATGTTGTTTCACAGAAGGATGCTCAGATTAACTTGTACCTAACATGTCATCAACGACAAAATCTATAGAAAATGGAAACAAAAAGAACACTTACATTTTAAGGGCCCAGAATGTATAAAATGAACTCAAAGAATTTGACAATCACATTCTATACTGAATGCAAAATAAAAAGATGAATGCAGCGGATAAGCTACGTAACGATCTTGCGTAATTAGTTGGCAGAACAGCAATCACGATAAACAGCGAAAAGACAAAATTACTAAGAGTAACAAAGGATAGTAAGTTGGAAAAAAACCATCATCCTCTTGAAGTGATATGGCACATGGTAAAAAGAACTGATGTATGACATTCAACTTTTAATCCTTTTTTTAATCGGTATTCCGAACGAGCATTTAAATATGTAAAATATATTCATTGACTTATAAATCACTCTTCATTAGAATCCATCGGAACTTAATCCCTCTAATTTGTAGTTTGATTCATTCAAATATATGAGGGTATTTTCATAATATACATATGAATGGTTATGATATAAGACAAGAACAGACCCGTACAATACAAGTAACACAAATTGAAATAAATCTTGCTTAAAAGAATGTAAATCACGCTATTCATGTGCTAGTAATCTCATTTAAAGCGAACAATACATAAACAACTCTCAAAGCAAACATTGTCACTCTTTTTATTCTTATTCAGGCACGCCTCCTCTATTCTTTTTATATCTGTTTTCTATCTCAGTCATTTATTCATTATTTTCTCTTTTCTTAGTTTTCTCCAAAAACGATATGAAATAATTATCTGAGAATAATACAAAGGTAAATGAGTATAGCTCTAAAAGTAGTATCTCTTTCTTATTTTAACTATGAAAATAACAGATCAATTATCTACACACATAGAGAAACATACATATATTTATGTGTGTGTGTGTTTAGGGGAATGTTTCAAAGACAGCACACCCGTATTTGTGAACAGGAATATATTTTCAAATGTTTTGTGCATTTATTATGCTAATAAAATATGTAAACTTATTTACCTATGTTCTCAAAATGTATATCGACACTCGGGATTTTTTTTTGAAAAAAATGAAACGTAAACATATACTTGCAACTTCACATTCATAGTAAAAAGCAAATATGTCCCATTATGGAGACATCGATTCTTCTTCTATGTGCCCTGTTCCTTCAGGACGTAGGCGATCATGGCTTTCTACGTTTCCCTATACCTGGTGGCTCTGAGCACGCCTTCACTTGTTACACCATGCAATCCTCGTTCCGCCATCCACTTGATTAGTTCCTTCAAATATGTTATTCGTTGCCCTCCCCTGTCTCTTTTCCCCTCTGTCTGGCCTGTTAGTATAACATTCTTCAAGCCCTCGTCCCTCATTGTTTGTCCCAGGAAGTTCAGCTGTGTCTTCCTGATGCTCAGTATTAATTTCCTTTTTGTTTCCATCATTTCCAAGACATTGCTCACATGCTCGATCTATGATATTCGCAGTATCCTTCTGTAGAACCACATTTCAGTTACTTCAAGCTTTTCCTTCACCTTTGATGGTATTGTCCAGCATTCACTGCCATATTGAAGGACGGACAGCACGTAGCAATTCAGTACTTTCTTAAGAAATAGGCCTTTTGCTAAACAAAACTGAAAACACACAAATTTTAGATTATCACAAGATTGGAAAAATAAAACTGTCTCTATTTATGCACAAATTAAAATTTATTTATCGAAAAGGATAACATCAGTTTGTATGTATGAAATTATTAAACTGGGAAAATATTCTAAGTGAAAGTGTAGTAAGGAGTTTAAAAAATGAAAGGTTTGTTTGTTTTAGCGAAATGTGATTTGTGCAGAAAAAGACACGTTCATATTTCCGTTGTATGTATCGAAAAATAGGAGTAGTGCCTTGTTTCTCTCATTCTTTTGTGTACGATGGATAAGTGAAGAGGTATTTCTTTAAGACTCTTGAAAGATGTCAAGCCGTGTTTTATTTCGGTAGCAAGAAATTTTTCAAACATTTTTTCCTGGAATACTTTCAAAACTTTATTCCATTCGTCTTCAAGAATTATTCTGTGTCTGGTGGCGCATATATTTATATAGATTTATGTCCTTGGGTGTTTTGATCTCTCTTTCTATGAGAGAACGCTGAAAATTTGTGTTGCGTTTCTTTTTCGCTAAAAGAAATCTGGAATTAAAAGAATTGTTACGGAACAACTGACAGAACAATTCTTAAAAATGTATTTAAGAACATTCAAAAGGGCATAGCGAAAAATAGCAGAACATATTTAAGGTCCTTATGCAAAGCCTTAACAGATATTGCGATAGTGGGAGTAAAAAAAAGAAAAGCACTCAAGTCCACAACCGAAACAACGGAAAGAACAGCTAATTGGTTATGGATCAAAAGAGAGAGTGCCTGGATTCCAAATTGTTAGCTAAAATTCCCCAAAATTCTGCGTCTAAATTAATGTTTCGGAAGAGCTCATGTGCGGTTCGCCTCTAAATGTAAAGTGGCTCTGGCTGTCGCCAATCGGAAGCATTTGCAAGGTTTCATACTGGGCCTAAACGTAATTTTCCAGTGTCTGAAAGCACTTATCGAGGGTGGGCCGGAGGCTGATCATCTCTGGTCGGGTCGGCGCAGTGAGAGGGGTATGATGTTGAAAGACCCGAAACCCCCTAGTGATCCTCGTGATGACATCACTGACGACACCTTCTAGCGCCCCCATTACGGTGCGTATGTTTGAAATCTGGGCATACTTTTGTAAATGCACGTGTGTGTTTGTTAGTCTGTGAGCGCGCGCGCGTGTGTGTGTGTGTGTGTAAGTTTGTTTGCAATAGGCTTGTATTACAGGTGACAGAATAGAAGCGATTTCAGGATGATCGAATTGAGATACCTGACTAGGGAGATAATCGTTTTGTGCTGAGGGATTAGAACATTCCTTAACACTATACACTATACCTCCGCCTATATTGTCCTCATTCATATAATGATGACGCAGCATTATCCATTCTCTCACAGTAATTGTAAGGGGTGCTCAACACAAGTATTGTATAAAACACAGGTTCGTTTGGGAGTTTTGAAGAAATATAAATGTGCCTGAACAGGGATCTATTAGAATGATAAGCTATTTACCAGAGCAGACAAACACACTTGGAAACAAAAAAATATTATTATATCAAAAATATATCAGCAAAATTATTATATCAGATAATATTAGATGTGTTTATAAAAACGTATTCATTCAAAGCAAATAATATTTAGTATTTATTATTATATTGTTACAGAAAATAACATATTAAAGAATTATTTTTCGAAAATTATGTTTGATAAGCTTACATTTTTCTATCTATTTAAAAACAAAGTTTTACATATACACGTGAATGAAAGAAATGGAATATTCATATTTATCCTAGAGATTTACATGACTTTAATATTACAAAGTATGTATTATACATACATACGTGAATAATTCGAATTCCGGAAATATGGTAGTACTGTATTAATTTGTTATATTGCAGTAGAACAGCAATGTAATTTTATTTGTATAAATGTGGTTAAATTTGTTTAGGGTATTTAATTCGAATCAATCAGAAATTTGATAATCCCACACATACATATATATATATATATATATATATATATATATATATATATATATATATATATATATATATAAGATATATGTATATATGTATGTATATATATCGCTTTCAGATATTTACATATATATATATATGTGTGTGTGTGTGTGTGTGTGTGTGTGTGTGTGTGTGTATGTGTGTGTGTGTTTGTGTGAACAGGAAACGAATAAAAAATATAATTTATGAGCTCAAAAAAAATTGTACAATCAACATTGAAAACAAGATATTTAAACTTACTTTAATGTATAAAGTAACATTAAACATTTTTTGCTTTGCATATACATGCTGGAAGTTTATTTAATGCTTTATCCATCATTAAATATTCGTTTACCTTTGTTTGGCATGATTTTCAGTTAGTCCGTTATAATATGATGAGAAGATTGGAACCTAATTATTCAGTAGCCCAAAGTGATAAGGTTCTTTTTTTACACACAAAACGTACAACAACAAAAATGAAAGTAAAAAGAAAACTTCAAAAAGAAGTAAGAAATTTCTCCAAACAAGAATAAGTATTTTTTGCAGAATATTTCCCATTTTTTCCAAGTAGAAATATAAAGCACTTTATAATATTTTTCCTGTGCAAAACGTGATTATCAGTCGACACCGGAAATCTTTTGTCTGCATCATTATTCGAGTCCCTTTTGTTAATAAAAATGGGCAAAACGCAAGAGAATAAAATGGGAAGTAATATTAGAGGCACATATTTTATTCCAATGAATTTTATGAACATATGCTCAGAGCATGAGGGGGAAGGGCAAAAAGGTATGTTTAATTTTACTCATTATGTGCAAGACAGATAAATCGTGCAGGAATTCATTCATGATGTAATTTTTCATCAATGCATACAGAAAATACAAAAATCCCAAAATTAAGAAACACAAAAATGCACACTGGCACAAAATGTTATATATATATATATATATATATATATATATATATATATATATATATTTGTGTGTGTGTGCGTTTTAAAAATTGGGTATTTGGACAGAAATCTCTCTTTCATGCAGGTTTCATAAAAAATGACTAATTATTACAGTAAATCTTTATGTAATTTTTAATGAAATCCTGTGATATTTTCAGAAAATAAACTGTATAAAAATTGTCAAATTGTTTTGATTTCCCGAGCGCGTTATTTTTTACGCGTGACATAATATCTGTACTATGTATATGTGTAGAGCCATGTCTGCGTCTTTTTTATTATCCGAACACAGCACATAACTTCATTTTCTGTAGTTGATATGATCAAGTGTTTGATTTTTCATTTTTGTTAGTTGTTTGCTGAGAGAATGCGACAGCACATAGCTGACCGCAAGTTTGGCTCCAAGGACTATTGGAGGATTTGTAAACGAGTACTCAACAATAGGAAATCCTCAATACATCCTTTAAACCATGGATTTGAGGTTCTCACGTCATCTGCGGACAAAGCTGAGTGCTTTGCCCACAGATTCTCATCCAACTCCACATTCGACTCGTCCGGATTACACCCACCCGACTTCCCTATTAGAACTGAGGCCAAACTGCACGATGTATATATTACCCCGACAGTAGTATCCAGAGTAATTTCAAAACTCGACCCCCATAAGGCGTGTGGCGACGATGGAATCCCAGTGATAGCCTTTAAGAGGTGTGCTCCTGAACTTTCCCCTGTCCTCTCTAAACTATTTAACTACTACCTTTCTGCTTCTTGCTTTCCTGCATGCTGGAAGTTCTCTTCAGTCGTTCCTGTATTTAAGAATTGTGGTGAACCCTCGGACCCATCCAACTATCGCCCTATCAGTCTTCTACCGATATTCGGGAATGTATTTGAGGCTATAATCAATGCTGAAATAGTTCATCATCTCACCACCCACAAACTGTTCTCCGACAGGCAATATGAATTCCGCTTTGCCAGGTCCACGGCCGACCTGCTAACAACCGTAACGGAGTACATGCTACAGGCACTTGATGAGTCTGACGAGGCTCACGCGG
This sequence comes from Ascarosepion bandense, assembly GCA_037127315.1. Lineage (NCBI taxonomy): Eukaryota > Metazoa > Mollusca > Cephalopoda > Sepiida > Sepiidae > Ascarosepion > Ascarosepion bandense. The sequence continues at coordinate 466,459 of JBBBDQ010001320.1, forward strand.
TTGCTCTGGACATCTCCAAGGCTTTCGACAGGGATTGGCACTCTGGCCTCCTATGCAAACTAGACGATTATGGTATTAGCGGTCGCCTGCTTGACCTAAACCAGTCTTTCTTAAATAACCGCAAAATGAAGGTCGTTCTGAATGGGCGTGCCTCTTCGTCCTACAGCACGAATGCTGGTGTCCCACAGGGCTCTATCCTGGGCCCGACGCACTTCCTTATTTTCATCAACGACCTCCCAGATGAGATCAAGTCCCAAGTAGGCATCTACGCAGATGGCACTACAATATACTCCAGCACCAGTAAGAAACCTGTCGTGGCGGACAGACATAATCTAGCTGCTGACCTTGAACGGGATCTACACTCTGTTGTGAACTGGGGCAAGAAGTGACTTGTCAACTTCAGTTCATCTAAGACCAAGCTGTTGTCTGTCAAATATTACAGGCAACCTCTCCTACCTCCCATAAGCATGGACCAAGCGATTCTCCCGGAGAGTAATACACTACGCCTCCTCGGACTTACTCTGTCCTCAGATCTCAAATAAAACCACTATATTGAATCCATAGCAAAATCTACTGCTAAGAAGGTTGGGTCACTATGTCGATCCAGGATGTTTTTTCCACCTGAATCCATCCTGCATATATACAAGTCAACCATCCGTCCGTGCATGGAGTACTGCTGCCATTTATGGTCAGGCACCCCTGCCTTTCTCCTCAGTGGTCTTGACAGGCTCCAAAGGAGGGTCTGTAATGTGATAGGTACTGATCTGGCGACTCGACTGCAGCCACTTCCCCATCTTCGAAATGTGGCCTCCCTTTGTCTGTTCTATAAATACTTTCATGGCTTCTGCTCAGACGAACTTAAGTCACTGATGCCTCCTCAACAAGTGTTTACTCGTGCAACCAGACTGGCAACTGGGTCCCTCCCATTCACAGTCAGGTTAGCCAAATGCAGACGACAATTCTACTCCTGCAGCTTCTTCTCTCGCACCTCCCGCCTGTGGAACTCGCTCCCGTATTCTTGCTTTCCTGACGGTTACAACCTCCAGAAATTTAAATGCAAAGTCAATACTCATCTACTAACCACTGGACTCTAGCTCTATCCCCTCCCCTGTATAACCTTCCCTTTCTCTCCACCTATGTATCTGTCATCGCACCTGCTTTCTCAGCTTTCTATTGTTCATTTCTAACTAGTTTGTACTCCTCACTCTTTTCTAATTAATCTTTTTTACATTTATGTAGCCCCCTGCACATCAGTGGCGTTTCCGCCTTGCTCGGGGTGAAATGATTAAAAAAAATTACATTTGCCTTTTAAATACAAATGTTGCTACAATATTTTTTAATTTCAACATGTAAGATAGAGATTGGTAGGTCTCTGTGCGTGTTTAAATGACATCGAATTGAACTATGATCTAAGGGATGCAAAGTGAGTCTTCTCGTCAACCGAATGGCAGTGTGTCTGATGTAATTATTTGGAAATTTGTATTGATAAAGGACACCTTTCTTAGTAGAACATGTAAATACGTAAATAATACTAGTTTAGTTGCAGGTGAATTGTTATTTTTGACAATGAGGTTAGCACTTTAAAAATTGTGTAATATATCAATACTTTTTTCTTTTTTTGGTTTGAGTGAACGGGAGTTGCGTATTTTTGGATGATGCTTTGAAGTGGAAAATTAGTCCTGTGTATAATTGTTGTGCATTTGTTTTTGCAGAAAATATAAATTTTATTTTTTTCGTGTGTTCTTGCTGTTGAAAGAAAAGGTTTATATAATAATCAATATGATGATTAGGGAAGCCGTTATTCAAAAGCGTTCGTTTCAATTTATGTCTTTGAAGAATAACGGACAAGATGATCAATTCTCGTACGCTCTCATAAGGCGATTTTAATAACACCAATTTTATATCTAAGCTGACACTGACTTCTAAAATTAAGGCGATAAAAATTTCTACGTGTATTTTTTTATATATAGCGTTAAAGTGAAAGTGTTATTACCAAAACCTACGAGGACATCTATGAATGAGTTTTTTCTTTGGGTTTTCTTCATATTTGAATCTTTTTTCGAAAGTAATTTTATGATTATAGATTTCGTTTTCGTTCTCAGCTAAAATAAATATATTATCTACATCACAGACATATATTTTTAGTTTGGTCAAGTGTTAAAAACCGTGTTTTCGAAATGGGGTATATAAAAGCCACAGATGCATGGACTGAGTGGTCTTCCCATACTTACTCCCTTAATTTGAGTGTAAATATTCCGAATATGATCAGAGAAGAGAATTTTAGTAGCGCATGCATATAACGATTTTGAGAGTATTTGATTTGATATATGTGGGTGGAATTGAATTATGTTTATATACGGAGTTAAGTATTTATGAATGGTTACAGCAACAGAAATATTAGTAAATAATGTTTGTCATCAGTGACAAAAGTGTCTTGATTTGGTGTTGTAAATTTAATAATTTGAAATAGTTTGTGAGTTGACTTAATACTATAATTAGTAGATAGGTATGGATGATATCATAATTCAGCAATTTTGACAATGTTTTAATCTGAGAAATGATAGTTTGTTATGGATATCATTGTTTTTGTGATTTAACATTATTGTATATTTATCCAGGTTAATAATTGCCAATAATTTTGTTAAATTTCACAGATCCTATGACGGCTTTATTATATGTTATTAATATGTTGATACGGTTCCTATTTAATCTTATGAATTTGAATCTATCAACGATGAATTGTTGTAATTTCTTATGGTAGTGCAACTTATCTAAAATTACATAAGTGTTTGTTTTATCAGTTCTTTGCATGGCCGTATTAGGGCAGTTTTAGCTCTTCAGTTGCAATTTTTGTTAGAATATTGTTGTAGATATTGCATGTAAAACGGCAGTTGGAAAGGGACTTAAGCTGAGAGGCCAGGAGAGAACGAATAAACGTGCACATTCTTCTATTTTATCATGAATATTTAAATACCCAGCAGAAGCTACAACATTAAAGTGACAGCAATATTGCATGCACTAAACATTAAAAGGAATTATGAGTTTTTACGCCTTACTTTAACAATTAGTGTTAATTTAAATACAGGATGTTCAGAAAGTCAGTGTGCCCTTTAAAAATATTTAATTGTATTTGTATTTGTGATAGAAATAATCTGTAAAATTTTTTTAAAGTTTAACGTCCTTGTTTTAAATATAATTATTGAATTATTTTTTACCACAAAAGTTGCAACAAAATCGTATTTCACTTTGTTTTGCTAATGGTGGAGGACATGTGAAAACTGAAATAAAACTTGATTAAATCATTAAAATATATAGATTTACTTCTTTCTAATCCTTTTTACAAATTGTTTCTATCACAAATACAACTAAAGTTATATTGTTTTTAAGTGCGCATGAACTTTGTGGGCACCCTGTATATTTATAGTATTACAAATATTTATTGTGTATTATCAGAATATATTGTAAGAATTTTCTTTTGGCTATATTGGACATTGGACGCATATATATCCTAAAATAATAGTAATTTTTACTCAAGTTTAAATAAAAGAATGCCAAGTATGTTTATTTGTTAGTCTGCTGCCGTTCTTCCAAAAATAAAAATAAAAAAAGAATACTTTTTTATGATCTGTAAATTGTGCAGCTAAAAATGGATCTTATATTTTGTGTGAATTTTGCAGATGAAGAACTGTGGTTTTTTCTTTTTAGTTTAGATTGACCAATATTTCATTCACTGATGGTTTGCATAGTTCTCAGCGGATTGTAACCATACATTTGCTTCTACTTAAAAAAATAAAATTTTATTAAAATAAGGAAATAATCATTGTTCATCTCTTATATGGAAATCATCTTCTACTGAACACACATGCACGCACACAAAAATGCACATATTCTGTTTAAGATAAATATATATTGATCCTCTTGCAATTTTTTACAGCTCTTTCGAGTATCTGTTCTATTCATTCTATTCTGTATTGATTGATAATCACGTTGATACTTTTTCGTATAAAGAAATGAAAATTGTCTGGAATATTCGAAGAAAAAATTCTGTCTCTCTGTTTAAAAACAAACGATATCGATTATTGACCTATGAATAGTTCCACTTTTTTCGGGAGAGAATAACCTTAGGTATTTTTCGAAAAAAAAATAAAACAAACAGCCTCAATAAATTCTACTAAGATTTCAGAAGGGAGCATTCATACAACGATCAAAATCATTCTGAAAAATAAAAAAAGAGTAATTTTTTCTATTCATAATCTTTTAGACTAAGTATCGAGATATTTACGATTCAAAGTATTTTGGACCTAGGTCATGGGTCTTAAAGTAATTCCATAAAAATATTTGCTCTGCATTAACTTCGGGCCCAGCAAACTTTGAATTGGTCGATGTTTTTTTTTTCCGATTTAAGCTAAAATACATATTTAGGCTTAACTTTCAGTTAATGTAGTTATGTTTTTTATGATGTTGAAGTAAAGCCTTGTAAATTTAGTTGATCCAAAGCGCAGCAAATATTTTGCTCATGCTTTATAGACATGTTTACACAAATATTTTTCATTAATTTGTTATATCATTTCTTAGTGAACATATATTTACATCCAGATAAATAGCAACACTATTGAAAGAAAAATCAACCAAATAAATTTTTTTTGAGTGCTGAACTTTGACATACTTGAACTATTACCTAATTTCAGACTAAATTTCTAAATATAAAATTATATTTTGAAATATTTTTTTTCTCTGGCCTTGAAATTTTAGCATAACTGCGATGGTTTTAATTAATAGTTTCGTAGAAATAGAATCTGTATTTTTTGTACCAAATTACTTTGAATATCATGTTCAGTCAGTTAAGTGTCATACGGAACACACACTTAGACGGTCATGTCTTGAATGACTGACTGAGCAAAATATTTTTTCGCAGTAGGTTGCTATTATTTTCGGTGGTAGATTAGTTAGTAATCAAGGCTATATAACCTAGTCTTTTTTGTTATATAACTTATAGCTGGATGGAAGAAACAGATTAATAACTTTTTTATTGCATCCTCTTAGATAATGTTGTATTGGTATATTTTTGTAAAGATTTCTTTTTATTTTGTCGAGAAATACATTAATTGCTATTTTTTCAAAAATGTATTGCTGGTAATATTTAGTTTTTTAAAATATTGTCTATTAATATAATATTTTTTCAAATATATATATATATATATATATATATATATATTGCCAGTAAAATATTTTTGTTAAAAAATTGTTTTTTCTGGTATTGTTATTATAAACATCTATTTTCATACCTTCATATTGTTTTTTTTTATCCCAGTTTGGAGGTTAGCTCTTTGCCCACATTTAGGTCGCCAGAGAATGCTTCCAACCCGGGTTAAGATGGACCTGGGAACAATAACAGTTAATAGGTGGTTCCACGCTCTTATAAACCTCCCAATCAAATGTTTTACTGATGTATGCATTTATTGGTCATAATCATGTTCTAGATATAGTTTATCCTCTTAATAACGGTACCCTAGTGGTGTAGTCAGAGTATTCTATAGCCCGAGCTGATCGTGTGTGCGTTCCTGAATATATATGTTTGTCTGTGTCTATAGATCTCATATAATGCAACATATATATAATCAGCACAATATAAAGCAATTAATCACCAACGAATTATGCACTATTTAAGAGATGGTAGAAAAACAAATATAAACAAGTAAATACAACATATATCCAAAACTCAAGTGCAAAACTGTTACACAAAACTTCATATAAATAAGAAAAGGTATTAGAAAATAGAAACAGGAAACCAAATAACCCTGAAAAGATAAGGTATTATAATAGTGTCCTTACGAATTTTTAAAGTCGGCAAGACAATATCATCGCTCTAAGGGAAATTTTTCTCTACATTAATTATACATATAAATAATATATATATATATATACTTTACATGTGTCACTGTTCAGTATGTGCTTGTGTGATTTCACTACTTATGGTTATAACTAAATAATTGGATGTGATGAAAATATTAGAGATTATGATTATAAAACTTAAGTTGGCCATATTTGTTCACCTGTTGCCAAAAGAAAAGATCAGAAAGAAGTTGTACTATATATCACAAAATATGTGTTCAAATTGGAAAATGCATTAAGACCATGAAATATTTAATTAATGCATTCTTCCCAAACAGCGATTCATGAATAAATCGTTATTCTTTCTATTTTTTTTATTTATTATCTTATTTTCTTGACTAATTTTATTTGCAGTCTCTCTTGCTAATATTATTCCTTTTTTGTAGTACACTACCTTCAAGCATGACCATTCTGAAGCAGCTAGGAGAAGCCGGCGATATGTTTATTGATACCAAATTGAATTATCGTATTTCGTAATTGAACTTTTTGCGTAATTTTCTTTTGATTAATGTCCATATTCTTCAGCGCAGTAGTTTGGATTTACAGGGTAATAACTTAATCATCCAATGGCGAGAAAAACGCCCGCATTATTTCTTGAAAATATTTTAGTGTCCCTCTCTGTTTAATTTGTATAATTTAATTTGATTCTGCGTTAGTTCAATCTGTGTATCTAAACCTTTCAATAACTGGAAAACAGACAAGTCGGCCTTGTTATGCATTCTCAATCAATATGAATAGAGCATACTTCGGTAGGAATAATCAAAACATTGATTTGGTATTACTCACAAATCAGTATTTCTGCATTAGGTATTTGTCATTTTTACAGCAAATATATAATAACGCATTGCTTACATAGTCTTGTATGGAATCTTCAACAGCGAGTGAGAAGGTCGTGGTATATGATTGAACGAATCCAATATATGTTTCATTTCTGCTGCTTGAATCTCTTGACAGGGGATTCATTACTGATCATAAGCATGCAAAACACTCGGAAATTTGAATCATTGCTGTTTGTTAATCATCAACTTGATAAAACTAGGTTATCTAAACATTTTACTTCAATTTTTATTATCTCATCTTCAAATGGATCAATTTGACAAAAGATTGCATCAACATAGTCTGTCATCACATTACACCTCATAATCTTACAGTTGCATATTTTAAGAACTAGGTAATTGTAATACCATCAGAAAATCTTCATATATATCTAATGTATCTGCGAGAGATTGTGAAGTAATAATTTGATGATGGATAAAAAGACCCTTCATATGTTTGATTTCAGGTTTTTCCTTCTCTTACATCCAGTTTTTATCCATAGCTGGGGTTAAAAGAAGAGAAATATTTACGTAAATAAATGTAATAAAATAAAATTTATTTGAACTCAGCTCTCCGATTACTCAATGAGTGTCGCTATGTATTATTACACTGTGCCTTCTCTTTATTTCTCTCTCTCTCTCTCTCTCTCTCTCTCTCTCTCTCTCTCTCTCTCTCTCTCTCTCTCTATCTATCTATCTATCTATCTATCTATCTATTCAGCTTGCATCTAATCCACGGAAATAACCCTCAGTTAGAAGTTAACTGGTGCAAGATATTATTTGGCAATTTGAATGCATCCAAAAAATGCTCATGGGAAAATAATTATTGATTTCTTCCAGTTTCTTTCATCACTACCCGTAAAGCAAATCATTGCACATTCCTTGTCTTGTGTTTTTCATTAGCGTAATATTGAATAATTTGTCATGATTGCCGATTGGAAAGGTAGTTCAATGCTGTCACACCTGGTCTCATGCTCTTGCTATATATCTCGTGAATTTGGACAAAATCTAAATAAAGTTTTGTGATATTATCGGTCTTGACTTGGCATACCGACTTCAATCATCCTTCACCGCGGTTGAACGTGATTTTTCATGTGTCCTTTTGCTAAATTTCTTTTCATGACAATTTCTCAAATTGATTTCATTCGGCATCTACCTTTTTATTTTTCTGAATCTTCTTCTTTAATTAACTTTTTTCACACTAACATTCTCCTATTTTCTTTCAGTCTCGGTAATGTATTGTGTCTTAGTGACTTGACTTTGGGTGAAATTATTGGAATCAATATGTTATGGTAGAGTTGTGCACGTCTGGAAGCATGCGTGTGGGGGTACATTTTTTCTTTACGTAAAAACGTGTTCATCCTGCTGAGATATATCCGTTCATATGGGTTGTTCACATGAAAAGCGTTCTATTTTTTGAGAAAATAATTCCAGTAGTTATGACAATAAGCTATAAAAATGAAATACTGAAATCAAGAGATTATAACTTTTAGAGTGGAATAAGTCTTTTGTCTAATGTATGTATCACACATATTTATTTTATACACATTTTATATTAACGGTAGATTACAACTTTTACATGTTAATACATAAAAATACTCTTGTTTTGCACCGGCAGAGGACTAGCACAACTGAGTTTAAACTTTAACACTAGTCAACATTTAGTAGTTGTTAACGTGTCCAGCACAGCAATAACAGTATTATAATCTTTGCATGCTAATTTTTTTCACAGCATCTGACCTGTCATAAGTCGACAGAATGTCGTTTCCTGTCAGTTGAAATATTTAGAAAACATAAAGGTGTCTTGAAAAAATTGAAATCAAACTGGATATAATGAAGGCGAGTGGGACAGTGGAAAACAAAGCATAGTCTACCTAGCGAGCTCATGTAAATGAATTGTACAACAGGGTTTAAGACAAATAAAAAATGCATTAACAGCGTTGATGAACAAGAAATTATAAAGTTATGATTGTACACATCCTAAATCAACACGGCGAAGAGAATAATAATAATAATAATAATAATAATTGTAATAATAATAATAATAATAATAATAATTGTAATAATAATAATAATAATAATAATAAAATTTAATTTTATTATTATTATTATTATTATTATTATTATTATTGACCCATTATCGTACTTGGCCATGTTTTGCAACTCATTAACATGTGCCCTCTTTTATAATATATATATCACGTGACGTTGATTTTGAAGTTTTTTTTTATCAGGAAATTGTTGCTCCTCTTTTCAAATGAAATCTAATTATTAATATGTAAATTAGATCTATCTTTGTTCAAGTTTAATCATCTATGATAAGATTCACGAGATATCGCTTCTACATACATGATGTTATAGATTTGCTTTTGGATAAAAATAAATCTGATATCCTTTCTGTGCGGAGGGTATCTGAAGATTTTTAATCCCTTTTGATATCTGGATAAAATATTTTTCAGCATTCTTCAGCTGAATATCAAAAACACAATCTAGATATATGTGCATATAATTATTCAGTCATATCACGTCTATCTTATTTCTCTATATTTTGCAATCATTCAGATTGCTTCATATGTGTATCTGAAAACTGGTTTTAAAACGTCTTCAACAGAAATCTTAGAGAAATAACATAATTCGAAGAGGTAATTTCAGGTAAGTATGGTGAGTATTAGAATGTTAAATATTTGTCAGATGACTTTTTTGAGAATCATGAATTTTTGACAAAGAAGAAACACCTTAAACTAAAAAAAGTATTGAACTGCATAAAAATTTCTGATGTGTGTTCTTCAGAAAAAAACTTTCCGAACATTGTATAAACTTTCTTGTGTGAGTTCCTCAAAAAGAAAAAAAATAACAAACTTCTTAGACTTTACAGAATTTGTCTGACGTTGTGTTAAAAAAAATATTTTAAAATTTAACAGACAAAAATGGTGACAAGAAAAAAACGAAAGGAAAAGTCTCTTATAAAATTTAGGTGCTCTTTACATTTCTCTTCCATTGCATTATGCGATTTTTTATTGTTTTTTTTTGGTTTAAGGTTTTTCTTAAGTGTATCATAAAAGAGGTGAGCGTTGCCACAAGGTTGATAGCAGGTTAACAGAAAAATAATAAAAATGAAATAATGCAGAGCATAACAAGTAAATCAATCCTTTTGTGACCAGTATTTGAGTTTTGCTTGACTCTTGAATTGACAAATAATCCTAAATAATTAAAGAGTAAAGGATCTAACTGATAAAATCGAAAGGTTTGCCGTTGCAAAGAGAAAGCTATGGGGCCCGTCTTTGGGAGTAATGAGTCAAAGACGTGAACTAAACTTTGAAAACAGACAGAGGTATGCGAAACTATGAATATATTTATGGTTATAAGTTATGTAACCGCGCATCTCGGAGTGATGATTTTCTAAGTGTGATTTAGATATGGCCAAAATTATGGGGAGCCTGTTGAAGATTAATCTCAATAATTAGTTGTAATTCTTCTAGCGTTAACGATTACTTCCCGTTTTAGTGTGTGAAAACGGGCGACTTATCCAGTGAAAGTTAAAAAGAAGAAAATGGAAAACATTTTTATGTAAATCGTGTTCAAGCCTTGTTCTTTGTTATGCCTTAGATAGAAGACTAACGTTTAATTTTTACATCATTCATATTTACTGGCTTGATACTTGCGCACAAGGGAAGCGAAAAGGGATATCACCTTTGATATAATGTATATTTTTTATTGTTGTTGCGATTTTTTATGATACCTTATTATGTGAATTTTAGTATTGGTAACGGTGGGTATGGTGGAGAGTTTTTTGTCATTAGAACAAAAAAAGAAAAGCACGTAAATTGTCCAGGCGAATATTTAGAAAGAATGGATGGAAAGTTATGTTAAATATTTGTTAGACGATATTTTTGAGATTCATGAAATTTCGGACAATGAATTATATTTGCGGTTGGTGACAGATATTTTGAAATTTGAATGAAAATTTTTGTAGAAAAAGTCAACCAGGTGTCCAAAAAGGAAAACATTTTCGGATTTAGATTATATTTTGTCTATTGGGGTCAGATGTTTGTGTTCCACATTCAAGTTTGTACCGGTAGATAGCTATCAATGGAACGGAAGTGGTGTTAATTCAGTCGTTATAATTTTTAGAAATAAATTTTGATTTTGGTTTTTGAGGAGTCTAGATACAAATGTTGCGTAAAATCTGTGTTTCTCTGATGTTGAGTGATGACAACTCTGATCAAACAACTTCCTAACGCATGGCGTGTCACCAAATAGATCTTTGTATGAAAAAAGAATAAGATATATTTTCTATTTTATTTACACTTGGGACTTGCCCTATTGTCTTGAGCGGAGACGTTTTTTGCAGGTTGAATTTGTTGTTGTTGACGGTGACGACAAAAGGACAAAGAAGATTAGGAAATTATTATGTAAAATTGATTTGTTGAAGAAGTCTGATTGACTGATCCCCGACGAAAAGCATTAATGCTTTTAAAAGTAATTGACGCCTTAGAAGTTTCAGAAATATCGTCGTGGTGGTCGCAGTAAGAGCCGCCAAATATATGATGTTTAATGTTCGTCACCAGCCCAACATCATCGATTCTGTAAGGGCAACATTCGTTGTTTTTACCAAGATCATTTATTCACTACCGTGGATCGAGAATTGCAATCTTGTATATTCTAGAAATGTGATTAAGAATCATCGTTATAGTCGAAACCGGTACAGATCAATAAGACATCCAATTCAAGTACTCCCAGTTTTTTCTGTGACTGCTAAAAGATGTGCGGTCTAGGGTTTGAAGAGAACATACATCTTTATCATTTCCAGAACATTTACATCAAGTAGATAAAATATTATTTTAAAAGCTTCAGTTGGAAAAAGAGTACTACAATGAAATTAATAGGTGATTTTGCAGAAAGAGAGTACTACAATGAAATTAATAGGTGATTTTGCAGAAAGAGAGTACTACAATGAAATTAATAGGTGATTTTGCAGAAAGAGAGATGATATTGAAGATTGTACTTCTTGTAACTCCTTCTTACAATGCAGAGTAGTGTTTTTATTCACCAAAGCCTTTTCAATCCACATTGCTGTAAATGATCTCTTTTTCCTTGCATGTAATTGTCATATATCTATGAGGTATTCAATATGATGTAATATGGATTCTTTTTAATGACCTTTTTCTATTTCATCAACAACCAATGAACGTCCGTTTAAACTTTCTCGATTTACCAGATATAAATGCCAACTTCTGAAATGAGAGATACATTTCTAAACAGTATTTCTACTTAATTTTCTATTTGCAGAAATGCTACTTATTGCTTTTGGATTTGAGCAGCTTCTTTTGTTTCATGTCCAGAAAGAAATAATATATATGCATCTTATTCCCAATTGTTTTCATCTTTAACATAAGAGCATCTCAAAAAGACGTGTTGAAATAATAATTATCTGAATATCTGTATACATATCAATATATCATATATATATATAAATATATTTCTCACTCACAAACACAGACACAGACACACACATATATATATATATATATATATAATATATATTTCTGTCTCGAATGTAACGAAGTCATAAATGCTCTTCTTTTATATGCGTTATTTCATGACTTAACAATCATGACTATTCACATATCCTTATCACTTGTAGCTCTGAAACACCTTAACTCCCAAACTTTGATGTATTTTCACAATTTCAAGCCCATCAAACATGTCATGCGTAGAGTCCTCTTGTCTTTCGTTTGCTTTCTCCGTCCTGTGAGTATTAGATTCTCCAAGCTCTCCTTCTTCATTATGTGTCTCAGAAAATTCAGGTGTCCCTTCATGATGTTAAGTATAAGTTTGATTTTCCTTCCCATCTTTTCTAAAATCTTGTCATTGCTGAAATCTTCGATCCATAGTATCCCCATCATTCTTCTGCATAACCTCTATTCGGTTGCTTCAAGTCTATAGGATACAAATACTATATATCATGTAACAATTATATAAAACGCCAAAAGTAAAATTTCACACCCGCAGAATCGGATAAGATGACAGAAAACATATTTGGAAAACACAGACCAAGGCAAAAATTTACAATCAAGCTGAAATTTAATTTTGACAAATAGGAAAAGGATTGCACTTACACTGAAAAACTAAGACAAAGTTAAATTTCGCAATCAGATGTTAAATTGCATTTCTGAACAATGAAAGGAAGCAATTTGCAAAACTGAAAAAAAAAGATTGCAAACCAGTGTGAAAAGTGGAATGGAATATAAGGACCACTCAGTCAAATAAGAGCAGCAGAGAAACGACACGCTAAAATGTAGCAAAATAATTTTCAGGGCACCTACGCTGTCATGTAACGTCAACATATATTAGTTCTTTCTCTCATTCCAATTTTCTTTTCTTCGTCTTCATTCACACGCCGTAAAAGTAATAACAACATGATACTTTGATATGAACCCGGTATGGAATCATAAACTAATAAGTCAACAAGGTGGTAGGTTCACGAACATACAGGGGGTAAACGATAAATTGGCAGTTTGAGATCTCAGACTTTAAACCTTGATAAAGAAGGGACATTTAAAGACATTTAAGATTTGCGTATGTTTATTTAACTGTTTTATTAAATACAAACATTTTATTCTATGCGTCCACCTTCTGCGTCCACAACTTGCTGAATGCGAGACCTAAAAGCACGACAGGCCTTGACAGCTAACTCTTTCTTGATATCGCGGAATGCTCGCCTTACGGAGGTCTTCAGTGAGGCCACATTGTTATGGGGGCGAGCATTAGAGACTTTCTCAACATCGCCCCATAACCAATAGTCGCAGGGGTTCAAATCTGGCGAACTAGAGGGCCAGATATTTCAGGGCACAAAAAACGGCAACTCTCTCTTCAAGAAAGTCTGCACTGTTTTTGACCGATGAGCAGGTGCAGAGTCCAGAATGAATATCATTTTGTTGGGATCATCGTTCTTCTTAATCCAGGGTAAGAGAACTTCCTCCAGAATCTTCAGATATTCCGCCATATTGATCTTCAAGCCAACTTCAATGAAGTGACGGGGCATGACTTTCCCATTGCTGGCAATAGCTTTAAACACCATGACAGAGACAGGGTGTTTACTCTGCATGACTGGAGGAACACAAGAAGGGTCAATGGCGATAACTCTTGAGTTTCTGCAGTTGGCGACTTCGTCTACCACGAACTTTTTCTCTCCACAAAAATGCGAACGGTACTACCATGGTGTTTCGGGTGATTGAGTAGCAAGTGGCTTCTCTCTTTACGAATGGTCTTAGATTTCGCGGTAAGAATGTTACGACATCGTCTGCAATATGACTTCATCCCAAGATCTTTCCGTACTGCATTAGAAATGGTCATTTTGGCTACATTCCGCTTTTTCGCCTGGTCAATCATTGACTGTGATGGATTTGCTGCAATGGATCATTTCAAACCTTTTGGTGGGGATTTTGTCACTTCTCGGGCTGTGAACCTTCCTTTGCATGTCTTTACCTTCCCTTAAGTTTGCTACAATACGATAAACAGTCCTAGGAGCATAGCCAGTGTCTCTGATAATGTCAGATGTTTTATGCCCGGCGCGGAACAATTCAGCAATAACCATTCTATGGTTAAATTCTACACTGGCACTCATTTTGTTAGTATTTTTAGGTGGCTAATCTGGACTTCAGACTCTAAAGAGTACAGAAACTAACATTTCAGACTGATAATGCCGCTTTAAAAAACCTAAATTGCGGATTGAAATTACTGCCAATTTATCGTCTACACCCTGTATATTACCTTAAGAACAATAAAAGGAGATACAAAGATATATAAAAAGGAAAGTAATAATAGCTTGGGCTCAACTGAAGTCGGACTGGGAAGCAGAGTTCCTGTCGACCTTGCTCACTCCACACGATCGTCTTCACGAGAGTCTCTCTCACTCCTGGACACGTCCTCGAGAGTAATTAACTCTCGGTTAATACAGGCAAAGAAGAGTCTATTATTAAGTGGGTAACTCCCCCACCACACACGCATACCAAGAGCTTTTTTTCCCGAAAAGCTGTTTTAATTTTTTTTTTCGTTTAGGGTCGACGATAAAAGGATCTGTATACTTTCATTTCCTGCTAGGTTGCCTTCTTTCGGGTAAACCCTGTGGTTCCTCGAGATCAAAATTCTCGAATATGATATCTATTGGCCCTTCATTTGATGGTGGTGAATTATTTATATCAGTTGTCTGACATTTTCTTATTTGATTTTGGTGGTGCGTATGTATATTCTTGGGACCTTACATCATGTATACTAGGTCTCCCACTCTGTTTTATAATGCCCACTTCCCAAAAATGTCATATTATTTTTGTATACTTTAAAAAGTACTTTTTCGCCACAAGAGTAACGTTTTCTAGGAAGTGTGATTGTGTTTTTGAATTTAGCTTGCTTGTGAATTAGATTGTCGAAAACAGATCTGAATCTTCTCGCAAACATCGTTTCTGCCGGTGAAAACCCGTTGGTGCATTGGGATGTGGAGTGATTCAGTATATCTGCAGAAACTGCTGTAGCGCCTTCCCTGAAGGTGTCCCCTGTGCATTCTTAAATGCTCGTTTCAATGTGTCGATGAAAAGTTTCGCTTGCCCGTTGGATCTAGGGTGATATTATGGGGTTGTGATATGATTCACTTGAAACATTTCGCAGAATTGTTTGAATTTGCAAGATCTGAACTGCGTGCCATTATCAGTTACTCCGCAGTCTACAACGCCGAAAAGTGCAAATAGTTCATGCAGAAAAGCTATCGTGCTTTCTGTGGTTGTTCTTTTACATCTGAGGATTTCCGGCCATTTAGTGTGACTCTCTACGACTATGAGGTAATAGTGATCCTCTGACGGTTCCGGGAAGTCGACATGTATCCTCTGCTATGGCTGGTCTGTTTTTGGCCAAGGCTTGCACGTGACTGGGGGAGCTTTAGCAGCAAACACGCACCCTTTGCATGCGTCAATCATGTCTATGATATATTTGTCCATATTAGGCCAATAGACATAATATCGGATTAGGCTTTTAGTGCGGGTTTTCTCCGGATGACCCGTTTAAAAGCCCCCCAGTATTTCATTTTGTAAACTACTTGGTACCACCGTTCTTTCGTTGTATAATAGTACGTCATCGAAAAGAGAAAATTTCTCAGGTAGATTTGAGTCTTTTCGTAGATTTTCTTCTTAGTAAACGTAATGAACTCGTCTTTCAGAGTTTCCCTTTTCATGTAGGATAATGTAACAGGGAGCTCTCTTATTGTGTTGACGATTATGATTTTTATTTCGCAATACTTTCTCAATGTTACGATTATCGAGTCTCCGAAAAACTCTTTATTATTAGGAACGACTCTGGATAATGCGCCCGCGTGGCCAATATTTTTGAAAGACAAATGATCAAATTTGAATTTGTATTTCAACAATTTTGTTTCGCATCGAATGAATCTGTTAGCGGTGTACACCGGCGATCCTGTTTTACTTCCTTATATCGTCAGCAGTGGTTTGTGATCGGTTTGTAAAGTAAAATGTCTGCCATACAGTTATCTATGGAATTTGGTCACAGAAAAAATCATATTAATGCTTCTTTTTCAATCTGTGAATATTATCTTTCTGTCGGCAGCATCGATCGGGAAGCATGCGCTATCGGTTTTCTCGTTCCGTCCGGAAGTTTATGTAATATACAGGCGCCAATGCCATAAGAACTGGCATCGCTCGCTACTATAATATCCTATTTTGGGTTATTGTGGGTGAGGGAAAGGTCTGATAAATCTGATTTTTGAGAAAAGTTTACCCCCGTTTAATTTGTTAAATATTTCCACAGGGCTCGGTAAAGAATAATGATGGTCTTTTAACGAGGCGTTCATACATGACGAAAAATCAATGTATACTCTGATTTGATTTGACTTCTTTTTATCATATACCACTAGAACAGCCCATTCCGAAAAATCAATTTTAGACTGTATACCTGCATTTACTAATCTATCTAATTCTTCGTCTATTTGGTTTACCGCTGCGAACGGGACGTTTCTCTTCTTTTTGAACACGGGCTGTACTTTATCCTCTAACTTGAATTGAGCTTTTATTTTTGTACATTTCCCAAAACCTCCTGAAAACACTTTCGGGAAATTTTCCTTTAGTTCCAGTTTTAGTTATTCTATTTCGGATGTTGTAGTTTCTATTTTTCGACAGAACATACTCACTGGGCAGTCCCACAAATTGAACTATTCGATCCAATCTGTACCGAACAAACTTTCAGTATTTTTCATCACATATGCCCTCAACTTTTTAGTTGTTCAATTTAAAGTTACCGTAACAAATGCTAAACTTAATTGTTTATTTTTCACCTGTCACCGAGCGTTCCATTTTGTTAGTTCTCAATGTTGGCTTTCTTTTATTCGCCTCCACGTATGCAAATTTATGATAATTAAGTCAGACCCACTGTCAAGCTGGAATTTAATTGTTTTATTAAATATTTTTACTATAACATATTTTCGAATATTTCTGTCTACTTTATCGCTTGACAGCGTCTGTCTTATTTTATTTTTTGTTCTTCTGGATTTTTTCGCATACCAGCAACTTGCTGTTAAATGACTAGATTTACCGCAATTCTTGCTTTTTTTGTTTCTTTCTGGACGGGCAAAACCTCATCCAGTGTAATTTTCCGCACATGTAGCATGGACCTGGGGGTGAATTTTCTTTTCTTATAGTATGGTTGTCACGATATTTTCTTTTCCTCCTTTCTGGAGCGTGGCATTTTTATCTGTTCATAATTGATCTGTTCATAATTGTTTTATATGAGCGACTTCCGACTCCTCGATATTCCTCGAGTCACTTTTTACTGATACTACCCTTTGGCAGACGTCTTTTTTTTTCTTTTCTTTTAATCATTTCACCCCGAGCAAGGCGGAAACGCCATTGATGTGCAGGGATCTACATAAATGTAAAAAGATTAATTAGAAAAGAGTGAGGAGTACAAACTAGTTAGAAAGGAACAATAGAAAGCTGAGAAAGTAGGTGCGATGACAGATACAAAGCTGGAGAGAAACGGAAGTTTATACAGGGATGGGGAGAGAGCTAGAGTCCAGTGGCTAGTAGATGAGTATTGACATTGCATTTAAATTTCTGGAGGTTGTAGACGTCAGGAAAGCAAGAATACTGGAGCAAGTTCCACAGGCGGGAAGTGCGAGAGAAGAACTGCAGGAGTAGAATTGTCGTCAGCATTTGGCTAACCTGACTGTGAATGGGTGGGACCCAGTTGCCAGTCTGGTTGCACGAGTAAACACTTGTTGAGGAGGCATCAGTGACTTAAGTTCGTCTGAGCAGAAGCCATGAAAGTATTTATAGAACAGACAATGGGAGGCCACATTTCGACGATGGGGAAGTGGCTGCAGTCGAACCGCCAGATCAGTACCTATCACATTACAGACTCTCCTTTGGAGCCTGTCAAGAACACTGAGGAGAACGGCAGGGGCACCTGACCATAAATGGCAGCAGTACTCCATGCACGGACGGATGGTTGACTTGTATATATGCAGGATGGATTCAGGTGGAAAAAACCTCCTGTATCGACGTCTACTAATTTTTGGAGGGTTAGACCTGGCTCGTTTTCTACTTTTGTTAGAACTCTACGTCTAACTTCCGCGTCTCCGGCTGAGACCAGACTTTGAGCAAAAATTAGGCATTTAAATTCATCAGCAGATAATTCCGTTAATTGGAAATCTTTAAGGTAATTATTTAACGTAGCGGAAAATGTTAAATAGTCCTGCTGATCTTCTTTTAAGGCATTTCCATCTTTTATGAAAAAGTGATGTGTTCAGCCCAAATAATTCTGACAGTAGTTTGACTGTTACTGAGAATTACAGTTATGTCTTTTTTCTGGGGAGAATAAAATTAACAAACCTGCTGTGCTCTGCTGTACCTAACATCCTTCGTAATAACCGCCCTTTCTTAGAATTTGGCCAATAATTACAGTCGACGTTAAATAAATCCTCGTACCGCCTATAAAAAGCGTCAAATTTTTTTTCGTCTTCCAGTACATATTCAAAAATTTTCATAGTTCTCCACATTGCACTTTGAGAAAAAGCAGCATCGTTCTCAGTTTGTTTGCATTTTAATGATTGAAAATGTAACTCTTCAATTTTATTTTGTTGTTGTCGTTGTTGTTGTAATTTCTCGTCGCTTTTTGTTGTTGATCCAACTGAGCTTTCATTAGTTGAATTATCACTTTTTGAAAATCTTCCATCTTTTTTTCAAACTCAACACGAACAATTTTTTGTAAACACGAGAGAAAAAAACATTAACTGTATTTACAGTTGTTTTTTCGTAAGACGTACGTCCAAAAGAAAGAGATGGGCTCAAAACGGATTTACTGACAGATTTTTCTGTGACGACGTTTCGGGTTTTAGAGAATTTTTTTCTACTCTGAATTTTTTCTTCTCTTTTTTCTTTATTAGTTGCAGGTTGTTTTATATGGAGTAAATATTTTTCCTTTCTTGATGGTTCACGTTTTTACGACCGATTATTTGTGAGGAATGGCTATCCCTTGATACTTGAAATTCCCGTTCGACCGTTGATGTTTGCAATTTCTGTATTTGCAAGTTGACATGTGGCGATAGTGGTCAAAGATAAAACTTTTTTTTTTCTTGCGTTAATTTCTATATCTTTGTCGCTCGTTGATATGGACAAAACGTATTTTTCCTGCCCGCGTAAATTGTTCAAATATTTCGTTGCCAGTTTATCGACTGGTCAAAGAAAAAGGTTTTCCTACCCTGTGCGAATTGTTCGAATCTTCGTCGCCAGTTGATATGGCGACTGGACATAGAGAAAAGGTTTTCCTTCCCTGCATGAATTGTTCGAATCTTCGTCGCCAGTTGATATGGACCCGGTATGGGACCATAAAATAATAAGTCAACAAGGTGGTAGGTTCACAAACATATATTGCGTCAAGAAGAAATACAACCAATACAAAGAGATACAAAGATATATAAAGAGGAAAGTAATATTATCTTGTGCTGAACTGACGTTGTACTAGGAACCAGAGACTTTGTCGCATTTGCTCACTCCACACGAGTTCTCACGAGAGTCTCTCTCACTCCTGCACACTGTATTTATTTTTGCATAAAATACAAAAATTATGGCACAAGGCCTAAAAGGGGAGGGGGAGAGGTTGGTTCTTGCTTAACTATCCTATACCTAGCTAAACACTATCACGACCCATTCACTCGTTACAATTTGCACTGTCACCAAAAGAACCCATCCGTCTACACCCAATCCTTCGTACACCACAATTCCAGAAACTTACAAGGGACACCTAAAAATAGGGAGAATAACCCATGATAATAAAAATGTTTTTATGTACAATATAATATATACAATAATATGTACAATATAATATAAAATATTTAATGAAAAATGAAATCTCTCACTCCTGCACACAACCTCGATAGGAATTAACTTTTGGTTAATATAAGCAAAGAGGAGTCTATTATTAAGTGAGTAACTCCCCCACAACAAATTAAACTGACTCATAAAAACTAAAGTCGAATAAGAACAATTTTTTCGTTGCTCCAGCTTCCCTGCGCACGTTTTTGCCTCTCATAAAAAATTAAACAAAACACATAATTTATTAGTAACCTGTTAATATTTCTCCATACACGCATTCTGATACTTTGAATATATTCTTCTTACAAATTTTTTATTCGGTTTAGTTAGTAAAATGTTTCTTTGACATACAAAACAAAATAATTTATTCTTCCACATTTCAACATCCAAACTTCAAACTTCTGATATTTTGATTTATGGAAATTTGAATTGTGTTTGGCAAAAGGCCAATTAGATAAACATAGCTAAGGCCCCTACATGTCTTTCCTTTATCTTTGAGGAATTTTCCCTAGCATATAGGAAAATGTATATCATATAATAACCCACTACTCTTTTCCATGTTTTCAATTACATTTTCCTGTCTCTCAATACTCTGGCTAGTTTTTAAATGCAGACGTCGACATTCTAATAAACCTTTGAGTTTCAGTGTACTGGTTTCCGCCATCTGTTAGAAAACTCTCAAGGTATTTGAATTTCTGCCCCTGCTTGATTTTAGTCTCCCTAAACAGTAATTGTGCTCCTCTTTTTTGTTGATTTTCAGTTTCCTTGCCGTTTATGATGAGTTCTTTATTCTTGAATGTCCGTTGTGGTGTAGTAGATACCGACTCGGAACGAGAAATCGGGGTGCCGAGTTCGAATTCCAGTTAAATTCTTTGCATTCACTTACGCACAAATACCAATGGGAAAGTATTAATCCGTCTCTTCCTTCTAGTAATGGGTTAAATAATAGGTGTATTTGGTTATATAGCCTTGGCTGGCAACCAGTTTACCGCAGAATGCAATGACATCTTACTGCGAGATAATCTTCTGCCTAATCATTTATGTCTCTTTTAACACTTATTGCTTTACTTTTTACAGTTTGGATACAAAGTAAAAGTATTCGTCCCATAAGATCAATCTTATATTTTTGCAATGATTTCTTTTTATTTATTAAATCATACGTAATATTGATGTGCAGTGGATATTGACACGGAACGACAAATCTGGGAGCCGAGTTCGAATTCCAGTTGAATTTCTTGCATTTCACCCTTGGGAAAGATGTTAATCCGTCCCTTTCCTCCATTGGTTAAATAATAGGACGGATTGGGTTTTATACCTTTGGCTGGCAACCAGTGTACCTCAAAAAGCAATGGCAACCTACTGTGAGATAATCTTCTGCCCAGTCAGTCATTTCTCTTTCGAGACATGATCATCTAAAGAGTGTATCACATATGGTACTTGGCTGAATTTATTCTTATTTACTTCAGTTACATTTTGTAGGAGGTGTTTTAGTTTACTATTTGTGTCCACTATCAACACTGTATCATTTGTGCATGTTATATTGTTAAGAATGTAACCGCCAATGATATGTCCTTGCAGGAATTCTATTTCTTTTAGGATTGCTTCGGTGTATAGTTTGAATAGATCCGGTTAGTAGAGACATTCTAGTCTTACACTTCTTTCTAGTATATTGTTTTATATCTGCTGAACTCATTTCTTGTCCGTATGGTCTCGAATTTTTAGCAATATAAATTTGATTATTCTAAAGTCTATCCCAAAAATGTCAAGTTGCCGAGCATCTCTATCAAATACTTTTGATCTACTATATCAAACGCATTGACGTAGTCTATTCAATACAGTCTTATTAAAATATGGTTTGAACATTTGTCCCATTCCAATATTTTTATTATAATCTCGACCATTTTAGCGATTCCTTTGTGTTTTGTTAGTTATATGTACCACAGGTTTACAAATATGCAGTTTATTTTTTTGCAGCTGCTTGATTTTCTGTCATCAGTTTATAGCACATTTTTTCTACTTAAAAGTAAACGTTATCTTAATCTTAATATTCCCGTAATTTTTATCTTTCGGCTTTGTATACAAGCGCTTAGTGGGTATTTTACTTTGTTAGACATCAAGACAATGTAATCTTCAAATTTCATTTAATTTTCTGGGTTTATTCACGCTGTAGAAGGTGGGATATATAAATTGTCGTACTAATTATGCAAAAATGAAAATAATGTTAACAAATCATTTTTGTAGACGTATTTACCAAATTTAATCAAATATATCTTCAATAATAAAGAGGAAATTAATTCAAATAAATCATTATTGGCTCATAAAATGCTTCTGAATTTCATGCAAATCTTCTGGACTGTCTCGTTGTTTAATTTAAGGAACTCTTCTATAATTGTAACCTTCAGTTCAAATTTGATGTTACAATAATTTGGTTGAACTCTTACTTCACTGCGCTACACATATATTAATCAAGGGACTGCCACCTGAGGAGCTAGATTAAGGGGTGATATGATCGCAGAAGTTAACTGACAGACATGTTACCTGGCATAGGGTTTTCCCGCATCCACCATCATAACCCAGTGCAGCACTACGTACTCAAGATCATTTCTAAATATTAGTGGTGTACTGTGTATTAACAAATTAAATTTTCATAAGTAATTAGTTATTATTTGACTGGAAGGACAATGATAAAATATAAAATATATCTATGAGAAGTATTTGTAGAAATTAGTTATGAGAAAGAAATTGTTTTGTATTTTTTTAGTATTCATGAATACTAAAAGTGGGAAAAAAATTAAATATGAATATCAATATGTTGTTTGCAATTTTGGTATTTAGAACTCGGTTTAAAGTTAGAACAAGGTTTCCTTCTCCTATGTTGATGTTAATTTATCCATATTACTTTTTCATAGATAGGTTCACGTTTATTCTTTCTGTGCCTAGGTTTATATGTTATTATTTATGAGGCAGCAATAGAAGACCAACCAGAATTTGTTGAAGATCAATCCATATCTACTTAACGATAATGGAATAAAATGCAGAAATGCCTTTGCGGAAAATAAAAACAACCTGTGACAATCGTAACCTATACTTAACTTGCGTCAGCTACCAATTCATTGCATCAAATTACATCTTCTGGAAGAGCACCAAATGGATAAATGCCACATTATCCAATCCTCAGTTAATAGCATTTCTTTTCCAGTTGCGTTATTAGCAAATTAAAGTCAGACTGAGGGTGATATAAGGCACTTTTCATCAAGATTTCAACTTCAATTACTTAAGCAGATTAAATAGAATTGATCATAATTGACTCCAATATGTCATTTCCGATTTCAGAAGGTTTGTATATATGCAAAAGATTGATCCTATGTGTATGTGTCTATGTGTCTAGAGTTATATTTATGCTGATTTTTAATTACATTAAACTTTCTTTCTTCAGGAAACAATACTACTATGTCTCTTCCTAGTGTAGTAAGGCGAGAAAAACACAAACTTGACGAAAACTGACTGTCGTTGGTTTAGTCTGTTATTCATAAGTTGGACTCCAAGTTTAGAGCTACATATTTTCTAAGAAAAACATAACTTTGACAAAATGGCAGCAAGTCCTGGCTTTTATTGTGTAAATATCATAGTAATATTATATATTTTAAATTCTTACTTTCTGTATCTTTCAGAGATGATATAGTGTCTGACTTCAACATCAATTTTCTGTTTGTATTCAGATATTTTCTCGTGAGATTTTTTTTTCAATCTATTTCTTGATGTATTTAATGATTCTAGCACACATAGATTTACTACTTCTCTGTATAGGAAATCAACTAGCATTAACTCGTGTCTTCCTAAGTATAACAGTGAATGCCCTCAACGATGTTCGTTAGCCGTTATAAAAAAAATCTTTATTCAACGTACACAAATGATATGTTCTTCCAAAGCCATATTCTATAAAGAAATACACAAAATGAAATAAACAGTTATTAAAAATAAATTTCCTAACTTCCTCATTGATCAACAAAATAAAATTTATCTCATTAAACTTAATAATAACTCTGACAGAATTGATAATATTAATAATAATAGTGTATGTGGAAATGAACAAAGCACTATTAACTTATACTATTGCCTGTAAACGCACAATAATTTAAAACATAATGAAACAGCACTCAAAAATGAAATAGTTTGAAACATGATTGCCATTAGTAATAATAAACAAATAAAGTTCATCATATATTATACAAATTGAAAACAATTGACCTCATACTCTACCATATCCCTACAAATACAAATAAACCCTTTACAGAAAACCAATGTAGTGTATCAATTTACTTGCTAATTCAGATGTTTCATCTCTGATATTAACAATAAACCCATTAAATATATTTGTTTTACTACAACCACACTTTCCCGCAGACTTACCTATCACCTTTCTAGCCATAGTTTTATTAAACAACATTTCTTAGAAATACAAAACCATGTTCTTAATATTAGACATATATTAGCAACAATAGAACAATACTCACACAAACACAAGGTAAAAGTACCTTCAGATATTGGAAGCCATTTACATGAAATCAACGCAATCCACACTTAATACAACCGTATTTCAAACTAGTCAATACTCATTACATTGCATTTAGACATATGGTAACTTTGTTAAGAGTTCGTAATATGACATCATAAAACCGCATTGCTAATTTACGACCTGCATCTGCTATTCGCTTACCGTTATCGTAGCATAGCTATGATTTTATCAACACAAGTAAATATAATGTTTAATTGGAAATATCTTTATGTTAATGTCTCTACAATAACTCTGATGATAGCAAATCTAAGCCAATAGCTTAGGAACAGAGTAATATTAAATATCCAAATGTTGGACAATTTTTGTATTTACTTTCATCGGAAATTAAATCTAAAGTACTTTGTTTAAAACAGCTCAGTATTAATTATAATAGGGAGGCATTCGCTGTTAATTTTAATAATACACTTCCGATCAAAAATTTAAGACGACTTAAAAATCTTTAAAAAGAAATATTTTTTTAACGGATAGATTTTAAACTCCTCCCACTTAAGGTTACCAATACTACAATTTAAAAGATTTTGGAAACAAAAAGCCCATATTCCAAACATTTTATTTAGAAATTGACATTTTTATAAAATAAGGCGATTTACACATGATCAAAATTATAAGACCAGAGACAAAAATTCTACGAAATTGTACAACAAATGTATGAAACCATTCAACAACCAAATTTAATAATTAATTCTACCTTCACTGCTTTTGATGACTTCAAAATTCTGTTGGGCATGCTAGAAATAAGCGTTTCCATTAAGGTGCGGGGGATGCTGCTACAGCTTCTGAAGATGTCTTCATGAAGTTCATTTTTTGTTGAATTTTGTTTGCTATTTGGATAAACATCTCTTGTCATCCATCCCCAAACATTTTCAATTGGATTCAAGTCTGATGAGTATGCATGATGTCCCAAGAGATGGACCCCATTTTCTTGTAGAAAGGTCAAAGTCCATCGTGCAGCATGGATTGCAGCATTATCCTGTTGGAATAACCATCTATCCCCACACAAACGATGGCCCGCCGTCATCAAAGATTCTTTTTGTAGCATGCTAACATAACCAGCCGCTGTCTGACGACCCTGCACCATCTGGAGCTCCATCGTCCCTCTATAAGAAATGGCACCCCATACTATTAGGGACCCTCCACCACTATGACGTGTGGAGGAATTTTCAGGAGGCATGTTTTTGTTATGACAATATCGTTGGAAGCCATCAGGACCATCTAGATTGAATTTTTTCTCATCAGAAAACAGAACTTTCTTCCACTTCTCAACGTCCCATGATTGGTTTTCATGAGCAAACTTGAAGCGGTCCACCTTGTGACGTGGAAGCAGCCGAGGAATTTGTTTACGCTTTTTATTTACCATGCCTTTTTGTTGTAAATGTCGTCTGATGGTTACGGGACTGCAATCAGCATCTGTGACCGCCTTAATTTGACGAGAAGAAAGTTCCCCGTCTTTCATAACAACCCGTCTTATTCTCTTACTCAATGCAGGAGAAATTTTTTGGGGCCTACCAGAGGATTGTGCTTTTCTATAATTCTCACTGTTCTTTAGAAAGTTGCAAATCACAGTTTTACTGCGATTTACCTTAGCTGTGATTGCCCGCTATGACAAACCTTGCTTATGGAATTCTAGAATTCGAGAACGCTCAAATTTGGTAAGTTTCCTTGCTTTAGGCATGGTAACACATTTACGCAGTGATTGATAATCTCTAACTGAACTAAATCATTGGAATTGCCATGGATCTAACAATTTATACCCCTGGTCTTATTATTTTGATCATGTGTAAATCGCCTCATTTTATAAAAATCTAAATTTCTAAATAAAATGTTTGGAATGTAGCTTTTTGTTTCCATAAACTTTTAGATTGTAGTATCGGTAACCTTAAGTGGGAGGAGTTTAAAATCTATCCGTTATTTTTTTTCTTTCTAAAGATTTTTAAGTGGTCTTAAATTTTTCGTCGGGAGTGTATATGTTTAAATAATTATCTGCTGCCTCAATACACTAAATATGTATGAACACACATATATAAATAAATGTATTTTCTGTTGTAAATAAAACAGTGCTCAATATAATATAACAGATCTATTAATAAATATTAATAAATATATATACATATTATATTTTTATAATAGTTTATACGCAGGAAATTATGCAGAAATATATATTAAGCAGTAACGCTTTATTATATTTTAAAATATTACCTTTTGTTTTAAAAAACTCTTTCGAGTCACAGGGAAGTTATATAGGTCATACATTTATAACTAAGTTGTTTTCCTTTAGTCCTATTTATAATTTTTGGTTTTGTTAAATTTTTATTTGGATAACTTAATTTTAACATCATAGTTTGAACTAATCGTTATTTGATTTGCCATTAATTATAGATTACAAATTCTTATATTCTAAAAGATTTGGGCATTGTATGTTTGCGTATTTTGTATTTCATATGCACGACTAACCGTGTGATTACAAAAATGTTTACCTAACGAATATTCTATATATATATATATATATATATATATATATATATATATATATATAATCCTGACTTAGGTATCAAAAATATACTCGATTGTCTTCTGTGTGACGTTATTATCTAAATAGTGAAACTGCCATTTTTATTCCAATAAACTTTCAAAAATTGAAAGTAAAACTCATTTCGAAATTAAAAAATATAAATAAAATTACTCGTATACATAGGAAATCACCGAGAGTAAAATAGCAACATCTATTATCCATGAGGTAGTTGAGTGGTTACAATTTCACGGAACTCATTAGCACTATTTAACAATAGCTTCACAGATATCTAAAGAAACAAATATTAAATTATCACTTGATAATTATTACAACACACATAAGTTAGTTACGATTCCAGCTGAAGGTTTTAAAATCAGCTAAGGAAGAAACCAGGTAACTAATTTCTTCTTGCAAATGTATGTTGTGTCATTTATATAAAAATATCAGCAACTCCACACCAAAGACCACTGGTAAAATTTTATTCGACGATATAAGTTAGCTAATATTAAAGTCATAGCACATAAGTAAATGCTAATGAATTCCGAGAGAGTAAATTTCATAAACATTTCTCAAAAAGTTTGAAACAAGCTGTCAAATATATGACGGGTATCGATAAATCAGTCAATCAAAGAGGATTTAGTTCAAATAATATTTGTAAACGACCTTGAAATTGAAGAGTATCGACAAATGATTTTATGCAGTTACAACAGGAAAGTTACCATTGTATTTTGTCGAATTCGTTCAGCAACAAGAATTGATTCAAAAATGTAATTCAACAGCCGTTACGGACCTGGTAGAAGAAATCGATAAAAAATGTGATAGAGAAACAATAAACAAACAAAATATATATATAATAACATATAATGGGTATATTTTATATTTTTCGTTTATTTATTTATTAAAAATAAATAAAGTAAGTATTTATTTACATGACTACATTTACACATTATTTCTGTTTCTTTTTAAGATTTTATTTTCGTTTCTAAAATTATTTATTGCTAATTCTTTCTCTAAGCATACGTTAAAATTGTTAATATTAATACTTGATAGGGTCGCGCTTTTTATAATTTTCCTTTTGATTTTGGAGAAAATTGTTTTCTTTTGGGCGCTATAATTACTTAGATTTGATTTTGTTGTTCCTGTATTTTTCTTTTGAAACGATTTTGTTGATTGTATAATCTTTCATTTTAGCTTTTCTCTGTGATGCTTTTATAATTTTTCTCGTGTTTGTATATTATATTATTGGCTACAAATTATTGTTAGTGGGCAATTTTCTGTTTTTGCAGTTACATTTGTTGGTGTTATTTTGATTTTTGTTTGTTGGGGCGCTCTCCACCTTTCCAAGGAAATGGACTATTCGAGGAGGGAAGTCAAGTAAGGAAGTAGAGGACGGAAGTCGAGTAAGGAAGTCGAGTGAGCGAGTCAGTCAGGTATTTCCAGTATTGCACAGAATGTGTTTTACTAGTCAATCTATCACGTCTCTACGACGATATTGCATACTAATTACCTTCTTCTGTATTCTACTAATCATCATTAGTAATACATTGTAAATACTGTTCTTTCCTGTCAATAAACCTATTTTATATTATTACGTTGTTTTGTATTATTTCACATAATTCTGTTATCCGACGTAACAGTGGCGAAGAGAAATTCGAACACACACGGAGGAAACAAGAACAAATTAACATTAGTTCCTCACAACGAAACAGTGACGACGAAAAATTTGAACACGCTCGGAGAAAACAAGGAAAAGGCAATATTAGTTCGTAACAACGACGACGAACGCAAATATATGCAGAGAAAAAAGGATTACTCGCAGGTGTCATACATAGATTCTGCAAACAAACAAAAAAAAACGCCGTATACCCAGTCAAAAATTGTAAGTTACTTTTGACTACTATTTTTGTTGGTCTATAATGATAATTAATTTTTTCTTGCGAAAAAATTTGTCATGCAGGGAAAAAACGTGTTGAAAAATTTGACCTCAACCCCCTCTGCGCAAACCAAAACAAAAAAATTGACAGAAAAGATTTTTCTCTCTTCTAAAAAAAATGTAATGGAACAATAACAACCTTCTATGCTAGAACTCATAAAATATCAAATACAAAGACAGGAAGAAAGTGAAGAGAAGTTTCGCAAACAGCAACTAGAACTACATGAAAGACACATTCAAAATGAGGAAAATATTCCGAAACAAATGTTAAAAATGCAAGTAGACAGCGAGAAAAAACAACAGAAATTAAAAGAAGAGAATACCAGAAAATATATTGAGGTTCAGGAACTTATACATAAAGCTATTCTCGCGAAAGACAAAAAACATAGATGCTGACAGTACCTTTTCAAAAATGCAATCTGGTCGACGATAGAAAACTTCGCATATAACCCAAACGAAATAAAACATTCGAACGATATTACCATCGTTATCAATACTTCTATGAGATTGACTGCAAAACTTTGTCAAACGGAAAGGAAATAAGACTGCTCCGCAGGAAACTAGGCACTTACGAGCATAATAAATTCACATACTTTATTCTGCCGAGAAGGACAAGAGATCTTGAATTCGACGAAGAGGTAGGTCTGCTCACAGAATTATTCAACCCAAGACGATCACTATTCCATAAAAGGTGGAAGAGCTTAAACCTTCAGAAAAAAGAAGACAAAGACTATACACCCTTCTCATCGGTCGTAAATAAAACATGTGACGATTTACGGCAGATAATCTTAAATGCTTAGTATTCGTGCAGGGCCTGGCATCTAATAAAGACAACAAAATGAGGAGAAGAATTTTAACCAAACTCGAAAATGAACAAAACATTTCACTACAAAATCTAGCAGAATTTTGCAAACAATGCGTTAGTATGAAGGAGGATTCTAAAAAAGTTGAAGAATCTGGAGTAGCAAGTGTAAAAAGGATTAAGAGAAAGACACGTTTTCGATCTGTGTCTCCGAAACGAAAGTGTCGCTCTCCTATCAGAATTGGGAGGAAATACGAAAAAAGACCCCACACGCGCTTGCTATGGCTGTGGTGATTGATACTGTTACAATGATTGTCCATTTAAATTCAAGATTCGTAGAAACTGTAATAGAAAAGGACACAAAATGTACTAAATGCAGATACAAAAATAAGAGTCAGGTAAAAATAACGAGAATAGAAGAACTAAGCCTAAATATAAGGAAATACATGCAAGTGAAAATTCAAAATCAAGTAATAGAAATGCAGCTCAATTCCGGTTCGGACATTTCAATAATAAACGTCCAAACATGGAAAAAATTTAAAAAAACAATTTTAATGAAGTCAAACAAGATTGTAAGAACTGTAACAGAAAAAATTCAAATTCGAAGGTGAACTGGTTTTGAACGTTAATTTTAACAATCAGACAAAAAAATTAAAAATGTTAGTGCTGAAAGGTACCAACAACTTGTTTGTCACGGACTGGATGAAAAAGTTTAACTTGTGGGATCTGCCAACAAGTTCGTATTGCAAAAACATTAATGAAAAAACTGACGAAATAAAAAATTAGAGTCAGACATAAACAAATCATTCCCCGAAATGTGTTCTCGGACGGCTTAGGGAGATGCACAAAAATGGCTGCTAAAATCCGACTGAAAACGGAGGCTCAACCAGTATTTAAAAAGAAAAGGAATATTCCATACGCAGCAATCGAAAAGATAGACACAGATTTGGATAGACTGTCGAACTTAGGAGTTCTCTCAAAAATCGAATATAGCGACTGGGCCGCACCAGCGGTTTACGTAAAGAAAAAATCTGGTGATATTCGAATATGCGCAGATTTCTCGACGGGATTAAAAAACGCCATTCAAGATTATCATTATCCATTGCCCAGAAGAAGTATTCTCTAGCTTAAACGGCGGCAAATACTTCACGAAAATCGACCTCAGTGAGGCTTATTTGCAAATCATAATGGACGAAGAAAGTTCAAAACTCTTATGTATAAAAACACATAGGGGGCTTTACAAGTATGAACGTCTGACGTTTGGAGAAAAAAGGCGCCTTCCGTGTTTGAGCACATTATAGACACGATGTTGTAGGGGCTGGACTTCGCCATCGCTTACCTTGACGACATATTGATCAAGAGCCCAACAGACGAGGAACATAAGACAAATATACATAAAGTGTTTGAGAGGTTACGGAATTATGGTTTTAATTTAAAGAAGACAAATGTAATTTTCTATTAGAGGAAATAAGATATTTAAAACACCCGATCCAAACGGTTCCTCAGAGATTCGTAACATGAAAGGATGTACAAACTTTACAAAGTTTCTTAGGGCGAGTAAGTTACTACCAGGATTTTATCCCTAACTTACATAATTTGCGAGCGCCCTTAAATGAATCGTTACAAAAAGACAAGGCATGGTTATGGACAAAAGAATGCAATGAAGCATTTGAAAAAATTAAGTAAATGTTAACATCCGATCTATTCCTTGCGCACTATGACACTAAATTGAAAATATTAATAGCCTGTGATGCCATCGCGCACGGTATTGGCGCATATATGCTACACAACTGGAATGACGGATCGATTAAACCAATCGCGCATGTGCACAGATCATTGCTCCCTGCAGAACGCAGTTACACGCAGATTGAGAGAGAAGCTCTGTCAATAGTTTTTGCAGTTACGAAATTCCATCGCTATATCCATGATAGATACTTCACTTTGCAGACGGATCACAAACCATTGCTAATAATTTTTGGTTCTAATAAGTACTCCCCACATATACAGCAAACTGTTTGTTAAGATGGGGTACGATACTTTTAAATTATAATTCAAACTTCATCATTTACCATCGAACAAGGTCGGACACGCAGATGGCCTATCCAGACTTATCCCTAAATCAGTAGAACCACTAAAAGACACAGTAATCGCCGCGTTAAGGTCAGAAGAGGAAGCGGAGAACACTATAACTGACACAATTAGAGAATTACCAATTTCATTAAGAAGAAATTAAGATAAATTAAGAAGGAAGCAGAAAAAATGTATGCATTAAGGAAATAAAATCAAAACTAGCTGAAAAGGACGAGCGGACATCAAAAACTTTTTCGCTTTGCGATAATGTTTTACTCTACAGTGAAAGAGTAGTGATTCCAAAGGTATTGCAGAGAAGAATCCTAAATGACTGTCATACGGGTCATCCGGGAATTAACCGAATGAAGAGTTTAATGCGGTTTTACGTTTACTGGCCGGGAATGGACACAGATATTACAACAATGCTTGGTAGATGTAATGGATGCGCTCTCGCTGCAAAATCTAAACAAATACTACAGAAACCCTGGCCTAAGACAGATAGACCTTGGTCAAGGGTACACATAGACTTCGCAGGTCCAATTGACGGCCTTTATTATCTGGTAATAGTAGATAGTTACAGCAAATGGCACGAGGTCTTCCAGATGAAAAGACCCACTGCTGAAAACACAATTAACAGATTACACGAACTATTCGCCATGTTTGGTGTAGTGGAATCCATAGTCAGTGATAATGGAACCCAATTCACTGCCAAGGAATTTAAAGATTTCTGTGAAACGTTCCAGGTGGAACACGTAAAAATCTCACCATATCATCCATGTTCAAATGGATTCGCGGAAAGATTCGTGGATACCCTAAAAAGGGCATTAAATATGAAACACACTCACAAAGAAGGCACTTTACAAGTTGACAGCCAACAAAGCCGCGCCTTTAGCTCTGTAGCCTGCCGAACTCATGTTCGCCAGGAAGGTTCGATCGGTATTCGATAAGCTACTTCCTAGCAAAAAGGCACACACGCCCACCACGATCACACCAAAAAGAAAATTTTACATGAACGAGAAAGTTTTTTTTTTAATTATAAAAACAATGTAGCATCCTGGGAACCACGTGTAAATAAAAGAAAGACTAACAGAGGAAATTGCAGACATGCCGCTAATGGAAGAAGAAAATTTAGAGGAGTTTTATGACACCGTTGAGTTACAAATGTCCCAAGAAGAAGTAAAAGAAAGAAGGTCACAGAGGAAAAGAAAAGCGACCTACTAACTAATGACAGATCCGACAAGGAAAAAATACTAAAAGAACTGTCGAATACAAAATAAATCTTAGGACGGGGTGTTGGAGCGCTCTCCACCTTTCCAAGGAATCGACCCATTCGAATCACTACATAAAACAGTAGTGATTATACCTCGAGAAGGGAAGTCGAGTGAGGAAGTCGAGTAAGGAAGTCGAGTGAGCGAGTCAGTCGGGTATTTCTAGTATTGCACCGAAAGTGTTCTACTAATCAATCTATCTCGTCTCTACGACGATACTGTATACTAATTACCTTGTTCTGTATTCTATTAATCCACACCTCTTGTAAATACTTCTCTTTCCTCTCAATACACCTACTTTTATACTATTACGTTGTTTTGTATTATTTAGCATAATTCTGTTACCCGACGTAACATTGTTGTTATTGTTATATATTATTTTCTGTTTTGAAAATAAAAATTTGCATATACTTTTAGTGTTCCTCATTTGGCAGTATAGAAGAAAATGCTCGGAATTATATAACTAAAATATTAACGTACATGTTAAATAATTATAATGAGATCACCATAATTCTATTCCCGTTGAGATGTACTATATTAAAAAATATTTCATATTTTAAGAGTAAACGCCTTCAATGTCTATTTTACTTTTTCAGATTTAAATAATATGGTAAATAGAAAACTAATATACATTTTCTCTGAAGAAAGCTTATTCTTATTAAAAGTCCTTTCAAATTTTTGATCTTATATTATCAAAACAATTGAACTCTAGATGTTTTTTCTTTTTATCCAAATTTGTGGTTTTCATTGTTAAATGCGTCAAAAGATTTGCTCCACGCAATAAATATAATGTAGTTGAATCATTGGTTACTAAGATACTAAATACTAGAATGTTATAAAATAATAATAATGAACATTACATTATTAGGGAAAATCGCCAAGTATAAAATTGCATAAAAATGTAGTTTAATTCAAACTTCTACAGCAATCTCAAGACAATAAAATGTCCCATTTTTTAAGGGATGTAAAAATATTAATTAAATAATTCAATTATGAAAGAAACACACTTCATAAATGAACTCCCACTTCATCATAATCGTCGTTGACATAAAATAATATGAGCCTCAAATAGGTCCCGTTTTTGTCTCTCAAATTTAATGACTAGCAATTAGCCTATCTTTTATATTTTCATATTAAATCGATTGCCTACTGTTTCATGAATATTATTAATGCATATTATCTAGGCATCAATTAAAGATTATTTTACGGCAAGATGCAACAAGTCTAAATTTTATCTTAGTTAATATAACCGATAAGCCACAGTGCTGAGAAAAACCGTCCCATCAAAATATATTAATACACGCAATAATTTTCGGGTTTTATTAATAAAACATATTGTATTATCAAGATATTTCTTTGAAAAAAATGAATAAATGAAGTAAGAGTGAATTACACTTTTAAAATAGCAAATATAGACTGTCATTTGGCTGTTAAACTGCACATATTTTGTATGTAGAATATATATATATATATATATATATATATATATATATAACATTAAGTATAACATAATCTAATAGTTTTGGCTAATTAATATTCATTTCGATTAACACCGACCCTCTCAATAATAATAACAAGCCAGAAGATGCGTGTTTTTTCCCTGTGTCAGCGAAGGATACAGAATAAAGAATGTGCAAAGAAGGAGAAAGCATGAAAATAATACTACAAGCGTGTGCGCTTGGTGTTAAATACCAACTTGAATTCACAAAACGGAATATCAGCCATAAACACTTTGGCAGTCCCTGTGGTGCAATACATTTTCAATATCATTAACTGAACTATAGCTGACATTAAGTGAATGGATATTAAAACGAGAAAGCTTCTCACTTGCCACCGCTTATGTGTCCATATCCAAAGGACGCAGATGATCATTCTAGCTAGAATCGCTTTAAAAAGTCGCAGCAATCGGTCTTCAATGATACCTAAATAGTGACCTGTATCAAATAACTTGAAATAAATAAAAAATTATTCAGTTATAATGAAACTAATGAATTCAAAATGTAATTTCAGTTTGGGTGAAGAAGAGTGAAAATATATGTAAGACAAAAAATGCAACTACAGAAAACCTTAAAAGAAGACAAAACCAAATGCAACAAATCAAATCTAGAAACGATGTGAAGATAAATGTTTTCATGATCATTACCCATCTGTGTCCAAAACACTGATATAGACAAACTCTGTACATACCAGTTGTTTCGTAGTGCAGAATTAAAAGCTCAGTCCGAATTTATTATTCTTGCTGCACAGGAGTAATGATTGCTATAAACTGAAAATTTGCATATTATATTGCAAATATGCATTAAATTGCATTGTATTAACATTCATCGAATATAAAGCGTGACAGGGTCGACCAATATCCGCATTAAAAATCTGTAAATTTAAGTTAAAGCAAATTGCAAGAAACTGAATGAACATAGCCCAAGCCCGGTTACAGAAACAGAACTTTACAATACACATAATCTGCCCAGGTATATTAATCAAAGTTCACACAGAAACAAAACGTGTTTTCTTAGTGACATGCAGTTTTTGCTTATTGTAATACATAATAAGTTTTTATTAATATCAAAATACAAGCAATGGAGTCAATCAAGTAGCAAATTACAAACTGGAGAGACAACAATCAATTAAGTATAAACATTATCTAGGAAGTGTTTAACATATGATGGAAATGGCGATAACGAAATCCATGGTGCCTTGAGATAACGAAAGATAATGAAGAGGATTTAAGAAACAACAATATTTAGAAAAGAAATTTTATTTTATTAAGAAAAAATACTGGAATTTTTTTTAGTATCGTTCTCCTATAGGACAGTAAAAAGCTGAGGTAACAAGATCTGATTCTACAGAGAGAAG
Organism: Ascarosepion bandense; assembly: GCA_037127315.1. Classification (NCBI taxonomy): domain Eukaryota; kingdom Metazoa; phylum Mollusca; class Cephalopoda; order Sepiida; family Sepiidae; genus Ascarosepion; species Ascarosepion bandense. Next base: position 502,550 of record JBBBDQ010001320.1, read on the forward strand.
GTAAGAAACTATGGTTTCAAAATTTGATCAATAACGAAATTTTAGAGAAAACGAAGCAATAATAATAATACATTAAATCATAGTCAGAAGAGACAGCTGGATATTATAGGGCACATAATGATGAAAGAATGTTCAGAAAATTTGACATTTGATTGAACAGAGAAAAATAGCGCATAATCTATCTTGTGTAAATCGTTACCAGAACAAGAATTAGCTCAGATAGCATTTTTTAGTAAGAGATACAAAGACAAAATCGTGGCTATACATGATCATATACGGCCTGAAGGGACACTGCACATGGACGAAAAATAATATTTTCCGTATCTGCACTTACAGAGAATGACTTCGAATATGAGATTTCTTATTTCATTTTATCAGACAAAATTCTTAAATGTTTTCATAGTGTATAAATATCTGCATATGAAACAGATCCATTTATGTTTCTCTGTTTAAAGAGACAGAAATACATTTTAATGTACTTGTATCTCTTGAAGGTAAATCATGAAACCTTTGTTGTCATCTTAAAACATCATTTTATAATTGCGACTAATTTTATTATACAGTATCATTTCCATTTTAATAATCTTGATAGCATCAATTTTAATATTTTATGTGTAATCTTATGATCATTTCAGCCTGATCAAAGAGAAAATGGCGCAGAAATGCAAGTGGATAAAAGATAATGAGAAAAATAACAGACGGACACGAAAACCCAATCTTATACAGGAAACAATAGATCAAAATCTACTCTTGTTCAAATGACAGACATGGAGTGTAAATCGAGTGATAGTTAAACTTATTTACACCTACTAAAAACAAAAAATAATAATCAAATTTCGGGGTGTAGCCTGAGGCGATAGAATTAAATAGTTATATTATGAGCACTTGTGATGTTCAATTGCATCTCTTATGTTCGGGATATTTAATAATTATATTTAGATTTTAAGATTGTTTAAAGTGTTGTGTTGTAAAAATAGAAAACAGATGTACTACTAAAATAGGTAATTTATTTCATTCTAAAAATAAAAGGAAAAGACAAACGTTAAGATAACAGATAGAAAGACTACATAAAAATGATATTAAACAGATAAATAATGAATCAAAAAGCAGAGAAAAAATTACCAGTATTCACTGACCTATGTGGAAGGAATCATTTGATTTTAACTGAAGTCTTTTTTTTTAGTTAATTAGCGGCTATTAAAAAGTGAAATGATATCTTTATATAGTTACATCTTATTATCCTTCAAAACCTCTGAGTGCAGCTCAGAAGGACAGAGAGAGTGTCTCTGTTGTTCATAGAGGTATACAAAAACATATTTAAAATCTATTCATCAAATCCTATGTTCGAAATCTAATATCCGCAGGGAGAAATTACATTTCTTGAGAGATACCTCTTAAAACCAAATTGACAATTCAGACAGATCTGCATTCAAAGACGTGAATGACGGCATGTCTTAAAATTAAAATGAACAGACACAACGGATTAATGTTTATTTACGATAAAGTTTAGTTTCTCTTCTATTCTAAGATTAGTCATACTACAAATTTTGAATCATTCCTTAAGTTCTTTTTCATAACATGTCTTCTTCTTCTCTTTGTTTCCCTACTTATTTCCTTTGAAACTTATTTATTAAACCTCATTTACTACGATGTATTTCACATGGATTTATTTGCAGTGTCTCATAATCTCGCATTACAGAAACAATAGTTTATAATATTTTTGCAGAGTATGCTTTATTTTAATTAATAAGACCAAAGAAAACCTGCTCCAAAATAGGATGTCATTGATACATTTATATATTGATTTGATATCGCTTCACCATAAATAAATTCCTCATCTCTTTATCAGACAATCTTGAAATTATGGAGGAAGTTTTAATTTCAACGTAAAGACTTATTGGCTTTAAATGATAGCTTTCTAACAAGTTATTATCTAAATATATCTTAAACACATATCGTTATATTGTTTATATAAATAATATCGTTTAATCCTACAAAATAGATGCTTGCTCGCTTATCTGCTTTGCCTAGATGTTTTATCTCATACATTTAAATATTTTTTAAAATTTTTTAATTAAAAGATATTCGCTATATTTCACTCCAAATTACTCCTCATTTTTGCGAATGGCTCTTTTAAGTAATTAAATTTTGATTTCATCTTACTGTACATTTGTATTCCACATATTTAGTTTATTTTGAAGTAGGGATATAATTTTAAAAGTGTTTTCATTTGTTATTTTTCCGTCGTCCTTCAGATTAAATTGACTTTTATAAATATAATATTTAGTATCGTATTTTCTTGTACATTATACCAAAAATTGAATGAAAATTATATGTAAAAAAGAAAAGATGTATCATGCACAAATACACATCTTCAGATTACTCAGCTTAAAATCCCTCGAATTTGAAACAGTATGTTTTAAAATACACTCAGTTTTACTCACAAAATAAATTTTGATTATTTTCATGATTTGTAACATTTTCTCTCTTCAGTTTTAATATGAACATTTACATTTTCACAGATTACTAATATACAGAAGTATAACAAAATTGTATTATAAAGCAAAATCTGATAGATTAGTTTACTTGTATATAGTTGTATTCCATTAAAATGCCAAGGTAGAACGTTTCCCCGAAAATTCAAAAATAAATTTTGAAATGCAAATTAGTAGAATAAACTCGCTGTTGTTAAACATTAGGTTTATATATACTTTTGAATATCGTGAAAAATGAATTATTTCAGCAAAATATATGCACGACATTGAACTTATAGTAGATAATATGTTTAAAAAATTTCAAAAAGAAATTACATAAGGCTGACTGTCCTATTATGTTTTACATTGTATCTAAGTGTGTAATGAATTCCCTTTTTTACTTTCTAGGACGCGGGGTCGTATTATACTGAGTGATGCAATTTATGTCTTGTTTCTATCTTAAAAAGCAGATGTCTTTTTATAGAGATGCCGTATTTTACCATAAAATACGGTATATCCATTTTTATTTCGGTATTCTTACCGGGGAAGTGTTCAACACCCATCTAAATGTAAAATTAGAACGAAAGTATGGAAACTGAATAGACTTTAATCTGCACGCAAATTGCAATTAAACAGATTCTTTAAGGAAATAAAACCTAAAGAAAAAGTTTATGTTCAATATGAAAAGAGGATACGAGGTTTAAAATAAAAATAGAAAATATGTGGGATAAACTGACTTATCTTTTGCCATCAGCAAAACGAAATCAACCCAAGAAGAAAACAAATGATTATATGACAGATGGGATTTTGTCATGAGTAAAACGAGAAAGAAAACAATGAACAGAATATAGAACACCACACAAAAAATAAGGAACAAATGAAGAGAGACTAAAGAGAAATGACGCAACGAAAATGTGCAGAAATAGAAAGATTAATAATCACAAAGCAGATGACATTATAATTGACAGAAGTACCAACACAAAAGACATGCTTATCAACAGGATGCATAAAATCTTAAGACAGAATGATGATACTAAAGAAAGAAGATATTTTAAAGATGGAACAGAATATCGGAAAACTCTTCCACGGCGAAAGAGAACAACTGTCAATACATATAAATACTCAATGATCAGAAATTTCAAAAAATGAAGTGGAAGCTACACTGGCCAATTTCAACAGAAACAAAGCGGTAGGTTCAAGCGTAATTTTAATAGAGATTCTGGTCGCGATAGATGTATTAAGCATAGGCAAGATTACACAACCGTGTAATGAACTCTATAACAGTAGTGATACAGCAGAACCCATGAGTAGATCTATTTTCATAGCACTGCCTAAGAGACCAGGTGCAAACAAATGTGAACTCCATCAAACTGTCAGTCTCTTGAGTCTTATAACAAATTGCATCATTCAAAATCTGATGAATAGAGCGCGCAGAAGAATTTAAGCGGAGATAAGAAATAACAGTACGGGTTCGTCACCTGAACAAGAAATGCGATATTTATGCTCAGAATGTTAACAGAAAAACCAATACAAATTAGCTAAATTACTCTAGAAAATCTTTTAGCACTGCTTATAAACCTTGATATATATGTATGAAAGATATTAAAATAATTAAGAACTTATGCAAGCAGCAAACCGCCTGCATACGGATGGAAAATGAGTTCAGGAAAAAAAAGAAAAAAGGTCTAATATAAGAATTTGTTTTTTCAGAGGACAGGTTTAACCTTTACAGCGAGGACCTTCTCCAAGAATTACAGGTCATGCCGAAACTTATTGTTGGGAGCCATAATTTTAACATATGATATGCAGATAACAGAGTGTTGATAGCAGATATGGAAAGGAAACTACAAATAATCCTACAAAATATGACGAAAGTAAACGAGAAAAAAACACCATATAGAAATTATAAGAATACTGAATGTAAGGTTGTAAGCAGAGTAGGAGCCCAAATATCAGTTACTAAAATCATGTATGAACAAAAATTTAAATATGAGGGAATTGTTCTAACAGAGTACGGAAAGTGCGACACTGAGATCCGGAGACAAATTTTAATGGACAAAGAAGCATTCTAAATGCTCAACAGAAAATTATGCGAGAAGACATTTTCTTTAAAAAAAAAGAAATTTGTTTGCACAATCTCCTCAAAGATGAAGAAGAGACTTGAAGCAACCGAAATGTGGTTCTACAAAAAGTTGCTGAGGATACAATGAAACGAACATGTGAAAAACGACGAGACTTTATTGAAAATGGAAAAAAAAAGAAACTTACACTTAACGTCAGGAAGAGGCAGTTGAAGTCTCTTGGAGACTTAATTTAGAAAATCTGATACTCACAGGAACGATGGAGGCAAGAAGGGACAGAGGAAAACAAAACCTAATATACTTAATGAACCTGAATAATGGGTAATATACAAGAGATTGTGAGACAATGTCAAAAAACAAAGTTTATTAAGAGTTACAAAAGAACAGGAAGATGTGCAGTGTCATGATCGCTTCCGACCTAAAAGAACACAGAACATTTGAATTAATTTCATGAGCTGCATTGTGGTTAAAGTATATATCTCTCTATGCCACATATTTTTACCTAAACACACAGGCTCACGCGTCAAATAAAAAAGACAAGTTAAAAGAGCCTCCGAAGTAAAAAGTTCACAAAGATTATAAAAGCAAGATACGAATTAGTGAAACTAATTTTCCTGACACTGAATCTCCTTGTTTGAAATACGTACAAAACTTAACATAATAAATAGTAATAGCGTGTTTTGTTTAATGGTCCCTAATGCCGGTTGTGACAAAAACGAAATAGATGCTGTGACAATATTAACGAAAGCCGAATTCTTATTTCAATCTTTTAAAAACGTTGATATTTTGGAATCTGAAATAATATAGTGAAAATTTTCACCACTCATTTGTAGTTTTACAAACAAACGTATTTTCCGGTTCGCTGCATATCCCGCAAGGCTTCTAATTTATTCATATGTCTTTCTATGTAAAATAAAATATTTAAAGGAATCCATTTCATCAGAACAGCTCATTGTGTACAGTACAAGATTGGGAAACAGTTATGTGCTTGATGATATAAGTGCATTTCTCCCTCATCTTTTGCATTCGTCGTTAATGCTAAAAGGCCAAACTGGAAACTGCCGATTCACACATTATATATGAAGGAACATTATCTCATTAGAACAGGCATTTCCGACATTGGATTTGTAAATATATGTTTTAAACTTCATGTTTTCATTTTAAAGTTCCAAATGTTTTTCAGTTATTTTTCTGTAAATGTTATATATTTTCTACATAATGAGTTCAACTATATTTATATTTCGTATTTGTATACTAAAAATATTTTTTAAATTATTTAATAATGAATACATTCTTATGTTATTTCGTTAATAATCATAGGATGTTTATAAAAGCATTAATTTTAATATTTTCATTTATTTTTCCAGTACAGTAGTATAGTTTAGAATTTTATTAGGCGCTATGTTAACTGATGATAATCAGAATACGAATAAATTCTATAAATATTTTTTTTATATTTTAATGTTTTAATTAATTTCTGTAGTATTGCTTAAGGTTTTATTGTACTCTATGCCAACTGGTTATCAAAATAAGAATAAATTCCAGTTGTTTTAATAAAAAGTTTTATACTTTTTAAATTGTTTTCATTCATTTCTGTACTATTACTCAAGATTTTCTGATACGCAATGCCAACTTTTTATCAGAATAAGAATAAACTTTACTTGTTTTTTATCAAATGTTTTTGAACTTTTTTGATTTGTTCATTTATTTTTGTAGTATTGCTTTAGTAATGACTTGCTAAAAAAAGAAAGTTTTATGCATTTTTGCGTTTATATTGTTATAGTGATCTTCATCTTTTTATTCCAAATGGCAATTGATAAAATTGAGCTGCGAGTTTTGATTCGTTACTGCTGGGAGCGAGGTCTTTCAACCAAAAAAAGCTACAGAAGAGCTTTTTGCTGCCGAAGGTGAAGGAACAATTGCATATGCGGCGATCTCAAAGTGGTACAAGCATTTCAATTATGGCGACATGAGTCTTGAAGATAAGCCTCGTTCGGGACGGCCGTTAAAGTTGAATGATGTAGATTTGCAAACAGACGAGTTGAAATTTGTCGTCAATTGCTCAGCAATCCATGGGACGAGCGTTTTTGGAAGCGCATTTTGATATCCGACGAGAAATGGGTCTATTTGGTCCAGCACAATCAAGACAAGCGATGGGTTTAGAAAGGGCAAGAGACACCGTCAGTTCCAAAACAAGTTCGATTCGGCAAGAAAGTCATGTTGTCCGTTTGGTAGAACTTTAATGAATCGTGCATTTTGATTTGGTTCCGAATGGTAGTGCCATCAGTTCCTAACTTCACTATCAGCAACTTGAGCGGGTCTCCGAAAAGTTGAAGCAAAAGTACCTGGCTCTGATGAATCGAAAGCGCGCTTTGATGCAGCAGGACAACGCCAAGCCACACACCGCCAGGAAGACCAAAGACAAATTTGAAGAGCTGAACGGCGTTGAGGTTCTGCCACATGCAGCCTACAGTATTGACTGTGCCCCATCAGATTACAGCATTTTCTGCTCAATGTAACAATTTCTGAAGGGCCGCCGATTCGAGTCGTTTGATGCAGTCGAGGAAGCGTGTCAAAAATTCTTTGAGTCAAAGCCGACTGAATGGTACTTTGACCAGATCCGAAAGCTTGCAGATCGATGTTGTTTTTGCGAATAAAATTCCAATGTTTTGCAAGTGTTTTCTGGTAAACTTACCTTAGATTACATGGCGAGTAAAATTTCAATTTTTTTCAGGTGTTTACAAACTTTTGGGCATCCTAATATTATAAGCTATGCTAACTAATTATCAGAATAAGAATAAATTCTAGTTGTTTGTTATAAAATGTTTTTGTAACTGTTTTAATTATTTAATTGATTTCTGTAATATTGCTTAAGATTTTATTATACGCTATGCCAAGTGATTATCAGAATAACAATAGATACCATTTGTTTTTATAGATAGCTTTTGTACTTTTTAATGGTTTTATTTATTTCTGTGGTATCGTTTAAGATTTTATTATACGCTATGCCAACTGTTGATAAATTTTAGTTAAGTTTTTATAGAAATTTATCTTCTTTTATTTTTTTTCATTGATTTCATTTCTGAATATTTTGAATTTCCTTTGTTTTGTTTCCTGTAGTTGTACTGTCCATATTATATACGTTCATTTCGTCCCTGTATTTGATTACTTTATTTTATTCTTTTCATCATTTATTTTCTTCTTTGAAATATCTAAATCTTTGTTCGTTTGAGTTTTCTTCTTTTTCGTTTCCCTATTGTCTATTCCCGTATGTATATAGAATAATGGTTATTTAAATGGAAGTGAAATCGGTGATCATTGCTCAATATGAAGCCTAGTTTGTTACATTCATTATTCCACCATCAATATAATTATTAACAAGATACTCATGTTCTCTATCCTTGACTAAAATCAGCAAGGGTGTAGGACAGGGAATGTAAATCTGTGCAGATGGCTACTACAACACCATATTTCCAAAAGAAATTTTCATAGTAAAGAACATTAAAAAATGTTAAGATTTATTATCCCCTAACTAATGAACATATATATGGTGATTTTGTGGTGAGTATTAAATAGAATAAACTTCTTTTCTTAACTCTCTACAAATTCACGAGTTAGTGTGAAAATCTACTTTTTGACTAATACGAAAAATATTACCTCTGTACTTAAAAAAGTACCAATGCAAATTTTGCGAGCAATTGTGAAAAAGTTTATTAACCAATGAAAGAAGAGCGATTTGTAGAAAAAAAATGAATTTCACTGACCGGTGTCATGTTTATTCCAACCCCAAGATGAGTTTGCGTTTTATGCTGTCCCCATGATATTAGTTGGCTATTTGTACGCGTTTCCTGAACAATGCAAACACAGGTCGAGGAAGGAACATGCTGGAACTAATGAAGCAAGAAAATAATTAGGCCGCCTTGCTGGCAACCTATATTCGAACACTCTCATTTTATTTCTCGTGATGTTTTCTTTATCTCTTCTTCTCCGTCTTCACCTACCCGCCGTACACAAAAAGAAATAAACGAACAAGAAATTGCAACTTCTTCAGTCATGCACACTACAAAAACATGGACTTTCTGTACAAATTGCATTTCACTAAAACAAACGGATTCCTAATTCTGTAAATTTCTTACTACTCATTCTTTGAGAATATTTTCAATGTTAATAATGTCTTACATACAATTTGATGTTATGTTGTTGTGATAAATAAATTTTCATTCATTTATACAAATGAAACACTTTTATTCTTTCGAATCTTCTTATAATATTGACACGTAGAGTTCTCTGTTGTGTTTGGAATAAAACCAATTTCAGAAACCTAATTAACGTTTCCATAATTTTCTAAACGCAACTTAGATGTGGAACAATGCCAAACGGATGGAACACCCAGTGAGAGCCGAACTCATTACTCAATTGTAATTGAACAAAGAAAACAAGCTAACTAAACATTACATCATATTGAGGATCCTAAATGAGCAGCAATATGATTAAAATCAAAATTATTAAATTCTTGAATTCTTTTCGTCGCACTTCAGTGGTTTCTTTTCTAATTTATTTAATTATAATTTAATTTCCGTAATTTCAATTTCTTCGTTTTTCCTCGTGGTATTTCTATTTCTCTTTACTTTTAATATTTAGTAAAATATCGTGAGATTAATCATTCTACAATATAATTTAGCCTTTTCTTTCTTGTTTTTTACTCTATCTCCTTTACATATCCTATTTATCTCTTTCTCTTCATGATTGCATTTACTTTATCTCACTTGATTACTTTGATTTATTTCATTAAGATTCCTCTTGTTTATCATTGTTTTATAATTTTTATCTCTGAATACTTTCCTCGTAACGTGCTTTAAATGAATTCGATATACTCTAAACCACGAGAACTTTCATTCCAACTAGATATTTCTCAATTTCTTTACATTATATTTCCTTGTTCGTCATTTTCTGTTCTTTTCTTCTTTCAATCATCCATTCTTGTTTTCCAGTTATATATATATTTTTTAACATTAATGATTTGGTGTCTCACTGTATTTCACTTTGCCGTGTATATTTTTCCTCTCTTTTTCACATTTTTTGATAATATTTGCTATTCATTCATTCATTCATTTATTCACTCCGTTTCTATTTACATGCATCTCCTTTCAATTTTTACAAAAGACTCAGCCAATTCAAACAGTTCACTATTCTTATGTTACTGCTTAAACCACGCAAGCATTTTGAAGACAACATTGTATTTTAAACCACTTTTATTGTATATCTTAAAAGATTTTACATTATCAAGAATACATAGTATGTAAAAAGAATCTTTAGGAAGAGAAAGAAAAATTGATGGAAGTTAATAATAGATTATGTAGATATTTAGCAATATATAAAAATAAAAACAGTAAAATGCTATTCAGAAAACATATACTTCGATATTATTTTCATTGCTGTCACGATCAATAATAGTTTTAGCTTTATTTCTTTACTTGAAAAAAAGATTGAATTTTTATGCTATATTTTTTTAGTTGGTTTTGTTAACATTTTATGAGTAAGATAGAGAGAAATGAAAAAAAAAACCAAAATTATTCTGCTTATGACATTACACTAATTTAATTAGGTTTCAATTTGAAATTATTAGGGCCAAATAAATTCTATTTAGAACGTATTTGAGTTATTCTACTCTTTTACAGCTTAAGGAGAATATAGAATTTAGAATAATGATTTTAGTATATTTGTAGATTAAAATTGTAACTGAGAATGAAATGGAATGCGATAACATTAGTGAAGACGGGATTCCAGAAGAGACAATGTGGTGACTGATGATGCATTCAAGTTTCTAAACATCGTATGTAACAGGAAATCGTGGATCTAGTATCGAGTTGCACATATGGGAAGGGCGTAAAATGAAACTACAAAAACTAACCTTACGATTAATTCTAGCTCTTTCAACATACGACGAGACTTAGTAAACAATCTAGTATTGCCATTAAAATTGGGCTGTTGATAAAACCTCATTTGATTGATTTTCATGAAAATATTTATAGCAGAGACAGAAGGAAATGACGTCGTGGTAAAGAGGAAGACTGAAGCTAAAATGCGAAGTGGGGATTGATAACAATACAAACCCTTCTTTGGATATTGCCGAGTATTTTGAGACATATCTAAGAAGCACAAGATCATCTCACGCAGCAATATTAAATGCATGAATGATTGAGTACATAATTTGAATCGATATAATCATTCAACTTCATGTCAGTGAAAAATATTTGACCAAGTGCAATCAGCTGAATTACTGAAGGTTAGTATCAGATATAATTATTGAAGGAATATGGTTCCCTACGATGATTAAATGATTGCAGTTTCGTTTTCAAGCTCACATTTAAGATCAACTACATTATCAAGTGTCTAAGTGTCTACTGAGATAGTCACGAGTCTAGACTAGCAATGACAATTCGATAGTTCAATTATCCCATTTCAGTTAACATATTTAATTCCATGATATACCCACTAATATAGATTTTCCCATGCATTTCAGTAAGGATCATTGCGAACAATAACATTACAAGGTAGGGCGTTGTGGTGCAGTAGATATCGATTCGGAATGACAAGTCGAGTTGCTGAGTTCGAATTCCAGTTGAATTTCTTGCATCCACTTACGCACAAATACCTTTGGGAAAGTTATTAATCCGCCTCTTCCTTCTAGTTATGGGTTAAATAACAGGATAGACTGCGTTTTATAGCCTTGGCTGGCATCCGGTCTACCATAGAAAGCAATTACAACCTACTGCAGGATAATGTTCTGCCCAGTCAGCCACGTTTCTTTCGAGACATGATCACCCCAAGTGTGTATTACGTATGTTACTTAACTGACTGACTGAATGTTACAGAAACTTTATTCAAGTTACATGTTTGTCTTTGTTTAAAAGGAATTAAGATTCCTTCTTTTTCACTTTGATTTCTACCCTGTACTCGGCCCAAAATCGAGGAAGTTTGCTATAATGGCGGTCATTAACCGTGAAATTTGGATTTGGTTTAAGTAAGGAGTTTAGTTTGTCTTTACATTCTCCGTGGAAATTAAAATAGAGCAGTAAAAACCGATACACGACTGGTCTGTGAGAAAGTTGACAAGTGGGAAATAATCCGTCACCCGAAAGGAACATTTAAAAAATTTTTCGAGAATTTAATGTGAATATTAGTTAGCTTCTGTCCATATAACGCAGCAGTACTCTATCTTCGACGTGATCTGTCTCTAGTAAATTTAGAGGATAACAAGAATGAGGTACTAGCTGGAGAAGTAAAGGGAACCGATCATTTTTTATTTGCGATGGATAGTATGCACTAGTTCCACTTTAGGTCCGGGATGATTTTAAGTACCAATAACCGCACAAGTGCGTTGTGGTGCATTGGATATCGGCTCGGAACGAGAAACCGTGAGCCGAGTTCGAAATCTAGCTGAATTCAGTGCATTCACTTACGCGCAAATACCCTTGGGAAAGGTATTAATCCGTCTCTTCCTTCCAGTTATGGGTTCAATAACAGGACAGATTGGGTTCTATAGCCTTGGTCGGCAACCAGTCTACCGCAGAAAGCAAAGGCAACCTACTGAGGGATAATCTTGTTGTGGTATATAACTAGTTTAGTTTCTGAGTCTTTGAATTTAAGCAGTCATTTTTTTTCTGCATTCAGCTGTTAGAGCTTAGTTATCGGAGAGATCAGCTGACATACAATTATTACAATTTGAGTGATATTGTTTGTCTACTATCTGACACCTAACCTCTTCTCGCTGTTATGTAATTATAAGTTGGATTAGTATCTCCATTCATCTCTGAAACTTTCGAGGGATTTATTTATTGCAGTGTTAGTTCTCTGCATATCAAACATAGTATTATAGATTTATTACAGTTTTTGAGTTTCAAATCTAATGATTAAATGGGATTTTTTTTCATAGAATTATAATTCACCATGTGATCTAAGCAATTTTAAATTATCTGTTCTGTCCCTACATTAATTTCGCCATCTTTTTTTATCATTTCACCCCGAGAAAATTGGTAATGACACTAAGACAGCTGGCATTAAATTGACTTTTTGAGAAAATTAAAAAGAAATATGGTGCTATTAATTTTGGAGAAAATAAGGCCAAATTTCACCAAAAAATTTATTCCTGAATTAGTCTACTTAAACAGTTTTTAAATAAGCCAACATAGGAAAACTAAACAGCTATACATTTCTCTTATCGAGTTACAAAATTATCTCTTCCTCTACAGTAAAATCTTAAATATTTGGACACCAGGAAATCTCATTGTCTTTTAAATGGAATATATTTTGCTTAAATATTAGTGTCAAGATACTTTAAAAAGTAGTATTCCTTAAGCAAGGTATCAGATCAGAAGAATATAGTTGTTGTGGCAATGTCTCATATCTCAGTTCGATGAGATTCAGAAGTATCTTTTTAAAAACTTGTTCGAGTGTAGTCAAGAAACCAAACTTAACCTGGTCGAATAGACAGTGGTTGTTTCATGTGTCTTAACTGAATGTTCAATTGCTGACAGTATAAATTGACAATGATCTGTTTGAATTACAGAAATTGGAACGAAAAATGTGTATATGTGTATATATACATATATATATGTGAAAAATATATATATGTGAAAAATTTGTATGTGATTATTGTAACATAGAGTCACAATAATCCTCATGTGGTGCAGTTTTTGTCTTGGAATGTACGCGGGTGATTCTTAATGTGCAAACCACTGAAACTATCGATTATAATTTTCGTAACGAATTCATTTCTCATCACATGTTATTATTTAATTAAAAAAATGGATATTCAACTTCCATCAATAGAGCAATAAACTTATTCATAACTTCATACTGTTTGTCTTTTGCTTAATTCATCTAGAACATTTGTTGTGTTTATTCATCTTGACAATTTTATTAAGATATCCCGATATTTTTAAAATGTTGACAACATTTTGATGACGTTTTTTTAGACGAGCTTTTTTAGATAGTGGATGGCAATTAAAGATGCACGTTTTCTAAAATTTCGAGACTTGTATCGCAAAGAATGAACCACACAGGCCAGCGTCGAAATGTGCAATTATAACTGGATCATTCACCCCATGGTGTGTTAATATTGATAGTCGTTTTTAGAATCCTCATGACAAAACTTGAGGCCAAGCAAAAAGTAAACGCATCCCGACATTTTTCATATTAAAGCTGAGAGAAAGTTAAATTTTGAAAAAACTTGATATGAAAATAATAAAGAGAATACTCTTTAGGAATAATTAATAGATTTTTGTGCAAATATAATAATATTTCATGGAAACAAAAAGGATTTATTCTCAAATTGAACATTATTTTCTCAACAACTTATATATATATATATATATATATATATATATATATATATAAGTAAGAGACAATGGGAAAACTGTATTAGTTGCCAGCGCGTTTCATCCAATGTCGATTTTTTCAAGGCAAAAAAACGAAATTAATTTTTTAAAATTTAAGTAATTAAAACAAAATGCCCTTAGCAACTGAAAGAATTTAAAGAACGCTGAAAATTACGTCAAATACTGCCACGTGTGTAGATATTGTTTTTAAAGCAGTGTTGACGGGTTCAACAATTTTCTTTTGATGTTTGTGTAGGAGAGAAGTTTGTTACAAAGGTGAAATAGAGAAAAAACTGGGCATACATTAATATTTGGGCAATATTCAATGGCCGCATTCTTGAGGATTTTCCTTCTGAGTTATTTTCTCTTCTTATGAATTTTAAAAATTAAAATTCTGTTTTAATTCATTTGTTTGTTTGAATTGTGCTTTAGCTAATTTGTTATTTTTTTAGGTCTCTTTTGTTCTCAGAAATTAGTTTTTTTTAATTTATGTTTGTTTCTCATATATATTGGAAGGAACAGTTTTGCCAATTTATTTTATAAATTCCTGCTTCAGAAATACTATTCTTAATACTGTTTTTAATCTAGTATATCCATAACATATATATATATTTAAATTGATATTGACAACTGGTTTTAATATCATATTTAACTATATTTGAAATACAAGTCTACAAAATGTCATACCTTTTGACTAGTTTGAAGATAAAATTGATAATTAGTAACCAGAATAAGAGTTGAATAAACTCAACTCACTTGTAGGTAGTGATTATCGGTTCAACCTTCGCGATACTTACAGGGAGTCTATGCCAAAATTTACAAAATCACAAACATTTGTGACTGAGCGTATATTTATTCTTAGGTTTACTTTTAAATAAAAAGCAAAAATCAAATGAAACATTTAAAATGTATAACGGTGACGGTTTTCTGGAAACGTAATAATGTTCAAATTTTCTTTAAAACGAAATATGCTCTAAAACGCACCTACTTGTTTTAGATATTTTCCATCCAAAAGCTTACGGTTTACCTGCGGTTCGTTGTAAATTGTGATAGCATGGTAATGCGGAATGATAGTTTATTGTTGGTTTATCCCTGCTCCTAATATCGTTAAAAGTATCATACAAATACCATATTGACTCAGATTAAATGTTCAGATCGGCATTGTACAGTAAAGTATTCACCCCCAACAAGCCATTTCATTTTCATATCATTACTCTTGAAGTTTTTTTGTGGATATTAAAAGCAAAACCCAGAGGTGACAGTCGGTTTCATGCTAAAAGCAATCGCAAAGTCATATATATTGATGTGTGAGTTGTGTAGTGGTTACTGGTGAATCAAAAATGTTGATATGAAAGTCTAGTCAATGCAGTTACTTTTAAATATGACCCTGAAGAATATGAACTCATCTACTCTGCTACAATGAGAGATTAATAGCAAGGTCGACTGGGAGTAGTCAGCCAAAAATAAGTAAACTGAAATATGTTATACGGACCCGGCATGCGGTTAGAATCACAAGAAGAAATCAGTCAAATTATATTGAGTGTAAATACAACAGTAATCAACTAACGATGTGCATTGTCACTGTGACCACCACACCCCAGTTAATAGCATCGACATGCCGGCGAAACAGTGAAATGAGGCGGTAGAATCTCCCGTTCCAACCTGTAACGAATGTCACCTTTCTCCACCCCATCTATGCCAAGCTGCCAACAACCATTCGCTAACATGGATGTACGTGCTGGGCCTCATATGTCAACGACTTTACCTGCGGGCAGAGTAAATTTCAAAGGGCGGAATGAGTAGCCACAAATTTAACGGTGTAATAGGAACCAGCAAATCATTGCCATCTTGAATGTCAACAAGAACAACGATAGCAACAGAATATGCATTGACCAAAGAGACGCAACAAAATAACACTAACAAAATAACTGAATGAATGAATGTTGATGTTATTCACATTTATCCGATCTAGTCATTTTATATGAAATATTTAACATCCTGTACTTTAAGTTTGTCGGGAGTTTATATTTCTACATATTTTATTTTCTTTATATTCCGTGTCACCCTCAAGATGAAGGCGAGCCTGTCTCTCTAGAATTTCTTATCCTACCTACCTCATGATAAATTTTGTCTTTTTTGTTATTCCTAAGCTGTTTTGGTATTTATTTATTCAACTCACTACGTTATTCGTACGTTTCCTTTTTCCCCCTCTTGCATTTAATCTATCCTGCAATTGTCAGCTTTTCTGAAACGTCCTTCGCCATTTTGTGAGATAGAAAGTTCACTTCTTACACATTAATGTTATGTTAATTTTCTTTTTCGTTTCAATATTTTAAAATGCTTACATATCCGGTCTATAGAATCCCCAACATCGTTCTGTAGAGCAATAATTCTCCTGCTTTAAACGTTTTCTTTATTTATGAGCACATTCAGAAATCACTGCAATATAGGAAAGAAAATCACGTAAGCGTTTCGTACATTTTTTATTTGAATGTAACCATGTTTTCCGTTTCTTATTACTCTGCTTACCTTTTTGAAATGCAGCTGTGGCTATCCTAATGCACCTTCGTGTTTCATTGTCCCACTTTCTGTCCTTTGTCCCACTTTCTGTCCCACTTTCTGTCCTTTGTTAAAGCACTTCCAGATATTTACATTTTTGGACTTGTTTGATTCTATTATTCTTCAGCTTTACTTTTAATTTTCCTTGTTTTAGTTTTTATGCTGGTCATGTTTTATCGGAGCCGTTCACCTTTCTGTTCTGTAATATATTCTGCTTCACCAAAACCAGTTTCTTTCACTTTCCAACTCAATTTTTATTTCTGAGCTTTTTCAGCCCTGCAGTTTATTTCATCACAAATTTCTTTGTTAATTTTATCTATCATTGTTTTCGTTAATCTTCATTATCCATCAACTGATTTAAGTATCCTTCTTTAATTTACGCAATATATTTACTTTCTTAAATATATATTTCTATTTCAGTCTTATTACGCTAAGTTTTATTAAATTATTAAATTCACTTTAGACAGCTAGATAGTTCGAACTTGATGAGATAAACCTCGAACCGAATTTTAGATTCCTAGTATCAAACTCTTTTGGAAGAAATACTATGAATATCGGTATTGCAAATGCGTTTAAAAAGCCATTCATTTGAGAAGTATCTGATAAAAATGATATTATATCAAAAGCAAATAAAAAGTTTGCTGTTTTAATAAATATATTTTATATTACATGAAAAGTTATTAAATCCAAATATTTATATTATATATCATCAAAATTTTCAGTGTTAGGGGCTTTGGAAACAAAGGAAGATCTTAGCAAAATAAGGATTCGGCAAAAGTATATTTATGTCTTCCTTCAAATGCATAAAAAACATAAGAAGATTCAGATGTTAATTTCACTGCTTTTTCCTTTATGTAAATGCGAATGGAAATGAAGTAGCTTTCAGTTTGCGTTATATATAAAATTGGATTTCTTTTATTTGAAAATTGTTTGCAGTTTCACAAATTACATGTTAGGAGAGATTGATTCATTCTGACCATTGGAAGGTTTCAAGGTTGATGTTTTGTATTCTATTAATAGTTTTCTTGACCACCTTTCTACTTCTGAATGGATAAAAAATCAGTTCATTTTTTCATTACACATTCAATGCTTGTTCTATTTTATACTTTAATGAATATTTCTGAAATCTAGATCCCTAAAAACTCTCCCTTAAATCCAGATAAATTATGCTAATAGTCATTTTTTCTAAGAACTACTTTTCTCACTTCCAATTCATCTGAATTCATCATCGAATACATCGTTTTCTCAGGCAACCGTGCAAAAGTATAATATTCTATGTTCTTGAATGCAGTAGTTATAATTTCTTCAGACTCGTTCTTAATTCTTTCAATCATTTACTTGTTACAGATTTTGCTACCCACTTAATATAAAACAAGCTAATTGTAAATAATTCATTCATGAATTAACTAAGTCGAACTTGTCATGAAATTCTGAAGGGTATCTACATCTGGACATTTCTCAGGTTGCTTAAGTTAAACATCTTGAATTACCTTATATTTCGAATTTTTAGGAAACAAAGGTAGAGTTTCTCTTGGTATTTATTTAAACCCTCCCATCTTTACTATAAGTGTCATTTTATCAAAAGTGATGCTGACATGCAAACCATGATAGTCCCTGTCATACAACTGCCTCGTGCCCCTGTAAATGCAGTCGGTTATCTTGTACCATCAACAAATTTAAACACAGATCTGAATAATGGCTTATTCTGATCTAATGAACAACTAGTTGTATGAGATATTTAAAAGAGCTTCTTCTCCATAACAGTTACAAAATCTACATTACATTCCGTATGTTTATTTTTTTTAATCATCTCACCCCAAGCAAGGCATTCCACTGCCACTATTGCGCATGGGGCTACATAGGGGAAGGTAAAGAGAAGGAGTGGATAGACATAGGGAATGTCAGGAGAAAGGTGACAGATGAGTAAGGATAGCGAGGATGAGGGTCGGGCAGGTGGGAAGAGTGCTTGATAGAATGGGAGCAGGTTAGTGTGTTAGGAGGTGTCTATTGACCTTACATTTAAAAAATGTATGTTTATTTTTGTAGTCTATACTATCAATTTCTTCTTAATCGTATCAACCCGACCAAGGCGGTAATGCCACTGATGTGCAGGAGGCTAAAAAGCTTAATTAGAAGAGAGTGAAGAGGAAGACGAACCAGATAGAAAGGAGTAATAGAAGGATGAGAATGCACGTATGATGACAGATTCAAGGGTGGAGAGAAAGGAAAGGATATACGGGGTGGGGAAAGAACTACAGTCAAGTGTTTAATAGATGAGTATTGACATTGCATTTAAATTCCTAGAGATTGTAGCCGTCATGAAAGCAAGAATATGGGAGCGAGTTCCACAGGAGGGAAGTGCGAGAGAAGAAGCTGCAGGAGTAGAATTGTTGTCTGCATTTGGCTAACCTAACTGTGAATGGGTGGGACCCAGTTGCCAATCTGGTTGCACGAGTAAACACCTGTTGAGGACGCACCAGTGACTTAAGTTCTTTCGAGCAGAAGCCATGAAAGTATTTATAGAACAGAGAAAGGGAGGCCACATTTCGTCGGTGAGGAAGTGGCTGTAGTCGATCCGCCAAGTCAGTACTCCTTTGGAGCCTGACGAGAACACTGAGATGAACTGCAGGGGCACCTGACCATATATGGCAGCAGTATTCCATGCACGGACGAATTATTGATTTTTATATATGCAGGATGGATTCAGGCGGAAAAAATATCCTGGCCCGACACAGTGACCCAACCTTCTTAGCAGTGGATTTAGCTATGGACTCGATATAGTGGTTCCATTTGAGATCAGAAGAGAGAGTAAGGCCGCGGAGGCGCAGTGTATTGCTCTCAGGGAGGATCGCTTGGTCCATGCTTATGGGAGGCAGGAGAGGTTGCCTGTGATGATTGACAGACAACAGCTTGGTCTAAGGCGCATTGAAATTGACAAGCCACTTCTTGCCCCAATACACCACAGAGTGTAGCTCCCGTTCAAGGTCAGCAACGAGATTATGTTTGTCCGCCACGACGGTCTTCTTACTGATGCGGGAGTAATTTTTTTTTTTTTTTTTTTTTTTATAAGCGTTTCACCCCGAGCAAGGCATGTCACTGCCACTACTGTGCAGGGGGCTACGTAGAGAGGAGAAAGGCTGGTTAAATATAGGACATAACAGAGGGTGGGTGATAGGCGGGTGAGGATACCGAGAATGAGGGTTGGGTAGATGAGAGTGTTGTGAGAATAGTTGGGAGTTAGTGTGATAGGAGGTGTCTATTGACCCTACATTTAAACACCTGGAGATTGTAACTGTCGGGAAAGCAGACTTGTGGAAGGGAGTTCCACAGGCGGGAAGCGCGAGAAAAGAAGCTGTTGGAGTAGAATTTACGGTTACATCTTATTTGTTTAACTGTAAAAGGGTGGGACCTAGTTGCTAATCTAGTATCTCGTGTAAATTCGTGCTTGGGCGGCACCAGTGATCTA
This sequence comes from Ascarosepion bandense, assembly GCA_037127315.1. Taxonomy (NCBI): domain Eukaryota; kingdom Metazoa; phylum Mollusca; class Cephalopoda; order Sepiida; family Sepiidae; genus Ascarosepion; species Ascarosepion bandense. The sequence goes on from JBBBDQ010001320.1 coordinate 522,510, forward strand.
AGCTCATCGGAGCAGAAGCCATGAAAGTACTTGTAGAAGAGGCACAGGGAAGCTACATCACGCCGGTGTGAGAGCGGCTGCAGCCGGTCTGCCAAGTTAGTATCAACCACGTTACAGATCCTCCTTTGTATTTTGTCAAGAAGCCCAAGGAGAGCAGCAGGGGCACCCGACCAGATATGGCAGCAATATTCAATACACGGGCGGATGGTAGATTTGTATATGTGCAGAATAGTTTCAGGTGGGAAAAATTTCCGGGCCCTGCACAGAGAGCCGACTTTCATAGCAGCAGATTTGGCAATGGATTCAATATAGTCATTCCATTTGAGGTCCGCCGAGAGTGTTGTCATCTTCGTAGATGCCTACTTGGCTCTTGATCTCATCTGGGAGGTCATTGATGAAAATAAGGTAGAGCGTCGAGCCCAGGATAGAGACCTATGGGACACCAGCATTTGTGTTGTAGACTGAAGAGTCATGCCCATTCAAAACGACCTTCATTTTGCGGTTATTTAAAAAAGATTAGATCAAGCGATCGTCCGTAATATGCGTAACCCCGTAGCTTGCATAGAAGGCCAGAGTGTCAAATGCTGTCAAAAACTTCGACATGTCCAGAGCAACAGCACGAGCCTCGCCTGACACATCAAGTGCCTGGAGCATGTACTCCGTAACAGTTGTTAGCATGTCGGCCGTGGACCTGGCAAAGCGGAAGCCATACTGCCTCTATGAGCATAGTTTGTGGGCAGTGAGATGATGAACAATTTCAGCATTAATTATGCTTTCCCAAAAATTGATAGAAGCCTGAGAGGGCGATAGTTGGGTGGCTCCGAGGGTTCACTACAGTTCTTAAATACAGGAACGACTGAAGAGAACTTCTACTATGCAGCAAAACAGGAAGCAGAAAGGCAGTAGTTATACGGTTTAGAGAGGCAGGGGAGAGTTCAGTAGCACACATCTTAAGGACTATCACCGGGATTCCATCACCGCCGCTCGCCTTATGGTGGTCAAGTTTTGAAATTAATCGGGATGCTACTGTCGGGGTAATATATATGTCCTACAGTTTGGCCTCAGTTCTAATAGGGAAGTCGGGTGAGGGTACTGCAGATGAGTCAAATGTAGAATTGGATAAGAATCTGCAAGCAACGCACTCAGCTTTGTCCGCAGATGACGTGAGAACCTCAAAGTCATTGATTAAATTAGGTATTGAGAACTTGCAAAACATTAAAAAAATCTTCTGCAATAAGAACACCAGTAGTTACTTAATTTCTGCCCCTGTCTCTTGAGTAAATATTAAATGGTGTTACGGAACAAACTTGTTAGATCAATGTCATTATTTTCCCCTATAGTATTGTAATTCTTTATCCAAGAAAGTTTTTCTTTTTTATTAATCTTTCTATCGACTCTTCCTAAACAGACAAGATTTTTCGTACTTTCAGCATGTCTTTCATATTGCATTATTTTATTTTAGTTTTACTCTCTCTTTTTATTTATTTATAAAGGTCCATAACTTGCCAATCAAAAAGAAACTTATTAGCAAATTTTTTTTTATGATATAGAGGATACATATTCAATAACATTTTTTAAATTTTATTCAGATATTTTATTGAATTGCTTGAAAAAAATTACATTAGAAAATGATAATAAATTAGACTATACTGAAAATGTAATATGTTTAAAATGCAATTAATACAATGATTGCTTTGTATTTCTTAAAAGCTTCCAATATAAAAATGAATAAGCAAAATACTTTTTGTTTATAAAATGGTTTGAATAACTGAAGTAAATATTTACTCATAACACTTTAATTAGATAAAAGTTAAAGAACCTCAAATAATCTGGTTTCTCTTTAAGATCATCAAATGTAATGTAGCAGTATTGTTAAAGGAAGTTTGTATTGGCTTAAATATAAGCAGCTTCTTCTGAATCTAGTAACATCAGTTGAACATCTAGGAATTCGTTTTTTAATTAATTTAATTTAGTGTCTTTTTATAAATATCATTGAAATTAGAGATTCTGTAGCTTTCTTCTTGGGAATGAGAGAAATCTTTCATAGAGTGTCGCATTAGTTGTTGTGCGTAGCAGTGTTCTACCAGCATTTATGAGCTCGAGAAATAATTATTACCAATTATCTACTCTTTTTATCAGCAGTTGCTAATTCAACAATTTTCCACATTATTCCATTATATTTCCGCATTGGTATCATGAAATCGGTGTGTCCGGGAATGTCTGAGTTTTGCGAACTCTGTATACACACAAGCCTCCCAATAAAGTAAAGTTGGGATGTGGCACAAGATCGACCTTATTGTGGGGCTTTCCGAGCGCGTACGCTGGGGCAAAAATTAGCAATAGACCGTGCGTAAACTGTGTTTGGGTTTTCGTCTATTTACCATTCGTCATAGTCTCGTCTAGGTTCTTCTGTACCCGAAGACTGAAAGTTCGATAAGATGAAGGTTTTAATGAACTCTGTATTTAAGCGAGCATTCTCATAATAGCAGGATGTGGTACAAGGCAGATTTTCTACCTGGGGCATTCCGAGCTCTTATGCACTCGCAAAATTCCCCGTAGAACCGGCATATGTCGTGTTTGGGACATGTCTGCTTTTCCCAAACTGAGTCTCTTTTCTTAGTCAATGCCTTCTCTGTGTTCCTTTTTGCTTGAATGCAAAGAGTTAGAGCTTTAACTCCCTATGAATGCAAACAGAGTTCTTCTGAGTATATGTATGCAGAACATATCCATTCAATGGGAGAAGTGGAAACAACCACACGAATTTCCAAAGAAGAAATAAATGATTATGATAAAGGAATTGACACGCCTCCTTCACATACCTCTATATGCGTTCTTTAAAGCAAATAAATGCATATAAATAAAATCAATATATTTATACAGAAAATTAAATATTCATCGCAATATTTAACTGAATAGTTATTTCCTAATCTATTATTGTTAAACATTTTTTATTTTCATGATTATATCCTCTTTTATAATTAAATATGGCTTAAGAATGTAAATGTAAGTACAACTATATTCAATTTTTCTTTTTAATTAATTAAATTGAAGACATATATATGTAACAAACATTTGTCTACTGTTATCGTCTACTGTTATCGCCTTTGTTCGTTGATGTGATTTCATTAAAGTATTGTTTCCTTTTCATATTTCATATGACAACAGATAAAATTCGACATTTTTATTCTATGGATCCTTGTTATTTCAATTCTTTTTACACCATAACTCGTGATATGTCCCGGAAAAGGATAGATATCTTATTCTTAGTAGCTAAGTGGTTTTAGCAATGTAACTGGGTAAGGCAATCTAGGAAGTAGCCGTAACGGACTGGTAATCGTCGTAGTCTTATGCAGGATGCTTAGGCGTAGGCTTATGCAATATGTAGTAAATAAACGTTCCAATAGGCGTAGTCCTAGGCGTCCCCGTCTTAGTCTGTATTTATGGCTGACACCAGCCAATCATATTACTGTGAGGGGGAACCAAAGTATATGCATATTCATTAGATCACCTTCCTCTGAGCCAAATTTTCACGTGAAATTTAGCTCCAGTATTTTCTCTTTTTAGGCTCTAGACAATCGATTAATTTTTTTCCTAAGTTTTTTTCGCCTCAATCCTTCCTACTGTGGTGGCGTTTGACACACTGGTACCTCTGGTCTTAAAGTCGGAAATACCTCCATTGTTTACTTGTTGTAATGAGAATTTTAAGTGCGTCATACAGGAATTCAATTGGAAATTATTTGCTATTTTCTGAAATGTTTTTTATTGTGCCTGGGTCTCAATTGATTTCAATGTCATTTGCACTGAATTTTGCCCCTTTTATATCATATATGACCTGTCCGAATCTGTTGGTTATCAGTTCTTCTTTTCAATACTTTTTCTAACCCTAAAGTTCTTGGAAAAAACTTTGTCCCCTTGCTTATAAGCTTTAGTCTTATGTTGTTTTTTTTTGCACTTATTTTCGCTGGACATAAGCAACAGCCTGTCGAACACTGAGGGTATTTTTCGCGCAAACATTAACTCTGCTGTCGATAACCGTGACGTCGCATTCTGCTTTTGGTTGATTCTATATACTGCTAAAAATTTCTTAGTACTTCCTCTATAAGTGTCAACAACCTGTCTTTTCTTAGACGCTTGTTTAACCGTGTCCACAAATTTTCCCGCCTGTCCATTCGATCTTGGCTGATATACTTGAGTTATCCCATGATCAATGGACAATGATGACCAGAAAACTTTGAATTCTCTTCCCGTAAACTGCGTTCCGTTACCGCTAACAAAAGAGAATAAAAATTTAAATACGTGCGTTTTTTTTTTTTGGTATTTGTTGCAGTCGGATGTCTGCAGAGTGCCCGGCATTACAACGCTATCTGCATATAGTAATATCTGTTCGAAAATTAAAAATGGTGACACACTAATTGCTTTTTAAATCTTTCGATCAACCAGACTTGCTTTTTCTTTTTTAATGAAATCATCGGTCTTCGCTGCTTTTTTTTACATCTTCTAGCGCGACCGGTAGTTCTGTAATAATGTTGCATAACACACCCAACAATTCACTTTCGTCTCTTAGCGCTGCTATTACTGTTTCTTCCAGTGGTTCCGTATATTCAGTTATCCGTCTTGATAACCGATCGCTGTAACCCAGCTTCTTTGAAGACACATATTGTATTTTGAAATTTTAATTAATTAGATTTACACTCCAAAGCTGTAATCAATTTACGGTGTGAGTTGCTATAACATTTTTTTCCAAATAATGATAACAGTTATTTGTGGTATATTTGCAGAATTAACTCTCTTACGTTTAGAAACCTGTGAATTTTTTTACAGCATAGATTATTACTAAACTCTTTTTTCGAATTTGGCTGTAACTTCGTTCCGCCAGCAGTAACGTTCTATTTTTCTTTCACTTTTTTCTTATACTTTTCTCATTACATAGCTTCTATTGTTTCGTATAATAACAGACATTTTGTAAGATTCATGGCAAATTCTCCATATACGAAATTTTAAAAAATAAGTATCTTTAAATATACTATTTAAAATGAGAGAAAGCATTTTCGTAGAAGAACTAAAGGTTATGACACCAAACAATTTATTCAAAAATGTTTCTAATGCAAATATACGGTAATTGAAAATTCAGTGACTCCATAAATGTATTAAATACAACAATGTCAACATATATTACGTGCTTGGGACATATATGTATTCAAACATTTTCCTCTATATAAGCGATGTCAAACAGTAACATTGAGTGAGTTCCACATCAGAGTTTATATATTCATTTCTATGTGCAACTATATTTCTATATGTAAATGTATTTTATCTACGAACTATTCATATTTATTGATATTAAACTTGATTTTTCTGTCTTTTGTTTTCATTATTCTTGTTAATAGACATAATTCTCACCATCAAACTCTGAATCACTGTTAGATAACTTCATCACCATTCATTAATTTTCGGTCTTCTATTCAGGAAAATAAGTACTGGGAATTCCCCCATTTACTTTTCAAATATAAGCATGTAAGAGACGAACACAGACAGCCATGTACAGTCGATGTGTTGTGAAATTAATGCACCCTGTTTATTTGGACGGAAAATTCACGTAACATTGAAGCATAAAAATGTATAAGAAATTAGAGAATATTTCAACACAATTCATTTTTCACTGAATCAACACAAGTTTTACTCATTTTTTGCCAGTTTTAAATTAGTTCCTGAATAGATATTGTCATTGATGAAAGATATTTCATTTCAGTTTTCTGCTTATTCTAACCACGAATTGTTTTTGTTTTTTATCAATATCAAGTATTGATAAAGTGCGTCGTGTTCAAATCTTTTTATGTGTAACAGAACTACAGGAATCATTTTATTTAGTACGGTTTTACATGCCATTTCTCCAGACTACTTACCAAGTTACTACACTCAACAATGCAAAAAAGGTGTTATTGGTTAAAACAGTCAGAACTTGATGCCATTATGAAAACATGCAACCCTGATGATGTCGTCCAAGGAAACAGCATGGAAATAAGTTCAAAACGACCATGTATATATGCGAGTGGCGTGCCTGAGTATGTTCTTTTGGGTCAATGCCACAAAGCGCATCTTCCAAACATTTGAAGTTGTATCATTTCTTCATAGTTTGGAAACTGGTTCTTGAGAAAAACATTTTTGTATATCTTTTCTCATAGGAGCTGATATGTTGCTTAACAAAAGCAAGTAAGCATTCAATCAACTACTGTTTCTTGATGAGTATATAATCCCCACACATGAACACCCACGGTACACGCACACACGTGAGCTTCTCAGTGTCTGTGTGTGTGCGTGTACGTCTGTGTATGTGTGATGTGTGTGTGTGTGTGTGTGTGTACCAATATTTTCAGTGTAAGCATTTTATGATATTTTTTGTGAAAGTTATATAGGATTTCATATTAAATGATTCCGATTCGACTTTAGTGTGTATTTAGTTTGACTTCTTAATACGTTAATTATTGTCTGCTATTGCTTTTTCTTTATAAAGGAAGAATTTTTAAAGTTAAACAGTTCAGTTGCATACTCTTAGGAAGAAAAGCAAACTATTAACAGAGTACTGGCTATGACGGTAAATTTCATCTGCAGCAAGTCCTCTAATTGCAAGCAATACATATTTTAATACAAAACCAGAAAATACCTTTAATTTTTCTAAAAAAAGAAATCATCTGACTTAATTAGCCTTCACACTATAGCTGAACATTAAGCAATTCCTTAAAACCCAACCTTTTTGGCATTAAATAACACGCAGAGGGCAATATGACATTAAACGAGACTCAAACGTTAACTTAAATAATACACCAATCAATTCTTATAGCAAACAGTACAGACAGAATAATCTATCGTGCGTCTTATCGCTTCAAGACACAGACAATCATGAGAGTACCCAACTATTTATCATATTTAGCACTAAGCAAAGTTAACCCCTTATCATTAATATAAATCCTTTACTATCAACTATTTTAAAAAAAAACTCACAAGTGAAATTAATCGCTTGTAATATACACCAGAAATGTCAGTTAATTAATTCTATGTCCAGGTATCAATTTGCTCTCATTTGCATTAAAACCTCTTTCTTGCTCACAGTAGCATATTTTAAATATCTTCCATTACAAGCACATACCTGTTGTCTTAAACACCCTTTTTACCTACGAGAAAATTGTTCATCATTCACTGACATATTCTACAATAGATATTATATAGCATTTCAGCACTGTTTTAATGCTTTCTAATGAAATTGTCCTCTGCTATAATAAACTGTTTAACAAAACAAAAGCATTGTTCGCTATACCAATGCACCTTATTAGTATTTTATGTTGCTAAGAAAAATTAGATTAATATATTTTCATAGAAAAAAATTAAAAAAATATTAACGTGTTACGTAATGTCAATATTCGTCTATGGCAGTGAATATTGTACGATCTTCCCACAAATGAAGAACAGATATGAGACAACAGAAATGTGGCTCTTCTGAAGGATGCTGATCATAACATGCACTGGATATGGGAGTTACATGCTTAATAAAGGAAAAGAAAAAGCACGCTTATACATAAAATCGGAAACTGAAATTTCTGGGGAATGTAACTAGAAAAGTGGATATAGACAATATTACACTCTCAGAACATATTGAACAAAGGAAGGGCAGAAGAAACTGCAAGTAATCTATCTATGGGTTTGTGTTAAGGCATTACTGATCAGTGATTGGGAAAGATAACAAAATATAAACCTACAAAGGATAAGAAATTGTGGAGCGCCATAATTGAGTTTATGCAATATTTTAGATAATAATTAAGATGACTTTATTTTCTTATGCTTGATATCTGTTTAGTTAGTGACACATAACATTCAAGCTGTATGTATAAATTAATTAGGATTTTTTTCGTCATTTGTTTGTATTTTCTTTCTACGCAAGTGTACATTTCAATGTATGAAAATCGACTTTGAATTTAAAATAATACGTACATTTAATCAATTATCCTATGAATAAGAAAACTGATTGATATATTTTTCAAAAATATAAATATGCGATCATACTTTGCTATCAGTTGACACATAAACCCTTCATCCCATATCTCCAGCATTTGCATTTTAGACGCAAACTATTCACCTGACTTGCCCATAAATCTCAAGATAACGGCTTCGGAAGCAATTTTGCAGAATTCGGACTAGAAATACTCGCATTATTCATCGTCAGAAATTTCAAAAATAAAAAAAGAGAAGTTAAACACTCATCAGTGAATATCGATGGTGTTCTTCCTGTCTATGCGTCCGTTACTTCCGTGTATAATCCTTCTCGTTTTACATCGTTCACTTCATTTTAAGTATGATTGATCTCATGATTGTCAGTAGATTATTTCTTTTAGAGATTTTTTTCTTCTGAAAACTGTCACACATTGTCAAGTTTTACTCTAAATATTGCTGCCACACTAAACATTCATCGGTTGTGTGACTTGGTATGTAAATCTCGCCGAATATGAGAAATCGAAATTAGATTGTCAAGCCGATATGCAAATATATTGCTACGTCACACACAAAGCCAGTTGTATATAATATATTTCGGTAGATTTAACATGGGTGCATATAGAGCCATATGTAGAGACTCGAATTAAGAAATCTGAGAGCCGAGCATGAGTTCAAGTTCGGTGTTTGTTGCATTAACTTAGGTGCAAATTCCTTTGAAATATGTAATTCTCTCTTCTTCTTTCAGATGTGTTACATTAATTTGAATATAGAAATCAATATTATTCTTGATGCATTATTCAGTCACAAAAAAGATTCTTACATACTTCAAAATATCTTTTTGTTTTAAACAGAAAATAAAGGATTGATAAAACGCAAAAACAAATTCATCAATCTAAAATGTTATGTTATACTATTCATAAAAAAGAACCAAATTTACAATTTTCTGGACAATTTTTATAATTGCACGTTTATTACATATCTCGATTCGCATATAAGTTGACATATGTTATGGCGTCAATTCTTTTGGGTACTATTCTATATCGACCTTGAGCCTTACTAATTTATGAGTAAATAATATGGAATACAAAGAAATGTAAGCTCGACTCGAGAACCAGTTCATTCGTGTGGTGCGGATAATTGTTACTGTTACGACATTATAGGGACCTTGTGTTTCACTAATTAACTAATAAATAATAATATGAAATAAAAGAAAAGAATTGTAGAGTACACGTCACATGATAACATTAGATAAATGCTGATTAGAATATAAATAATTATTTTTGATAATATGAGTTCAGGAAGTGATCGCTCATGCCTCTCCAGAAACTTTGTAATGAGAAAAAAATAATTGAATGTTTTGTGGGTACATCTTTGTTTAGTTATTGAAAGTTATTCCGAGAAATAAAAAAAATATATAATGAATGTGATTACGATATGCAAATGAAAAAACTCGGTGTTAAATCCCTTATTTTTTAATACAATTATAATGAAGACGTAGATGATCATGTTTATACACGGAATCGTTGTCTTTATTATATTTAAATAGCCATAATGTATTGAGAAACATAGTAGAACGAATTTCCTTTGGCGTCTGCAAATATTTTGTAATCACTCTAATATTATTACATGTCAAGCTCTTATGTATGTCTAGTAGGTAGCTCAGAAGAAACGGAAGAAACAGATTTAAGACTTTCCAGTTTGTGCAAAAGTGAATGCAGCATATAAGGCTGGAATTTATTGTAAACTAACCACACCTGTTTTCCTCGCCTATAACTCTTATACTATCTACATATGTGCAACTGACATTATAGTTAATCGGAAATATACTTAGACAAAGAACAATAATCTAAACATTGTTAGATGTAAAGTAGCTAGGGGACTGAAAAGAGATTATTCTCATTCGTAGCCTTATTAATGATATAATTAATGTACTGATCACTAAAGTTAAACAAAGTTGAACATAGAATTTCAATGCGGTCGATCATAACTAAATGGATGAGCGCTTTGAAATATCTGGCGCTGTAAGATTGGATCCGCGTGTGTGCAAAGTATAACGCACGGAATATGAAATCTAAGCGCCGAAACAGAATTCAAGTCAAGTACCCCAAGTTCACTAGCATGCAAATACTTTTAAAGACATTTATGAATACAGCTTCTTTCCTCCAGGCGTGGGGTAAATAACGGAGCCGGCTGGGTCTTATAGTCTTATATATAAAGTAAAATCTCGTGAAATATACTGCCAAGTAAATCATGACTTGAGAAGAGAGATGATAGCCTAAATATGTATCTCGAATGACATCTAAGAAAGGAAAAAAGGTTAGTAATTGTTTCGAAGATTTAAAATTTATGAATGATGATTATTACAATAATAAAAAGTAAAAATATCGGAAAAGGCAATATTCATAGTAAAATGTATGCTAGTGTTATATATAGTTAACAAAATTGGTGTTATTAAAATTTCCCTCACGAATTCATTTTCTTCGCCTATTTTCTTAAAAAAAACTGCACACTTTAAAACAAACGCTTGTTAACAAAGGGTTTCTAAATCATTTACTTGATTATCATATCAAACCTTTTCTTCCTCACGTAACCAAGAGCAACTACAAACACGTGGACAAAAACAATGATATTAATATTTGCTACAAAACCAAATGCACAGTAATTACAAACGGTACAAAACTTCACTTTGCTACATAATCTGAAAGTATGCAATACTGAGTAACGTAAAGAAGAAATCCAAATTAAGCATCTACTACCAAAAATTAAAAAAAAAATGCCAATCTCATCATAAATATAAATAATTAATCTGCAAAATCTAGACTGCAGAAACTAATGACGTTTCAGAACTTATGTCCTTTAAAGAACTGTGTTCCTCAACAATCGTAATTTACAAACAACTACATTGCCCACACCAGGACAAAATTGACGAGAGGATTGTCATTGCACTTTTCCTCTAACAGGAACACTTAAACACACATCGAGATCAACTAGAAGCTATCCGTGACATACTACTTGACAATAATAGCATAATCTACATGCAAAATGGAATTAAAAATGATGAAAGTATTACCAATAAAACAGACACATCTTACACCCAAAAACATCAGTTATGAAAACGGTAAAACGCGTTCAGAACTTGATATACACATAGCTCTATGCAAAAAATTAACACAAATTTATTTGCAAAACACATGTTATTATTTATAATAGCTATACTTATAGCAGAAATCATTCGAAAATAAAAACACTTTGGAAAAGTCTTAAACAATTTTATTTATGTAAAGAAAATAATAGTTATAATAAGAGATGTAAAATTTTAAAAAACATAATAATATATTCATATATACATATATAAAATGTGTGTGTATATGTGCATCCAAATGAATAAGGAATGAAGAAAATAATTACAACGTTCAAAACATTAATTTAAATAAGTGCTCAATATAGAAATAAAACAATGAATATATATATATATATATATATATGTGTGTGTGTGTGTGTGTGTGTGTGTGTGTGATTAAGTACATCTGATAGGGTCTGCCTGTTTAATATATTATCGTATTTTTAAATAATAATATAAAACTCAGTATAAAACAAATTACAATACATTCAAAAGACAAATTAGGATACACCCAAAAGACACAGTGAAGGAAAAACTTCTCCTTTTTCCGGCACAATGTCAGTTGATTAGACATGATATAAACAGCTTCTAAAAACCTTAAATGTTTAACTGACCGAGCCTAGTGCAGCATCCTAAACGAATCCTCATCATACTTGGGAGCGAAACATGGGTTGTTAATCAAATGAACATATTCGCTGATTCACAAATAGACCCGCATGAACAATCACTCTTTCTAACTTTATACTGCCTTACAGGCAAAAACCGGTTATCTAATCCAGGTATATGACAGCAATACATGCAACGCCAAATGCCATCTTCCATCTTCTTCACTCCTCTCAGTCTTTCATTTTTTCTTTAAGAATAACTCTATAACATTCTCAGTATATATACAAGTTTTCCTCACTGCAAACCCTTGCATTGTGTGAGGTGAACTATATATATATATATATATATATATATATATATATATATATATAGAGAGAGAGAGAGAGAGAGAGAGAGAGAGATAGATAGATAGATAGATAGATAGATAGATAGATAGATAGATAGATTTCCCCTCAAAGACGGCAGCAGCACACATAGTGCGCGAGTATATATAAGGAATGGTGGTGTCATCTACGTACATGCCTACTTTGAATTTGATAACGCCTCTGAAATTATTTATGAAGATTAAAAAGAGCGTAGGGCCTAGGACACCAGCGTTCGTGCCGTAGGATGTGTAGACATACACATTCAAAACGACATTCATTATGTGGTTAGATAGGAAAGAGTGGATCAGATCAAGGCTAGCGTGCCAAACCCTATCAAAAGCTTTAAAGATATCCAGGGCAACAGCACGAGCATCGCTAGACTCATCGAGGGCCTGACATATGTACTCCGTGATGTTTGTTAGGAAAAGAGCTCTCAAAGCGGAATCCATACTGTCTCTCTGAGAACAGTTTATGGACAGAACAGATAATAGCCCTAAACAATTTTCTGTAAATTGGTAGGAGGCTGATAAGCAATAATTGGGTAGATCCTAGGGTTCCCCTGATGTCATCCCCAGCAAAGGGATATATATATATATATATATATATATATAATCTTAATACATTTAATGAATATATAATATGAAAATGGTAAAGTTATTCGTTTGAAAATGATTTATATATTTTCTAAACGCTGTATAGAAAGTTTTGAATCCTAAAAATTATTATTTTATATTAACAGCCTCTGTTCTCTGAGGATGTAATATTAGTGTGAGGATGGTCTCATTGATAGATGCTAATAGCAGCGGCGTTCACTTTAGTCAATATCTTTCTGTTACGTGTGAGCATCTTTAGATTTCAACCTCCTCATGTCTACTCTCCATAGAGGATGTTTAGGTAGTTCATCTTCATGATATTAAAATCAGGAGATATTAATAATTTCAAAGACTTCAGTCAGCATATACCGGATTACATGGCAAAATATGTTGAAACATTTATGACCATCCCTTCAGAAACCTCATCAACCCTTGTACCACATCTAAGCCACGGTTCGAAAAACACCTTCACTTGAACAACTCGTCGATCCAGAACTTGACAGCCATATTGATTATTTCCGTATTGGGCAATGCATTCTCGACGATATACAAATATCTGAAGAACTTGTTTATCTTTCCAACTTAATATTATTAGATTATTTCCTCAAGTACATGGAAATAAGGGGATGTTTGAAGTTGCGAGTTCGTTCGATGTTCAGTAACACCTTCCACTTGAATATAGAAATATAGAATTAAATCACGAAATTACAAACCGTGTGAAGGGTGTACTTGTACGCGTGCACAATTTGAACATATAAATAAAAGAAAATATTTATCCAGTAAACAACGTTTAGAATATACTTGTAACAGACACTCTCATTATAACTATTTCAAAATAAATGATGCAAAAAAGCTATGAAAATATTTTGTCACAGTCAGATATATATAAAATGACTTACGATTTGCCTAGAAAGATATTTTTATTGTTGGGATGATAACAAAAATAGCGGTGTTGACTGTTGTCAAATGGTTATATTATTTGAAGCCGTGGAAGACTACAACTACAATAAAATAATAAAAAAGTTTCACGAGAAAAAACTACAAAGAAAATGTCCCCACGTAGAGTGAAACACATTGGACTTTACGTTCCAATGTTGCTTTATTCACAGGCATATTTGTATATTCATTTTAGATACACTGCTCCTGTAGCAGTCTGACCTCTAGAACTGGTTTAGGAAGCAATATATCATTTTTATGAGGCTTTGAATATCTCAGCTTTCAGGTTTTATGGCCATCAGGCGACGGGTTTCAGATAAATAATAGAAGGTGAAAAAAAATGATATAAAATCTCTGATGTGATAAAATATAGCTGAGAAGATGAAAAAGTTAAGACAGGGCAAAAGAAATACAACAGAAAAAATTATTCTTAAACGACTAAAACATCACGAACAAATTTTGTGCTGACTTTAAATATATTAACTTGTGATATTAAAAAATCCGAAAATTGTACACAAACACAAACACAGAGTGAGACAGAGCAAGACAGAGGAGAGTCACACAAACACGCACACATACACACACACACACACACACACACACATCTATATATATATATATATGTATGTGTGTGTGTGTGTGTGTGTGTGTGTTTGTGTGTGTGTACAGAGAAGATGCTATAAGCAAATTGTCGTCATTCTATTTTTTGACACCCATGGGTTTTTTTGTTTTTATTATGTCGATTACACAGTATAGTAGGGTCAGTTGGGAATTGTCTCGTTTGAAAAAGACAATCGTCATATAAACCATTGCCAGATATTTTGAAAGAACATAATATACTGCTCAGAATTTGCGCAGAAAGCACAAGAACAAATATTTCATAGTGTTTCAATCTGAGAACAGTGCAGAGGATTCCGAAAGAATTGGATAATTATAAGAGAGAATACAAACGTTTTCAGAGTGAGCAATAGTGATGGCGATGTTATGCCTCTATTTATTTTCCCATTGGGCCTCAGATTTAACATATATGTTTACATCAACTGCTTTGGGGAGTTAGTGCTGTCTCGTGTCATGAGGTTGCTTGCCGAAAGGCCTTATGTCTAGCAACAGGACTCTACAACTTGCCACACAAGGAAAAGGACTCAATTATTGCGATCAAACCATGTCTGCGAACGTATCACTCATTACATCTGGCTCCCTATCATCACAGATTGTAACCCACATAATTATTACGTGCGAATCACATTTGAGCAAAAGAAACAACAACACTCATTGTAACATCAAAGAAGAACTTAAGACGAAGAGTATGGCGATATTCACCATTTTAAACAAGAAGAGCTTGTAGAAGAGCTGCAAGAGACTGGGAAGTCATTTGAAGGACGGGGTTGAATCCAATGGCTATTTTATGCAATAAATGTTCTCTTTAATATTTCAAGATATATTTGTGTAACTTCAGTAAATATACACGTTATAATGAGATGTCAGTGCTGTTTTAATTTTGCGTTATTTAGACGACAATTCGTTAATATGTATGTGAATAATTCTACGGATGGTTAAACACATTTGATGTGTTGATTTCTTTTTAGTGTGTTACTTTGTTATTTGCAGGTGTCAGCTCAATTGTTTTATAATGCGTTGGTTTATTTTCATTTTGGTTTTATCAGTATTTATTGCCTTGAGTTGACCTTTCCCCTACTGTGTTAGTGACAACGTAAAAGAATTGTAAAATATAATTAAGTATAAGTGCCTTTATGTTCGTGGGCTTTATGCCTGCTTAAATTTGTCCTTTTGGTTGATGTTATATCATCTTCTGGTTTTTTTTTTATTTCTTGTTAGGATTGTGTGTTAATATATTCATATAATATATATCTGGGTTTCCTATTTGTGGTATGTTTATTCATTTTTGTTGGTATTTGTGTAGAAAAGTAGATATTTGTTCGAATGACTACATTTTCTATTATTTCGTATTTTAATTTTGTTTGTTTAGTATGTAACTTTGGTTTTAAAACTAAGTGTTACTAGTTTTTCTTCAAAACATAATTTACAATTACTGCTATAATTATTGTGTGATGTTCACGTTTACGTTTTTTTTTTCGTTTAATTGTGGTAATATTATTTTTCTTTTGGTTCCGTATGCATTCTGATGGTTTTGTGTTGATTTTGTATATTTCTGTCTTGAGTGATGCTTAATGGTTTGTGCAGCCTTCTTTGAAAGTCATTACTATTTCATTTATCTAAATCTGTTCATTTGTATTATTGTTATTTGTAACCGTGGGTTTATATATTGTGTTGTCGGTTAGACATTTATTGTTAAGTGTAGAGTTGTCTTTATTTCGGCAGTTGCATCAGTTGTTATCTATTTTTGGTACTTGTTGCTATTCATTTTGTTGAGTGTTATTGTTTTGCTATTGTTTTCTCCGTAATGTCTGTGTATCTGTAATTGATTGAGACAGTGTTTCTACTGCTGATTTATGATGTGTCTGGGGAAAGAAATTCTGTTATAGTAAAAACTATTTTTCTATCATTTTTATAGTGTTGTTCTCGGGGGTTTGAACCAGGTTATTTTTTTTTATTTTTCTGTTGTTTTTGTTTGCTTTGTTTTAGTTTGTATATTCGAGTTTATTTTTGGTTTGTTCTTTCGTAGACGTTTGTTTCTTAGTGATGATTTGTATATTTTTGTATTTGTGGAATAGTATTATGTATAGTTTGTAGATAATCATTTGTTTATAGATATGGTCATGTGGGTATGTGTTTGAATACATTCGAAGGGTGCTTGGAAGTTTTGTTAAAAACATCAGAGTTGTTCTTGTTTTCTTTTCTATATCGCATGCGTGCATTGTTGTTTAAGTTGTGTGATGCCTAAAAAAATTCCTATTTTTATATATGTTTTATGTCAATTACGAATCCTACAATATTAGAGTTTATGTAATTTCTTTTAATATATTTTCTGAAATAACGACTGTTGCAGTTTCTTAAAATTCATGATTCGTAGCGTCTGTATAAAGCTATATATTTTTCTTAATAGTTTTCGTTAGTTTCTTGATTATATACATGCTTATAATTTCGCATAATTTTAAGAGGTTGCAGCTTCTCATTGGTTACATCGAAATTGTAATCATCATTAGCATCGTTTCTATTAGTGCTGCGCTTTTTTAGCCGCATTTTGCTGTTGTGGTAGAGTATGGAATTTCTATGGTGTTTAATAATGAGTAGATGTACTACTGGATTATTTATATCCTCTTTCGCCAGATTAAGTGCGTCATTTACCGTGTTTTTAATTATGAATTTTCTCATCTCTAATTGTATGAATAAGCATTCATCTGTGCTAGCAGTTTTGTTGAAGCAACCGAATTTTTCATTTGTGTTATTACATTGATGTATTTTAACTGTTTTTGAGCAAATTTCTCTACACATTACTTCCGTATCTTTTGGATGTTGGATGCTTTAGTTTTATTAACCTACATGCCTTTTGTTTAAGAAGTTGTTTCTATGGCCTTTTAGCTTCATGAATGGTTTTACTTTCGGTAGTTTTTTGATTTTGATGAATAGTTTTAATTTAGCGGCTATGATTTTTTCTTCTTTGTTAATGTTGTTTTCCATATTATTGCTAGTGCCTTTATAGAATTTGGTAATTTCTTTTTCAAGGAATTTACCACAAGAATAACAATAAGATATCAATCGCCTACAGGTCATAAAACATACAAAAGAAAGCTAAAAAAACAACTGCAATCAAAAGCAAATAAACAACTATAAACCAATCACATAATAATATTAAATTACACCAAGCTCTATATAAATATGAAAAAACCGAACCACAATAGCATATTTAAAAAAGGGAGGACATCATAATGGACATCATAATGGACATCATAATGATGCCTTCTCGAAAGTTCGAAGACGGCATGACTCTGCTCAGTTAAGTGAAAAATTCTCGAATCTTTTACACATTATATATATATATATATATATATATATATATATATATATATATATAGTGTACACATTATGCATGTTACTGGGTAGTTAGCAGATTGACTTTAAGATCATAAATCTCGGGTTCGAATCTCACCGTTGAAAAGTGCTTTAAAAACATATCACGAGTGTAATGAAACCTTGCAATTAATATTGTGTAAATCAAAGTGTTTGAATATTCTCGAGTTTTTATTTATTTTTCAGCGCTACGACCCAATTAAAATTGTATGCTCCTTGTCACATCTGAAACCACAAATATACACCAACGACCTGTTTTTTATTGATAACCCAGTTGAAATTTCCGTATGGTCTGTGCAGTCCCAATTATTATTTACTCCAGGGAACCTGCTATATCTAATCGCGATGTTTGATGCATTTATATTTCATATGTCAGATTTTAAGCCGATATCTTAATTCATAGTACATGTGAAATTGTCACGTTTTTTGTTTGATGTCATTGACTTTGTTTAAAAACGAATCAAAACCTATATTTAGCCACATAAATATAACTATGATCTACACAGTTAAGCCGTATTATAAATTAAATGATGGTTCAGTGGATGTCTGAGAAACACAAATGTGTCTGATTTGCGTATCCATCTGCATTATCTATCGACATACTTGGAAACTGATAAGCAGCTATTACTAATATACATTTATTATGTATGATCTAGATATTTACAAGTTTGAACAGAAAATTAAAATTAACACAACTCTTTTCGAACTAACCATCAAAAAATAACGAGTTTTATATTGTTCCAACAGGAAAATTCATATCGAATTTATATTCTCGGGAGTTGAAAGGGTCATGATATGTCATGCAAGTTTTTTCAGTAGGTCATCATTGATTATTGAAGCTGCAATCAACATTAGTCAAACCCGAATAGAAATGCTGGGTAGATGTGATTGAGGAGAATGCCGCTCTTTAGAGTACGGTTACAGTACCAAAAGTAGATGATTGAGAATTTTCAACGTGATTGTCACCCAAAATATATGACAAGATTTGATATTGCTGCATTATTATACCTGGGATGTCGTCGAAATCAAACAAATGGTCACCCACAAATTCCAAGTACTTGCCATTGTGTAACAAAAATGTGCATTTTTCTTCGAACTATTCGCATCGATATCAAAAGTTAGTCTGCACTCATCTTGTCCGTGTCAAAAATAAATGTCATGAATTTCAACTAAGTTAAAAAAATTTTCTTTCTTCATTGTAGTTTAGCATACTTTGATATGCAAGTCTGGAATCATTTTTCTTAAACAATATTTTAAAAGCCACTCTTTACACACACACACACATATATATATATATATATATATATATATATACTGTCTAATATATTCAGTTAAATATATAGAAATCAGTACAGACTATAAAATTAAATGAGTCATGTAACTGATTTTTAGGAACATAATGTATACTCATTAATTCAGTTTCATTTATTTCAACGCATTCAGCACTTTTCTTTTCAAAATTATTGCAAATTTACTTTTAATATATATATATATATATATATATATATATATATATAAAATCACTGTTTATAAATATATATATATATATATGTCTGTGTGTAACGTTTACATATATCTTACATATAGATATATATATGTAAGACTTATACATATTTATATATATAACTTATACATATCTATATCTATATCTATATCTATATCTACGTATAACTTATATATATACACACACACACATATATATATATATATTGCATGGTCAAAAAGCTTTGTTAATATCTATGTAAGACATTTCCTTATTTACGGCAGTAAATGCACAACAAACTTCTAGGAGATGAAGAAAATATTAGACAAAAGGATTGCGATTCTATAGAGGGATGTTGAGGATACTATGGATTAGACTTGTGGACAAGGACAAGAGAACAGTACAAACAAAAAGAACACTTATACTCTGAATCAGAAAGTGACAGTTAAATATTTCTCGGGTGCATAAGTAAGAAAGCGGTCTTGCAGAATATGATTTCAACTGGATATTTTGAAGACAAGAGGGAAAGCAGAGGATAAAATACGACGTACATAATAACTTAGTGTAAGTGGGTAACAGAATTTGCATTAGTATAACTAGCTAAAAGATAAAACTCACCAAAGAGCCAGAAAAGATAGGCAATTGAGAGCAAATTTGCGCCCACCCTAAATTGACGCAGCATATAGGACTAAATATGCGATAACAGTCAACTCTGTATGCCTATATATCCTTAACTTTCTTTAACGAATTCTGTTCTTTCTGAAGTTTGCTTTACTTAATACGGCTAAGTTCATTTTATACATCGGAGAAACACTGGTTATATTACTTACTAATAAGAATCTATCTCGCTAAGAATTAATTTATTGAGTATATTCCAAGCACACATATGTATATATATATATATATATATATATATATATATATATATATATATGTGTGTGTGTGTGTGTGTGTGTGTGTGTGTGTGTGTGTGTGTGTGTGTGTGTGAAAAACTTAATGGATTTTTCTTATTAATCACATAGATTTTAAACATTAATTTTAGCGGATATTTGTAATTGAGTAGACGCTCTGTTTATTTATTAAACTGTATATTTATTTATTTTCGTCTACAATCTTGAATATTCGAGAAATGTTATTATAGAAATATATATGTTCACCGACAGAATTTGAATCTGCGTCTCCCTGGGTAGAGGGAGCCGTGATTCTTGAATGAGATGCATTTAACTCCATAAAGCACGTCTGCTTTAATGACAACAAAATCTTCCCACAAAAATAGTTTCGAATCCTGCTGGATAGTTCACATCTTATTTTTTAATAAGATTTCTTGAACATTCTTCTTGCTAAACCAAAATAGATAACTATAATTTGACAATGTTTAATAATTTAACAGAGCGTCTAACACGATAGGTGCATCTATTTAAAATCAAATATACATATATATATATATATATATATATATATATTTCAGCATCAGCAAATACTTATTTAAATCAGACAGTGTCGGAATAAATTTAATTTCAAGTTTTAAATTTGGTGTATTTTTAAAATGATATACATCGATTTTTTCAGTATGTAAGTAATCATTAGTTATGTAATATTTGGGTCATTAAAAAAAAAAAGAAGTGAAAAAACATTGTTTCAAAAATGAAGCTTTAACATGACGGTAGTATTTTGTAAATTTTTTCAGGAACTTACCAGGCTAAGTTAAGTTCTTAAATCAGTATAGACCTTACATCGTATATAGAGGGTTAAAAACAAGCTACGCATGCAAATATTATTGCATTTTTTGCCATATACATGGAACATCACTCAAATCCCAGTTGAATGGCATTTATTTAAAATTATTAAATATTCACTACTTGTAGACATTGTACAGCATTTAACAAAACTGGAACATTCATCGGAAGAAATTGTTCATTTTATTTAGATTTGTAATACAAATCTTGTGGCACGGGGCGGATGGGAAGGGGAACAAAACTGAGGATGGTCTTGCACTAACTTCACTATACATAGCTAATCAGACTCGTGACCCAGACATACATTACAATTTGGCACAATCACCATAAAAACTTATCCATCACCACTCAAGCCACCATGCACCATAAAACCGCAATGCATTCTGGGGACCTAACAACACCGTGGATGTGCATAAAAATTGCAAGTTACAAAATATATAAAAATTATACATGATATGACATGAAGGTGGGGGGGGGGGGCAAAAATGAAACAAAAGATTCCCCAAACTAAAACATTTTTCAACATAACATAACAACAAAAACATGATGTTAGCTGGACCCAACCCGCCCTCAAAACAAAGAGGCCGCTGTATTCTGCCCATAGGACAGAATCAAGTGGCTCTCTTTCTACAGGGGATGGGGAGGAGAAAATAAATTGGACTGGAGAAAATATAATACTGACCTAGACGAGATGAAAAAACGGGACAAAATAAACACGGCACTGGGAATCTCGAACTGGATCATAACAAAAGAGGCAGTGCTGGGTACAGGCCGGGAAACACAATCTCTCACATTACCTAGGTACACAAAAAGGATCTTACCTTACCCGGGGGGAGGGTTCCAGAGGAATCCACCCCAATGTGATCAGCAGGTCTAAAAGAGAAAATCAAGGCTAGCCCCAGTTACGCGAACCAGGATCGCCACATCGGAAGAAAATTGTTCATTTCAGTTTTTAATTTTTGCTGATCCCCCTAATATATATTAAGAAGCAAGATGAACTGTTCCACATTGTTTCTTACTAAAAGTGTTTCCTTATTTAAGAAGTGCGACTTTTGCTAGGAATACACCAAGGCAAACAGAAGCTTGTAAAACGATAACTAAATCCAGGCGTGATGGGCGACGAAGCAACACAAGACAGCGTGCCTAACCAATTGGGATCAGCGTCTTCTACAGTACTTTTGCCCCTTACTAAAATCAAAGACCGTGATTTCGATATAGAAAACTTGATTTTTGCAGGCGGTGGCATCAAAGGCTTAGCTTATGTAGGAGCCGTGAAAGTGTTGGAGAAGATTGGTCTCTTAAACAAGATACGCCGTTTCACAGGGGTCGGAACAGGAGCCGTAGTAGCGGCTCTATTAGCCGTCGGTTATAATTGGGAACCGATACAAACTTCACTCAACGAGCTCTTAGAGAACATTATGTTAGATGATCAAGAAGGTTACGCGTATCCCTTCCCGAGGTTTCTAGAGACATTTGGTTGGAATGATGGTGAGTTGTTCATACGGTGGCTCGGTAGATTGCTCGAGTTAAGGTCAACAATATCTGACGTCACATTCAGGCAGCTGTTTAGACATACTGGCAAAGAACTCTGCATAGTCGTAACCAATGTTAACAGTATGTGCGTCGAATACTTCCATGCAAAAACTACACCAGACTTACCAATTTCGCAAGCAGTGTTTACTTCGCTCTCTATACCTGGTGTTTTTATTCCGTCCAAATACAAACTTGGGGAAAGCAATTCTCTTTATCTAAATGGCAGTCTGCTTTGTAGCTATCCCATCCATTCATTTGACGGCTGGTGGCTTTCTCTTAAAGGAGAAGACTTAATAACATTGAAATTGGAAAAGGCAAGCGATTCTCTTTCTCTTGACCATGCATTTGGGCATAGGAACAACAAAAGCCTTGGTTTCGTGCTCCTCGACAAGTATCTTGAAGCTGACTACGATGTGTTTCTCGATCGACTTTCAAGAACGAGTTCAAATATTCCGATCCCGGATACAGTTCTTGGCAAGAAATACAAGCAATCATTAGAGACACGGAGGAGAGATGAAGAAAAGTATCCAGTATTGCGCCATGCTTACTTCAAGATTC
Source organism: Ascarosepion bandense (assembly GCA_037127315.1). Lineage (NCBI taxonomy): Eukaryota > Metazoa > Mollusca > Cephalopoda > Sepiida > Sepiidae > Ascarosepion > Ascarosepion bandense. The sequence goes on from JBBBDQ010001320.1 coordinate 545,414, forward strand.
TCGATTTGGTTAGCACTAAAGACAGACGGTGTATGAGTATAGATAAATTTGTTGAAAGCGTTTTCAGAGATTCTTTGTTTACGCAAGAAGAACAGAACATTCTCTTGTTCGATCACTGTGAATCCGTTGTCGACTGCGTTTCCTTACTGAAAGAGGTTTTAACAGAACACGCTGCCCTCCGCAGCTATACCTTAAGAAAGCTACTCCGCCCCAAGACTGCAGAGCTGATTGATACTTGTCTCACTAACGACCACGTTGATGTAAGTGATTTGCATAAACTATTCGGAGTCATATCACATCTAGCGCAGAACGCTTCGTTTAAGGTAAAAGAATCTGATTTTAATCGAACTGTTGGCATAATCTGCGGACACATATGCGGTAATGATTTTAAATTGGCTTTCCACGATGAAACTTATCTTATACAGCAAGGCTGGAATGCCACCGTTGCATATTTTGAAGAACGTATAACAAGCGAAGAAAACGATTTTTCGTAACTGTCATTATGCCAGGAAGAATTTTTTTTTTTTTTTTTTTTTTTTTATCTCTACTTTCCTTGTCGGTCGTAATTCACTTCAAAATCTTTTAATGATTCGACTTTTCAATTTTTAACGTAAAAGCTGAGGCAATATCTTCAAACCGAAGAGTATTTGCGCAGAAAAAAATATTTTTAATTTTACAAGCATTTTACTGAAACTTTATGTACTAATACTGCAGATATCTATTGGAGCATTATGGAATTTTTAAAACGATTTTTTAACTGACTTTTTGTTACTCCATTGCCCGTCCTAAGTAACGATATTCTAGGTTTTAATTATACGACGTCTTGAATTCATAAATTAAGTTAATTATAACTGCGACAGTCATACAGTAGTTCCAGTTATTCTGAGGTCGTTTGGCAGTCTTCCAGCAATATCAAGGATTAATATTTCTCTGGTAAATTATTTGGATTAATTCAATTGTTCGTGTTAATCGTGTAGATAAAGTCGTGTTGAACTAATCCGCTACTCTTGCCTTAATACGCAACAAGATACAAAAGATTAAAGATGGCATCTACTTTCTAGAAAAAAACAGATAATTTATTTTTGTGGAAATGACTGTCTAGAAAAACCGACAATCGGTGGTTAACTATGACATGTCAATTTTTAACGGCCTAAAACAAAACTGCTTTCATTTAATCACGATAGTTTTTGCTACCATCAGCGTGAGATTTTAAGCTGCACTAAGTCAGCAACTTCACTTTTGATTTTTTTTTTTTTTTTTTTTTTTTGCTAACTATTGCTACAGACGTTTGTTTGCCTTAAGACAATTCTTGTCACATTTTGCTTATTTGTAAGTCTACTATTCCTCCGTGCAATGTCATATGTGGTTTCTATGCCTCCTACATTATATGTAAAGAATCTTGCCAAAATTTTAAAAAATTCAATCGTGCGATCAATGTTGCTTTCTCACCGATGTGTAGTTAGTTTCAAACTGTTATATATATATATATATATATATATATATATATATATCTATTATAGATATTATACACTTATTCTGATGTCCTACTTTCTTACTTGACGTCACGATTGCCTAAACTTAAGCGTGCTAGTAGATTTGCAACTAGATCTCATGTTACTGTTAAACTAGTCAGAACCGTAAATTCTATTCTAATTTTTCTAGCACTTGTAGAACTCGCTTCAGTTTTTTTCTCTACTACTTTTAATCAACAAAATTGCTGAATGCTGTTTCTTTCTATTCTCACGTTATTTTCTTACATCTAGTAACCACTTCTGCTATAGTGGCACTATATAAAATGGTAGTTTTTCCTTTTCTTATTTAGATCGGCCATGCCAAATATTAAATAAAAAAAAAAAAAAACACCATTTAACGGTTTCTTCCCTACTTATCGGAACTGTAAACTGGAAATAATATAATAAATTCATTATGGATGACATGAATGAAAAGGAGGGGAATTTATGTTAAATTATTACATTAGATATTGCTAGAGACCCAGCAGATCAAGCAGAAGCTAACCCTCCTAGACCTGATAGTGTCTCAACACCTTCAAATGAAACAACGGATGTGATCTAGTCAAAACAGGGAACTTGAACTTAAAGAAATTTGTCTTCTTGATCCTACTCAGTCACTGTATTCGAAGATAGATTATACCCTTTCTATCCATTAGTTTTAATTTTATTAAATACAACAATCTTATCTCGAATAAACAATTTTAGAATCTTCTAAGGATTCTTTGTTCACAAACATACTAGTTGTACAACTATTTTCATCGTTCAAGACGTCATCTTTATTATTACTGAGCTACGTGTCAAAATCTTGCTGTTTTGTTCTTTAGGATGAAAAAAAGAATCCTACCGAGTGTGGATGCCCTTAAAGTCCATGCAGACTGAAGTAATAAAAGAAGTATTTTATGAACCAGGACATCTCTACTGTAAAAGTATAGGCTGGATCAATACCATTGAGTAGGGGGAGGTATTGCAAAATATCAACGTGACTGAAGTAAACCGTGTGCCTAAAGGAACTTAAAAGTAGGCTCTCATGAAAATCCTACAAATATATTAGCCAAAAGTGGGCATAAAGTCAATTGCGCTTTGCTTTTATTAGATGTTTTGGTTCATAGAATACCTTCCTCTTTTATTTCAGTCTCTAGGAAGCCTATCTTTACGGGTCTCTACCGTCAGTGTTGGCGTTGTGGTTCAGTGGATATCGACTCGGAACGACAAATCGAGGAGCCAAGTTCGAGTTCCAGTTGAATTCATTGCATTCATCTACGCGTAAATACCCTTGGGAAGGTATTAATCTGTCTCTTCCTTCAGTTATGGGTTAAATAACAGGACAGATTGGGTTCTATAGCCTTGGCTGGCAACCAGTCTACCACAGAAAGCAATGGCAACCTACTGCGGGATAATATTCTACCCAGTCAGTCATGTCCCTTTCGAGGGATGATCGCCCTAAACGTGTGGCACTCAACTGACTGACGCTAAGTGTGATTCTTTTTGTCTTAAACCACAAAAGATCAATTCCATCAAGACTTTGACATAGTGCGGTAATAATTTGTTTATATGACACCTTGAAATATGAAATTAGTTATACAACTATTACCTTTGTTATCACTGGCTATCCTTCTGATATTGTTCAATCGGTTATTCGAGATAAGATTGCTGAGTTAAATTAAATTTGCAAATGCTAGAGAATATGCAGTCTATCTTCGAATACCATTGTTGGGTAGGGTCAGTGACAACTTTGCTAAGCGGATTTCGTTAAGTTAACGTGTGTGTTAATTTGCAGCTAACGTAATTTTGTGTTTAAAACTAGATCTGTCCTTCCATCTATACGTAACGACGTTATACCTTCCTCATTATATTAATTCTGTTATCTACTATTTTAAATGTAGTTGTGGAGTCGACTACATAGGTATAACGACACACTTACTTTCTAAAATACTTAATAAGAATTTTCCGTCTGGTGATACCATTCGAAACACTTATAACTTCGCTATTGCTGATGATCTGATGAATAATCAGAGATTTTTTTTTCCATTTTAGTGTGGACTAGTTCTCTGTTTTGGCCAGATCACAGTCGTTCTTCCACCTGAATTTATTGGAGACACAGTTGATCAGGTCTAGGCGGCCCTCTCTTTTTAAATAAAAGGAGTGGCTGCTTTCGCTTGCTCTGCTGGGTCTCTAGCATCTTTAGATGTAATAATTCTAAATAAAATTTCATTCATATCCCACATTAAATTTATTTTTCACAAGCCCCCCGTTTACAGTTCTGATGAGTGAGGATATTTTAGTTTTAATATTTGGCATGGCCGATCTAAACAAAAACATTTTTGTTTTTAACGCAATAATAAAACTTTGTACCGACAAATGTATATATCTTGATATTATATATAATTAATGTCACTATCCCGATATATTATATTTTTCTAGCTAAAACAGTGGCTCAACTGCGTAATGAATATATAAACCTGTCTCTGTTCTCCAGAGTAGTTTCTAAGCTTGACTCACTTAAAGCAATTAGAAGTGAGAATCATTCTGAAAACCATGTGCCTCTGAGCTGGCTCACGTCCACTTCAAGCTCTAAAATCTTTACCTTACTTTTCCCGACTTTCATTTCACTTGGAAGTTTTCAATAGTAGTTCTTATATTTAAGAATTCGGGAGAGTCTTCTGATCCCTCTAATTATAGCCCTATTTGTATTTTTTTTTGCAAGGTATTCGAACCTATTATCAATGCCGGAATAGGTATTTCCTGTCTCACAAACATCTCCCATTCAAACAAAATGGTTTCCACCTCACTAGGTCTACAGCTGATGTTCTAACAAACATCACAAAATATATACAATAAGCTCTTTACAAGACCAGCTAAACTTGAGCTTTTTCTCTTGATATCTGGATAGCTTTTCACAGGGTTTTGATAAGCTGGCCTTCTGTGTAAGCTCAGGTGCTTCGGTATTTCTAGGCGCTTGTTTGATCTAATTGAATCGTTTCAATTAGATCATTGTTTAGAACGAGCAATCTTCCAGATTCTTTCATAGGAGCCCTAGCTCTGTCCTAATTTCTATAATTTTTCTGATCTTCATCAGTGATTTTCCTGGATTAATCACTTCACAAGTAGGCATCTATGCAGATGGCCACCATTTACTGACGAATCAACAGAAACTCTGTCAAGTCTAACAAAATAAACCAGGCTTTTGCCCTTCAAGTTGACCTTCATCCTGCGATAGAAAAGAGCAGGAAACGGCTCGGAAATGTTAACACCTTCAAAACGAAGCTGTTTCCTTTTACCTACTATAGTGAAACTTTTTTTACCTCACATCAAAATAGATGATGCTAATATTTATTTTTAGCACATGCATCACATCAGACTCACTCTCTCAAATGACCTCAAATAGAATAACTATATCGAATTTATAGCTGCATCTACTGCTAAGAATTTTTGGTCACTAGGTTGGTCCAGGAAGTCTTTCTCGTCAGAATCCATTTTGTTCATTTATAAATCTACCATTCCTTAGATCATTGAATACTGTTGTCTTTTCTGTTCGTGTGCTCCTGTTATTCATTATGAGATTCTAGAAAAATCCAGAGAAGAATTAGCAATATAAATTATTATGATATGGCAACCCGACTTCAGTCACATTCTCACCGATATGATGTGGCTTCCCTATATTCTTCAAGAAATATTATCATGGCAATGTCTCTGATGAGACTTCTTTCCTTGATTCCTCAACCGCGTTTATTTGTTACTTAACTGGCATCAGATTCCAGCCTTTTACCAACGAAATGGTTAAATGTAACCGTCTCTTCTACTGTAATAGTTTCTTTTCGTGCACTTCTCGTTTGTGGAACTCTCTTCAGTTTGATTGCTTTCATAATAGCTAATATTTCCTAAAGTCTAAATGCAACGTCACTTAGCATCTTGTTATATTCTTGATTTCCACCTTTTTCTTATTTTGTTTTTGACACCATTTTTACCTTTTTTATTCTCTCACCATAACAACCTGGGCACTTGTGGCTGTTCTGCCTTGCTTGGAGGTGAAATGATTCTACAAAAATGTATATATTTTTTATTTTTATTTTTTATAAGCGTTTCACCCCGAGCAAGGCATGTCACTGCCACTACTGTGCAGGGGGCTACGTAGAGTGGAGAAAGGCTGATTAAATATAGGAAATAACAGAGGGTGGGTGATAGGCGGGTGAGGATACCGAGAATGAGGGTTGGGTAGATGAGAGTGTTGTGAGAATAGTTGGGAGTTAGTGTGATAGGAGGTGTCTATTGACCCTACATTTAGACACCTGGAGATTGTAACTGTCGGGAAAGCAGACTTGTGGAAGGGAGTTCCACAGGCGGGAAGCGCGAGAAAAGAAGCTGTTGGAGTAGAATCTACGGTTACATCTTATTTGTTTAACTGTAAAAGGGTGGGACCTAGTTGCTAATCTAGTATCTCGTGTAAATTCGTGCTTAGGCGGCACCAGTGATCTAAGCTCGTCGGAGCAGAAGCCATGAAAGTACTTGTAGAAGAGGCACAGGGAAGCTACATCACGCCGGTGTGAGAGCGGCTGCAGCCGGTCTGCCAAGTCAGTATCAACCACGTTACAGATCCTCCTTTGTATTTTGTAAAGAAGCCCAAGGAGAGCAGCAGGGGCACCCGACCAGATATGGCAGCAATATTCAATACACGGGCGGATGGTAGATTTGTATATGTGCAGAATAGTTTCAGGTGGGAAAAATTTCCGGGCTCTGCACAGGGAGCCCACTTTCATAGCAGCAGATTTGGCAATGGATTCAATATAGTCATTCCATTTGAGGTCTGCCGAGAGTGTAAGGCCAAGGAGGCGTAGTATTTTACTCTCTGGGAGGCTAGCATGTCCCATGCTAATGGGAGGTAGATGCGATTGTCTATGGTGGTTAGTTATCACTCTATATATTCCTATCGAGAAAGCGTTAGTTTGATCATCACTTATGCAATTGTTATGACTGTAAAATATTATTATGAATATATTTTCAACTTTTTTCTTCAAATGTAAAGCTATATGCATTATCTAACTAAATTTGTGGTAAACAGTTGGTGAATCTTCACAGGTTACTTAAAGTATTTATCCTTACAATACATAAATGTTAGAATTGTGACATTTTAATTCTAGCAATGACCGCCACATGTCGCCAGAATAATGAGTCAAGCGTTTTTTCGAAGTCTAACATATTCACAAGTATTCCAACTTTATTTTAATGACTAAACAAAGTAGATAAAAAATAATGGTAAAAAAAAAAATGAAATAATACACAAAATATATTTGTAGTTAATTCGAGGGCAATGAATCTAAAAGGAACATTGCTTTTTTTAATGTTTAGTTAACTTGTTTGCATTACAGAAATAAGTTACTTTCGAGAAAGAACATGTTTTTAATTTAATTTCTGTATATATATGTACTGAGGGCAATATTTCTCAAATGAAATCTAGAAACCTCTTAATTAATATTTAAACCAACAAATATTGGTCTGCTTATTGAGGATTACTGTTTTTTCAATAACAATAAGATACTAAATATATAACAATAGCACGTCTGTATATACCAAGGCTAACAAGCATTTTCGTCAAATCTTTTGATAAACGGACTTCAAAAATTAAATCATCGTGAAATAAGAACTATGGTAAAAAATATTCTCTTTCCTGATAGTCTGTCTTTATTAATGGTACTGAAGTTCTTTTGATACTCCAGGGGTAGTCAGCCATTATTCGTTTGTCCCACCATATTTGTTAGTGCTTTCCATTATTTTGATATCCTGTCTGCTCATCACTCACAACGCAGCGATTATCCGGAAATTCTCTAAATTGCTGTGTAAAAGAAAGATGACCTTAACACTCAGTGCATTACTGATACTGTATTACTGATAGAATTTATTAATTACTTTGAATTCTAGAAGTAAATTGGAAAAATTTGATGCTTCTAACTTAGAAACACTTATTTCTTATAAAAATAGTCTATTTCGGGTGGATAATATAAATTGCTCGAACTACCTGAAAATTTATGGATTTCTACGAGTTTTATTAACTAAATCTTATAATCAGCCAAGATCGTGAGTTGAACTTTTTCTCCAAAAATAAGCAATTTCATTACAGCAAAACGGTAAATAATTATAAAAATCTAATGTAATTTTCGGTATGAGAGTAATCAATATCTAAAAAAACGTGATTTGTTTTTTAGCGCCAACAATCATTTTGACCGGTATAATTATTTCTCAAGTAGTGGAAGTAATATGTTTATATTGTATTGTTTGGAATAATGGATAAAAAATGGATTATTTTATTTAGTGTATTATTTTGACTGAATGTTTCCAATGTTAGTCGTATTATTAAAATACTTTGTAATGAACATTTTATAAAAGGATGTTGTATTTATGTGTAGCACATGTGCCTTAATGGAAAGCGATTGACAAGAAAGAATTATTTAAGTGTTGGAAAACCAAAAGATAAAAAACGAATTAATTTAATCCTCAACTCATTTAGCATATAAATATATATTTCTATACATATTTAATTCTGTATACACGACTAAGACTTTAAGAGTTCGCTTTTACGTTTTCTTTACACAACGTTTAACTGCACTTTTGTAGAAAGAATACCGTAATGCATTTTATTAGATGATTTGGTTGTTTTTGTTTAGCGGCTTATCAACTACTCTATGTCATTTACTTCCAAAATGTAAATATTTATTATGGAATTTTAGAAAATGGAATGTATAGTCATCAGCAAAAAGAGCAATCCAAAATGCCAAATACAGGTGGGGGTATACTAAAATGAAGCAGGTAAAAAAAACTAAATACCGAGGAAGTGTCCTAACAGGAGATGGAAAGTGCGACACAGAGATCAGATCTGGCATGGCAAAGGACACATTCCAGAAGCTGAGTAAAATACTAAGACACAGGAAATGTTCACTATAAACAAATAAGAGAGTGCTAGATTGCTATATGATGACATTTTTTTAATACGGCAGTGAATGCTGGACAATATCATTAAAGATGAAGGAAAAACTTTAAGCAGCTGAAATGTGGTTCTACAGTAGGATGCTGCGGATATCATGGACCGAGCATGCGAGCTATTATGAGGTGTTGGAAAGAATGGCAACCAAAAGAAAATTAATACTGAGCTCCAGGAAGAGACAACTGAAGTTCCTGGTCATTCAATGAAGAAGGGGTTAGAGAACTTGATACTGACAGGCCGGATAGAAGGAAAAAGAGACAGAGGAAGGCAGCGGACAACATATTTGAGGGTGGATGACGGAACGGGGTTTGCGAGATGTAACAGGAGAAAGCATACTAAGAGCCACCAGAGATAGGGAGACGTGGAGGACCATGATCGCCTACGTCCTGAAGGGACAGTGCACATAGAAGATAAAGAACTACAGATATTTTGAAAAAATATTTTTCTAGGGTAAACATATTTTAAATATCACCACTCAAATATGGTATCGTCAAATTACTTGAAAAGAGATTCCGAGAGTAATATCGCTATTTTTGCTGCTACAAATATGTGGTATTGAGACCATACATGCTAACTGGTTTTCTGAGACATCAGATTGTTTTATATCTGTGCATATTTTATTCTTGTAGATTGCATTAGAATTAGGAATTTAATTTTAATCTATGAATAGCTGATGTTTGGAAGGGATTATTACTGCTGAGTATGAACTCTCAGAACATTTGATAGTGTCGCGAATAAGAAATTAATTAAAATTAACCTTCTTCACTTTCCAAAAAATTCACAATAACGTTGAAATCGTAGTTTTTTCCAAATAGAAAAAAGATTTTCTATCTGCCCACCCCGCAAAAAAAATCAAAAAAAAATCCAGATTTCGCAAGTAGATGTTAAAATGATATTTGACGATTGGGAGCGACTTGCAAGATCAAAATGGACTTCGCGAGTAATTGCGAAAAATTTAGATTATAATAAAAGGACTTCATCAGCGTCACTCAGTCACAGAGAGATGGGAGCCGCGAGACGAAACAACTAAAATGTAACTTCAACTTCAACTTCAACCGACTCGAACATTGTCCTCTTTCTCCTTATCTCATTCAACAAATACTACTACGAACATTTTGTACGCACTATTAATATCCTTAACTTTCTCAGTGAACATTAATTTCTACGAATTCTTTCTTTTAATAAATTACTATTTTAACATACAAAATGTATGTTTTATTCTTACACTGTTCTACACTATTGCCACCAAAAAACTTTCTGATCAAAATTTTCTGATAATAATTTTGATGATAATTCTGCGTAAAACTTGTAGCTGTAGGTAGTTCGGTTAAATCTGACACAAGACTGAATAAAAGAAACATTAACCAGCTCCCTTCGGATACAATAGGTCTGACTACAAAACTTACGATGAACTCAAACCAGGTTTGCTTTCCTGTTGCTGGTTACTCCTCCTCTGAATATTACATCGCCATTTCCAGGCATAATATAAAAAAAAAAACAAACAAAATAAATTCTCAGCTGTGTGTATTAATACACTCCCAAAAATTGAAACTGATTGAAAATATCTGACTGGATACTGCTATCCTTTAAAAAAATTCTAAGATTTGTTTCCAGAATGATTTCAGTTTAAGGTGATTGTATAGTTCATTAGTGTTGAGTTGCAGCTCTATTCACGATTAACTGAGCCTGGGGCACAGAAATGTGGAAGTTATTGTGTCTTAAATTTTAAAAATAAATCTACCCACAATATTGTGCGATTCACAACGTTAACAGTCAAAATAATTATGTCTATTTAATGTCAGAATATGCCAGTAATAGGATAATATGTCGTGACCACAGAAATCAGAGATAGTAGCACTGCAACGATTAACTGTAGAATTTATAGCCCTAAAATTATAACTACAAAGGATTTTTTGTTTGTTGGTTGTGTATTTAATACCTATGGACATTGTTACTGCACGCAATGTAAGCAATGAAAAACGAAAAGCATGCGCATTATTTTTCCTAGACACTTTTATGTTACCATGGCTGATGTCAAAAGTTGACAGTAAATCTAATAATTTACTTCTAAGAAAGGCAAGTATTACTAGAATATTATTTACATTTGACGAACGAATTTTTAGATTAAACGAATGACACTAAGTAAAAGTCAGGTGTGTTTTGATCGGGGACATGACACACTGTCAGATGACGATGACGACAGTGATAATATGGTCACATGATAGTGACATTCCGAAACATGGAAATGTTTTCACTGGAAATGGATAGGTGCGATATAAGGACACGAATTTGATTGTCGTAGCAATGAGAGAAAAGCTGAGTTTCTCGTCCCCGTATCCGATACGCACGACACATGACTACTAGTCGGAGGTTACTCCTACTTAATCAGAGTAGTGCAATTTGAATTTTCAACTCCGTTACACCACAGAAAATAATGAAGCATGACCAGACTAGTCTTTCCACATGATGATTTTCTAAGCGTAGCTTAGATATGGCACAAGTCCGAAAGAAAGAGTCACACAGTGAGGATCGAACTCATTACTCTGTTGTAATGATTCTAGAGATTCAGGCTTACTAACCATTATACCCTCTCGAGGCGCCCAACTAGTCTTGTCATATGACCGAGATACCTCAATCAGTTAAAGTCTTGTTTCTTTTTTATTAAACTTTTAAAATTTTCCTCGATCCCCTGGTTTCGTTTAAGTTGTTAATTGAATGACTTTTTATTGATTACTGCAACCGCAAGTTAACATTTTCCCCCAGCTCAATAATTTCTTATGCCAGTAAAGTTTTTCAATTATTTATGCATTCATGATTTTTATCATAGTACGGCGAATAATAGTTATTTTTACACTTGTTAATGAGGATTCCCAAAGTTAATTAAAGTTACTGTGGATTTAGCCTTTCACCTACACAGCTGGGAAAAATAGTAACCAAGCATAATGTTTGGCAGTACTTCACCGATAATTCTGCAGATACAAGGTGATTGCAGGCCAGGATCGCTGAAGAAAGACCAAAGTAGGTGTGACATTTGGCAAAGTCCACAAAAACGGAGAAAACGCTTAACATGCAAAGAACTCAGGAAGTCGTACACCTTATGCTGAAGAAGCAAATAAATGATTTCGTATCACAAGGCTAGCAATCTAGAAATGAAATTTTCTGAACACCGGCTAAATCACAAAACTGTTAATGATCATAAAACCGTCCGACGTCTACCTATTTATTTTTCAGATATCACATATCTAAGCATGGGTAGAGTTTCGTTAGTCATTGATATAACCAGTTTTGAACGCACCTTAAAAAAATCATCTAAATAATCCTAAAGTCAAAAGAAAAACATATTTTGTCAAAATTTCCGTCACTTTTGAAGCAACAAAATTAGTAATCCAAATTAATAAACAAATGTATTGAGTAAACATAGATGAGATGTTTTTTTAATCACGGATAATTTAACAATTTAAGCTTTAGGCTTTTCTGGTTATTTTACATTTTGGGCATCCTTGTGACGAGCATGATTCCTGGGTTTATTAGGTCAAGAACAGAAAAAGTTATTTTTGGCCCATTCATATTCTTTGCTATTATGACCGTAGTGAAAAAACTACAAAATCTATGTATCTTATTCTTTACTGAACCCGATCTATCAATCCTATAAGGTATTTTAAGGTGAGTTGTTGGATAAAGATTATTTGGGCCAACCCCATCCTATCAGTATTGAGATATTTAGGTGCAATAATAGTTACAAAAAACACAATATTAGCTCTACTGACATTCGCGTAAGCCTCAAACAGCCGATGGCTAATTAATCATTTTAAAAGATGTTTTACTTTCCTTTCTTGTCACAAAATACATCCCTTAACAAAATAAGTACTATTTAATTGTTTAAAATAGTGAAGATTTCGATGCTCATTTGCCAGCCGAGATTTTAAGAAAACCTCTTTTCAGTTATTTTGGTTCATAGAATATTGCACGACTTCCAGATTTAGCTATTGCTCCTGCTGTTCTTAAATTAATGTTTTTTAATTCTGCTGCCATCTGATCTGATCGTACAGAATTTTACAGAGGTATTGACAGTAAGAGATCGTTTTGCCTACATGTTATACAATGTGGTGGGGAGCAATGCATGGCAGCAAATGTTGAACAATTTTATCGCAGATTTAATGAGATTTAAAGCAACAGAAATATGGTTCTATAAAAAAAATCTGAGAATATTAAGAAAAGTGCATGTAAGCAAAGGAAAATGTCAACAAAAATATTGCTTATACTTCGAAACAAAAGGACAGTGAATTTATTAACCCATAATGAAATAAGACATTTCGAAACTTTGAAACAGATAGGAAATAGATAACAAGAGAGACAGACAGTAATAGTGTGTAACCTTCCTACTGAGAGTGTGAATGGATTTCAGATAAGACAATGGAAAAGAAAAGTAAAAGTAAAAAAGTATTACGCTGATACAAGCAGCATAGCTTTCCCCAGCTTCTTATATTTTTGTAGTCTTGCCACAAACAAGACTTGTTTGAAAAGGAAGTAAGGAATGATCATTTATCTTATTTTGGGAATGTCGGGTTAAGCAATTTTTAGCGCTTTTTTGTGAAACAATTTTAATTCATCAATATTTTTAAATGATTGTTACTTAGATGTGTGGCATTCTCATGTAATAATATTTCTGTTTAAATACATGTGATAATTTATATTGAAGATACACATCAAAGCAAATAGCGATATACAAATCGCAGGTTTACTTTATGGCACATGTATGTAGTATTCCCTTCAGCTTTTGAATTAAATTTAATAAATTAACTAGTTTATATAATTTATTTTAATACCTAACATGATCAAATTTGAATTTTCTCTTAAAATATAATAACTGGGACGTTTGCGTTAATATCATCTTCGGCAAGTTTATATCGATACCAAGATAAGTTTCCTGAAAAAAAAAATCAAAATTATCAATATACAACGTAAGCATATAATAAATTATATTTTTTTATAATCGTGTCGCCCCAAGCAAGTCATTTTACTGCCATTGTTGAGCAGTGGATTACATTAGAGGAAAGTTATGAGAAAGAGTGACAGGTCACAGGGGGTGTCAGGAAATGGGTAAGAGAAGTATGAGAATACTAATAAGAGTAAAGTGGACGAAGAAATAAGTATGAAAGAGAGAGGATGCGGGTTAGTGAGATAGGAGATGAATATTGGCTTTACATTTGCAAGTAAACGGAAGGGAATTTCACAGGCGAGAAATACGAGAAAAAAAGCTGATGTAGTAGAATTTAAAAGTATAAAGGTGGTACCTATTTACTAAACTAGTCGCTCGAGAAAATTCATATATAATGGGTACCAGTGAGCTAAGTTCATCTGAGCAGAAGCCGTGAAAGTATATGTACAAGAGACACAGGGAAGCCCCAATGCGCCGGTGAGATTGTGACAGTATCAGAGCTGCCAAGTCGGGATCGATCACGTTACAGATTCTCCGTTGGATTTTGTCGAGGACCCCTAGGTGGAAACAGGAGCACTCGACTAGATATGGGAGCAATATTCAATGCACAGGCGGATGATAGATTTGTATATGTGCAGGATTGTTTCAGACGGGGAAAACCTTTTGGCCCTGCACAGAGAACCAACCTTCTTAGCAGCAGATTTAGCTATGGATTCTATATATTCATTCCACTTGAGGTCTGATGTGAGAGGTAACCCGAGAAGGCGGAGTGTTATACTTTCAGGGAGACTAGTCTGATCTATGCTAATGGGTGGTAGGAGCGATTGTCTCTGGTGGTTAATAGATAGCAGCTCCGTTTTGGGAGCATTAAAATTCACGATCCATTTCTTACCTGAGTCCACCACAGATTGGAGGTCGTTTTCAAGCTCCGCAGCGAGGATTGCTTTGTCAGCCTCGGCAGATTTTTGATTGAAACGAGAGTACAACGTAGTGTCGTCAGCATATATGCCTAATTTTTTTAATCATTTCACCCCAAGCAAGGAATTCCACTGGCACTATTGCGCATGGGGCTACATTGGGGAAGGTAAAGAGACAGAGTGGCTAGATATAGGAAATGTCAAAAGGAGGGTGATAGATGAGTAAGGATATGGAGGCTGGGGGTTGGGTAGATGGGAAGAGTGTTTGGAAGAATGGATGCGAATTAGTGTGTTAGGAGGCGTCTATTGACCTTACATTTAAACTCCTGGAGATTGTAGCCGTTGGAGAAGCAATCATGTGGAAGGGAATTCCATAGTCGGGAAGCGCGAGAAAGGAAAATGTTTGAGTATAAATTGCGGTTTCATTTTATTGGTTTCACTGTAAAAGTGTGGGATCTAGTTGCTAATCTAGTATCTCGTGCAAATGCGTACCTAGGGGGCACCAGTCATCTAAGTTCATCGGAGCAGAAGCCGTGAAAGTATTTATAGAAGAGTCACAGGGAAGCCACATCGCGCCGGTGAGAGAGAGGCTGCAGGCGGCTGCCAAGTCGGTATCGATCACATGACAGACTTTCAGTTGTACTTCATCGAGAAGCCCGAGAAGAATAGCAGGGGAACCCGACCAGTATGGCAGCAGTATTCAATGCAAAGGCGGATGGTAGACTTATATATGTGTAGGAGAGAACCAACTTTCATAGCAGCGGATTTAGCAATGGATTCGTTATAGTCATTCCACTTGAGGTCCGCTGAGAGTGTGAGACCAAGGAGGCGTAGTGTTTTACTCTCTGGGAGGCAATCCTGGTCCATGCTAATGGGAGGTAGGTGCGATTGTCTATGATGGTTAATTGATAGCATCTTCGTCTCAGAAGCATTAAAATTGGGATCCTATTAAATCAGGGAGATCGTTAATATAGGCTTGGGGCCTAAAATAGAGACTTGAGAGACAACCGCGTTCGTGTGATTGTATTGAGAGTACTTTGAAAAGATGGTGAAATCTTGAAAATAGGCGTAGGAGTTATTGAATAAATGTTTTTTTTTAATTTTAAAACTTAAAACTTTAAAACTTTTTTAATTTTAAACTTAATTTAAAATTAAAGGAAAGCTATTTTTCATTTTTTTTCATTTTTGTTAAAGTGGATTGTCAACCTAATTTGTTTAGAAAAACTTAACTAATTCAAATTTGTAGTATGAAATAAAGATAAAATAACAGGTACAACTATAAGGGGAGAGAGAATATACTTAAAAGAAGATATCGTGGTACTAAGATTAATATCATAATAGGTTTATCGTTTCTTGAGTTTCGAACTTTAGATTTTGTAATTTTAGCATGATTGTAATGTTAGTTATTTAATATGTTTGCAACTTACTGTAGTTTCATGCCTCTGATTTAGTAATACGTTACACCACATGTCCTTAATTATTTAAATATTTTCTTGTAGGCAAAGAAAACATGGTTCCTTTAACGATCTAGATGTTCTTGCATATTTGACGATTTTCCATTCAACACTAGGTGTTTTATTTTCAAAAATATTTAGAAAGTGATGTCATATTGTGTTTGTACTTATTACTGAAGGATGATTGGCTGTTTTGTTTTTATGGAAAATCAACCTAGGCGGGTAATTTATTGCCAACTAAACTTTATTTATTTATTGTTGGTAATACCATTTTCTTTCAAAGATTTATTGTTGTTGTTTTTTATAAATATTTGTGTCTAATACATTTTTCTTTTTCGAGTATCAAGATTCATTGGGATTTGTTTTTAAGGGCAAGTTCCCCAAGTCCTACCCTGTTACTTAACCCATAATTGGAGAGAGGGGACGGAGTAATACCTTTCCCAAGGGTACCAGTGCTTAAGTGAATGCAGAGTATTCAACTGGAATTCGAACTCGCCTCATCGATTTCTCGGTGAGAGAGTGGTTTCAGCCGGTCTGCCAACTCAGTATCAACCACGTTACAGGTTCTCCTTTGTATTTTGTCAAGAAGCCCAAGGAGAGTAGCAAGGGCACCCAACCAGATGTGGCAGCAGTATTCAATACATGGGCGGATGATAGATTTATATGTGCAGGATAGATTCAGGCGAAAAAAACTTCCGGGTCCTGCACAGAGTGCCGACTTTCATAGCGTCGGATTTGGCAATGGATTCGATATAGTCATTCCATTTGAGGTCCGCCGAGAGTGTAAGTCCAAGGAGGCGTAGTGTTTTACTCTCTGGGGCGGGGGGGCAAGCCTGTTCCATGCTAATGGGAGGTAGATGCGATTGTCTATGGTGGTTAGATGATAACAGCTTCGTTTTAGAAGCATTGAAATTTACTAACCATTTCCTACCCAAGGCCACTACGGATTGGAGGTCTTTTCAAGCTCGGCAGCGAGGTTCGCTTTGTCACCCACACCGGTTTTTGATCGAGGCGAGAGTAGATTGTGGTGTAGATTGTCAACACTCAGGAAAACAGGAAGCAGAGGCAGAGGTTATAGAGTTTAGAGAGTACAGAGAAGTGTTCTGGGGCACATTTCTTCATGACTATGATTGGGATTCCGTCCCCGCCGCTCGCCTTGTGAGGGTCAAGTTTTGAGATTATCTTAGAGACCAGCGAAGGTGTAATGTGTACGTTATTTAGTTGAGCCTTAGTTCTGGGTGGGAAGTCGAGTGTAGGTACTCCTAACGAGTCCATTGTCGAATTGTTGGTGAATCTAGGGGCAAAGCATTCAGCCTTGTCCGCTGGGGATGTGAGAACTTCAATTTCATTGATTCGTGGGGGGTATTAAAGTCTTACTCTTGTTCAGCACGCTTTTGCAGAGTCGCCAGTAATCTTTAGTACCGAACTTAGAGGATGCTATGTGTTGCTTCATTCTGGTAGCAAACGCCCTCTTAGCTTCATTCAGTAGTTTCTTACACTTTCTTACACTTATTACGAGCTGAGGCGAAAAGACGCCTCTTTTGGTTTGACGAGTAGCTTCGATAGGGTCGGAAGAAATGGTTCCGGTGGGCAATGGCGACCGAGCTAGCGGGCGAGAACCAAGGGGACGAATCTGATTTTAGCTGGAATTTCCCGGCCGGGATGAAAGCATTGATGCCAGCCTTAAACCAAGAGGAGATCACGGACGCACACTCTTCGACAGGAAGACCGAAGACGTTATTCCAGGTGACGTCGCAGAGGAAGTCTCGGAACGAATCCCAGTCTGCTCTCTGGTAGTACTATGATATTTTGCTGGTCTGAGATTCTTGGGTAGAGTAAGATATATATATATATATATATTATATACTCGTATTCGAGGATGCCCGTCTTGGGTAGCTAGCTAGCTAATACGCATTGTAGCGTCCTGCTTAAGATAACTTGTGTTTGTTAAACAGGCACAGATTACAGCTGTAGTTTATACTATTTCTATACTGAGCGAACCTTGTTACATTTTCTGGGAGAGAGCTCGTTATCTAGCGTGAAAAACAGTCGGAAAAAGCTAAGGACGTTAAAACTCTTCGTCACGATGAATTGTGATTTCTAGCCAGCTCAATCATCGACGACTCCACAAAGGTAGCCTTCTAACCTATTTCACTCACAATGCTTGGGTCAACCTGTGGTATGGTTTTCAAGTACTTTATAAGGGATCGCCTCATATTCTCACCAATAACATCAAGAAGTGAACTTCCTGATAACTCGACCAAGATTACATTCGAACATTTATGGTCAGAAAACGAACCTTCTCCGCACTCGCCAATGCGCTTATATATATATATATATATATATATATATATATATATATATATATATTCATTCACTGTCCGTCTTTTTTAACAATGATACTTATCAGCTTTCTCAATACATTATATACATAAATTTATATATATATATATATATATATGTGTGTGTGTGTGTGTGTGTGTGTGTGTGTGTACTTATGCTTGCTTATATACATATACATATACAAACTTACATATATATATGTAAGTATAGTGATATATGTCAACACAAAAAATGTCATCTTTGTTGGTGAACACCTTATGTTAATATCGCATCATTCAATCTGAAGATGGCTTATGTGACTCGATAGTTTAAAATCAGCGTATGACAAAAACATCCAAATATTTGACAACTTTGTATTTATTTTCACCAGAAATTAAGGCTAAAATATGATGTTCATAACGTCCCATCATTACCCATGAATGACATTCATTGCTTTTATGTGTAACAATTTAGTTTTTATAATTATATACATCATCAATACACTATATATATATATATATATATATATATATATATGTATGCGTATATATATGCATATACAAACGTATATATATATATATATATATATATATATATATATATACATATATAAATATTGTCAAATATAAGAGACAATGAATGTTTATTATTTTTAATCATTAGCCGTTCTAAACATCGCATTTTGGCTTTATTCTCAGTTGAAAATAAAGATAAAAATCCTCCAACATTTGGATATTTTTTATTAACTTGTTTCTAAGATTTCGGCTCACATGAGCCATCTTCAGATAGGCTACAATACGTTAACACAAAAACATCCACCATCAGCGACGATTTTATCTTATGTTGACATAGAACTCCCCTGAGCTACGGTAAGAGTTACCAAAAATAGCAAACGTAGTTCACAAGTTTGCAAAGCGGTTGTATGACGTCACACCGCGTGATAGCTCGTAATGACAACAGAACCATATATTCAAATACAATGTAATGTGTTATGACTAGATTTAAGCGTGAATTTAGTAAGCGTGGCTTCTTTAGATTTAATGTAAATTTAATGAAGGTTCTTTTTATAGTGTTTATGAGTGAGGATTATTGTATTGTTGACAAAAATCTGTCTGATATTAACTTCATGGTTATGTTTTTCTGAGCAATGATGTTGAATTGTACACTGAGGGAGAATATTTGTCTTTATTTTCAACTGAAATTAAAGCCAAAATACAATGTTTAGAACGGCTCATGATTAAACATAATAGACATTCATTGTCTCTTATATTTAACAGTATATGTTTAGAAAAATATCTGCTGCCGCGATACACTATATATATATATATATATATATATATATATATATATTAATAACTAACGAGACTCCGTAAGTTACACTCCGTAAGTTTACACTAATCTAAACCTTCGAAAAAATGTTAACAAACAGAACCTATATCCGTTAAAATCCGGCGTACTATGTCGTCGGATAATGGGGGAGAAAAAAAAGAAACCAGCGGAACAAGAACAAATTGTCAAGTATCCTCAGGAAAGAAAAAAAACCCAAACGGAACCTAAACACTAGAAAAAGTTCTCGATACGAAAGTACGAAAATACAATAGTAGAGCAAAAGCACGAAAAAATCTAAAGTAAGCTCATTCCCTGAGGATCCGTAGTGTGAAACCGCGGTAGGTTGTGGCTCACATTTTCATATATATATATATATATATATATATAATCGTATCGGCCCGAGGAAGGAGGTAACGCTACAGACGTGCAGGGGGCTACTAAAGAGTAAATATATTAAATAGGCAGAGAGTAAAGGGAACGACGAATCAGTTAGAGATGATAATGCAGGTGTGATGACAGATGCAAAAGTTGAAAGAAAGGAAAAGATATACAGGGTGGTGTAGAAAGAACTAGAGTCAAGTGGTTAAGAGATATGTATTGGCATTGCATGTAAATTCCTGGAGGTTGTACCCCTCAGGAAAGCAAGAATATGAAAGTGAGTTCTACCGGCAGGAACTGAGAGTAAAGAAGGTGGTGGAGTAGAACTGTCGTCTGCATTTGGTTGATCTAACTGTGAATGGGTGTGCCCCAGCTGCCACTCTGGTTGCACGACTAAACACCTGTGGCAGGGGCACCAGTGACTAAAGTTCGTCGGAGCAGAAGCCATAAAAATATTTATAGTACAGACACAGAGAAGAGGGGAGAGGGAAGACACATCGCATCAGTGAGAAAGAGGCTGGAGTCAAGCAGCCAAGTCGGTACCTATCACATTACTATTTCTCTTTTAGAAACCTATCAAGAACACTGAGAGGGACAGCAGGTGCGGCTGACCATATAAGACAGCAGTATTTTATGAACGGGCAGATGGTTGATTTTTTATATATGTAAGATGGATTCAGGAGGAAAAAACATCCTGTCCCGACAATGTGACCCGACCTTCCTAGCAGTGAATTAGGTATTGACTCAATGTAATTGTTCCACATGAGATCGGAAGAGAGGGAAAGCCCGAGGAGGCGCAGTGTATTGCTCTCGGGTAGACTTACTTTGTCCATGCTTATGGAAGGCAGGAGAGGTTGCCTGTGATGATTGACCAACAGTGGCTTTGTCTTAGACGCATTGAAATTTGCAATTCACGTCTTACCCCATACCACCACAGAATTTAGATCCCTCACAAGATCAGCAGCATGGTTATGTTTGTTTGCCTCGCCGGATTTCTTACTGATGCAAAAGTAAATTGTGGTGTCATCTGCGTAGATGTCTAATTGGCACTTGATTACGTTTGGGAGATCATTTATGAATATAAGGAAGAGCGTCTGGCCTAGGATAGAGCCCTGAGTGTTAACAGCGTTTGTACAGTAGTATGTGGAGGCATACCCATTCAAGACGACCATCATTATGCGGTTAGATAGGAAACATTTAATCAGATCAAACAAGCGTCCGGTGATACCATAACCCCGTAGCTTTCATAGCAGGCCAGTGTATCACACCCTGTCAAATACCTTTTAGATGTCCAGGGCAACATCACGAGCCTTGTCGGACTTCTCAAGGGCCTGGTACATGTACTTCGTGATGGTTGTTTGCATGCCAGCCGTGGACCTGGCGAAGCGGAAGCCGTACTGCCTGTATGAAAATAGTTTATGGGCAGTACGATGCTTAATTATTTCAGCATTAATAATGGCCTTCTAACACTTTCCCGAAACTTGGTAGAAGCCTGATAGGGCGGTAGTGTGTAGGATACTAGGGTTCTTCTGAGGAACCACAGAAGAGGACTTCCAGAATGCAGGAAAACAGGAAGCAGAAAGACAGTAATTTTAGAGCTTAGAGAGGAGAGAGGAGAGTTCAGGGTCACAATTCTTAAGTAGAATCACTGGGATTCCATCACACCCGCTCGTCTTATGGGGGTCGAGTTTCGATATTACTATTAGTCGTGTGCGGGTATTCCAGACTAGTCAAATGTGGAGTTGCATGAGAATCTGCTAGCAAAGCCTTGACCTCAAATTCATTGATTAGCGGGATAGAGGATATGCTGTTGTTCAGCACCCGTTTGGAGCCGAACTTGCGGTCAGCTATGTGATGTCTCATTCTCTCAGCAAACAACTGCTTGGCGTCATTCAGCATTATCTTCCACTCATTACGAGCAGACGTGAATAGGCGCCAATTTTGGTCAGATGAATGTTTCCGAAATATTTGGATATAGTTATTCTTGTGGGCAATGACGGCCAAACAGGCAGGAGAAAACCAAGGAGAGGAATGAGATTTGAGACGAAACTTCCTGGCAGGTATAAAGGCATCAATGCTAGCTTTTACCAAGGAAGAAATCTCGGAGGCGCAGAAAATCAAACACTTTTCCCCAAGGGACGTCGCATAGGAAATCACAAAATGCGTCCCAGTCAGGTCTTAGGTAGCAGTAGAAGTTCCGATAGGTAGGATGCTCCTGGAGGAATGTGAGTGGTGAGAAATATTGAGAGAGATAACAGCATGATCTGAGTTGCCGATAGTGAAAATCTTCGAGACTTGGCAAGTGTCAGGTACAGAGATAAAGCATAGATCTAGTAGAGAGGCGGGTCCTGTGGGAATGATGGGAAAGCGCCTGGAAAAATCTACTATTTGCGTAAGAGATTGAGAAACTGAACAGTAAAAGAAGAAACTGTAGCTAACAGAAATGAGAAGTGACAGGAGATACATATATTGATGATCAGGTGATTCGAGAGATGTTACCCTAGCTATAGTGAGATGTTCACTAACGTAGACCCCCAGCCCATCATATGGACAGTGAAATCCTTCCTTAATAACGGAAGATAGCCAGGAATCGAGAAGTCAGAGGAGGGAATTGATGGGTTGAGATCAGTCTCACAAAGCGCTAGTATGTCAGAGGACTTTCCGCGGAGGACAGATTCTACACTACAAAAGTTTGAAAGAATGCCCTGATGTTAGTAAAAGAAAGATTAAGAGGTTTCCGTGATTTGAGTTTGTCTGTTTTAGAATTGTTTGCGATTTGCTTATTCATATTAAGATTTGTTTGCAAGGAGGGACCTTGAGTAGAGTATGCAGGCGGTCATTAACCACGATATGCACTGGAAGGGAAAATGGCTCGGGCTGTAGCAGTGTGTAATCTCAGGGTCTCCCACCGAAAGCGCTTGCGGTGACACCTATCTATGCGCGATATGACACTACAGCAACTCCGATATTATGCAACTTTTGTTCAGAGCAGCCTCTCTTGACGCTACGAAAGAGTTAGGGCTCCGAACTACCAGTTGGTGGCAGCAACCAGAAAACTGACAACCCAGTACACTCACAATGCAGAGGCGTTGCCAGCAACCACATACATCGCAGGTAAAACACGATAGCACCAATACAGTTGTCTGAGGAGAGAAAGGAGAAAGCCTGAAACCACTTCCTAAATAGGGAACGAGGGATGAAACTCTACGCCTGTTCTCTAGAGGTCGTTGGAGTGTGAACCGGGCAAACGTTAGGTCAATCTACAACCAATTTTTAAAAAATGGGGTGGCGAATTTATAAGTTTAATTTAGTTAAAGTCCAACATCCAGAGAAATTTCTGACAATTTAAAAATAAACGAAACTTTCAATTACGCATGACACAACAAAAAACAAATTTAAAACTAATGCAAAATACAGGATATTCAAACAAAATTGTCTTACTTTTAAGAATATTATAAAGAATATTGAGCTCCCATATAAGTATAATGATATACTTATTATGAGTGCAATAGTAACATATTTGATTGCAAATAAAAAGCTACCAATTTTCGGTGCTTGTGCACCATCCTCAGGCCGTTTAATATTGTTTAGTTCCGAAGTCATATATGTAGGGATAATGAAATTCAAACCTAAAATTATAGATTTATATTAAAACGTTTTGCTGGAGTGTGAGTTTATTAGAATTGAAAATATTGTTATGTTAATAATATTTATGTACATATGCATATATGCATACATACATATATATATGCATACAGATATATATGCATATAAATTCATATAAGTATATAAATATATACATAAATATATAAATATATATATATATGTGTGTGCGTGTGTGTGTTTCAGATTAAATAAATTAAAAGTACTGCGTCTGCTTATTTGTAATAATATCTGTTCGTACTCACGTATAATATTTCGCGTATTATAATTGAAAGATATAATAAATGTGCTGTAACGTTGACAGATGTTATCATTCATTTTTCAATGTAAGCAAGTACTTTCAATCTCTTTCAGAGATTATCGGGTGTGATTTATGGTAACAAAAAATAACACAACTATCCTACACCAACAAAAGAATAAAAGCAAATTACCTATTCTCGAAGCAATATTTATTAAAACACTGAAACCCCAATTAATAAAATCAGCTATGAATACTGTACTAATTTGTATAATGTTTGTAAAAAGAATAGTTTTTTCATGCTTTAACATGTGCATGACCATGACATTACAACATATAAAAAATATTACATTTTGGATAATTTTCACGTTCTAATGACCGCAAGCAATTGGTCATCAGTTGTATTTGAAGCAGAAAAAAATGTTACTGTCATTTTTAACAACACAATTTTGCGGATATTTTTGTTCCCTTAACTCACATCCCTGAAGATGATCTCGAAAAGAGATTGACAGTACTTGCGTTCATTGAGAAATGAGTGATAATAACATCATTCAACGTTACAGCACATTTCTGACATTTTTCAATTATAGTACGCAAAAGACTGTGATTATGAACCGATTTTATTAAAAATAAACAGGCACAATATTTGCAATATTTTTAAACGTACATGTATAAAGAAACTTGCTGCCTAAATACTTATATATATATATATATATATATATATATATATATTTATGAGAGATATATCTTATAAAAATATATTTTATAAAAAACTAAAAACTAAAAAAACAAAAAAAGCACACACCCCAATACAAAATAACATAAATTAAATTAAGAAGAAACCAATCCCAAAACAAAACAACACCTACCAACCCCTAAACCAAACAACAAACCGCAAGGCGCCAGCACCCTCAGCCATCAGCCATTAATAGATTAACCTATCCTGAACTCAGCCACAAACAAACACTTAACCCTAAAAAGGTCAACAGAACTCAAAATACAAACCAACCCCTCTAACACCCCAAAAAAACAAACAAACAAATCCAACACAAATAAACTGGGTTTTCAACTAGATAATTCGCATTTCCCAAAAAATCACCTGAGGATGAAGCCAACAACATAATGGGCTGGCTTCGAAACATGAAAATTTTTATGTAGTTATACTATGAATTTATAAAAACATTGTAACAACCTTTGCAGTATATATATATATATATATATATATATATATATATATATATATTGGTATAACCACGGAGGATTTTAAGCAGCATTACTATAATCATAAGCATTCGTTTTCCAACCCCAATCAAAAATATCAAACAGCCCTTTCCCGAAGATTTTGGAAAATGTAGGAAGAAGGACAAAACCCATAATTACTTTGAAACTGATAGGCTCAGCCCGTACTCCTAGAAGCTTTCACAATAGGTGAAATATATGTTTCGGGAAAAAAAAGAAAAATATTAAATTCCCCAAATCAAGACTTACTTTTAAATTTACGTAAAGAATTCATAAGCAAATGACGCCATAATTCGAAATTTGTAAATTTTGACTTTTAAAAATTAAGATTTAAGTTTTAAGATTAATCAATCAACTTACTAAATTAAAAGTTTTTTAAGCTGGTAAATTTAGACCCCACAACAAAATACAAATCCCTTCCTCTTTCCTTTTCCTATCTAAATATCTGCTATTTAAAATGTAAGGACCTGTATACTATTTATTTAGCCCTTATTTTTCCTGCAACTTTATATTTGGCTTTGTTTTTGCGACGATTCGTAATTCCATTTTGTTTTTCCATGACTCTATTACTCATATAACTTCCCTGCGCCTTGTTATAATTGTAACGGATGGTGCGTTTATATACTTGTGTATGTATTTTTATAAAGCTTAGTGTATTCATACATGTTTATATGTATATATATATGTGTGTATATGTATATGGGTATGTATTTATATGTATGTATATGTGGATATGCCTATATCTATGGGTGTGGATATGTGTATATGTATATGGGTTTATAATTGTGTATGTGTGTATATGTATATGTGTGTGTATACGTATATATAGAACTTTGGTAAACCTACCTTCAAATAAAATTTATTTATATTTTTTTTATTTTAATGCTAAATCTATATTAATTTTTAATTTACACAAAAAATTAATTTTTGTTAATTTTAGCAGAGCCCTATAGAATATATATATGAATTCGGTTCGTTTCAAACCAAGCTACCTTAAATTTAGTTTCTTAAATATTAAAAATAATTAAAATTAAATTTAACTCGGGAATTGTAAATATCCTTTAGATATTTAAATAAATTATATTCGTGAATTTGTATATATGTGTGTGTGCGTGTGTGTGTGTATACTTGTATTAAAAGCCTTTAATTTTTTTGAGATCTACCTTTGAAGTTGATATTTGTAATTTTTAATTTAAAATTTAAGATTTATTTTTAATTTGTATGTCCGAATTTTTCCATAACTTTTGTCCCAATCATTATTTCTTTAAACTAAAATCTCTTTTGTAAATTTTTCAATGTTTTTTTTTCAACATTAATGTCAGCAGTTTTCTTTTGATTCATTGGGAAAATTTTTCATGGCCTACGTCCCAGTCAACCATTTTTTCCCTTTTTCCTTTCGTTCCCACTACCGCTTCTATCCCTCTGACATGGCTAAATTTTTAATTTTTAACTCGTGACTCTTGTATGGGGGAGGGATATGTCTTCTAATATGAGACATATGTATATGTCTGCTTTTCCCTTCTTATTTCCTTAAATTAAAAAATTGTTAATGTCACCCCATTTTATTTTCCGGTGTATGGATTATTTTTTTGGACTTCTACCGGTATAAAATATATTAATACATTTGAATTTGAGTAAAAAAAATTTTCCTTTAGCCGTTGCTATCCAACGGATTTAAATATGGAAATTTTTCTTTATATATATATATATATATATATATATATATATATATATATATATATATATATATATAATATAGGTGCACTCGATTCTGCAGAAGCTTTGGATCTATCCGGAGTATTCTTACTGTACAACTTAACTGCACATAAGGAAATAGAAACGAGCAGGATGGCTGAATAGGGACGACGGACTGATGATAATTGATAAATCTACTGGAGGTAAGGTTAATAAAATCAGAAAATTAATCCATGGAATCTTTAAATCCTTTGGCCTTAATGTAGTAATTAACCACATTATCAATCAAGTAGACTTCCTAGACATAACATTAGACCAAGTATCGAACACTTTCCATCCTTACATGAAAAACAACTCTCACCCAATATATATAAACCCCACCATCCATTGTTAAGCATATACCATCATCAGTTGAACGTCGCATTAACACACACTCATCCAACAAAGAGATATTTGATAAGCAGAAGGTAATTTATAATAGAATCCTGAAGGAAAGCGGGTATAAATCATCAAAAATCAGTTTTGTTGAAAAATTCAAAAGTCCAAAAAGCAGAAATAGAAGCAGGAATATAATATGGTATAACCCTCCATTTAACCAATCAGTTAATTTCAAGCTGGGACATAAATTTCTTAAATTAATAGAGAAACACTTTCCCAAAAATAACCCTCTAAGCAAAATCTTTAATAAAAATACCATAAAATTAAGCTATAGCTGTTCTAATAATCTAGAAAACAATCAAAATGCATAACACAAAAATATTGAAAATACACAGCAAAAATAAATCAAACTCTAACACAAGTCCGTCCCATGACAGCACCCTCTGTAACTGTAGAAACCTCAAAGAATGTCCCATGGCCAATAAATGTCTGACGAAATCTCTGATATATATGTGTTCGATTTCATCCTTAGAAAATCCTAAGGAAGAAAAAATATATATTGGGAATACTATGAATGTATTTAAAAAGCGCTTTTACAATCACCTCTCATCCTCCAATAACAAAGAAAAATAAAACATGACATATCTCTCCAAACACTTTTGGAAATTAAAAAACGAAAATAAAACACCTATGGTCAAATAGAAATTTCTCAAAAAAGCAAGAACAGCAAAATCTATAAAAGAACCATGATTTCATTGCCTTCAAGAAAAAATAAAGATCCTTACATATATAAATAGTAACAAGCTCTTAAATCAGAGACACAAAACCACAGTAAACTGCAAGCACATTAAGGACTTAACCCTACAATCATGCTAAGAAATTCAAAGAGTTCGATTGATATCCTCATTATAAAAGATAAAACATGCTATAGAAAAAAATCGATCCAATAAATCCTTAAAGGAAGGGCTATCACTAAAGCCTACACCAATAACCTTACTTAACACAATATTCTTACTTAAATACAAAAATATTCCGTACTAGAAAAATCAAAATTAAATAAATGGCTCCCAAACTTGAAAAAGAATCAAAATTCACACATTCAAAATCAAGATTAAATATACTACTTCAGAGTAATTATATCATACACAAAAATAAACTGTAAGCAGACATAACAATCACCCCAAAAAATACTGAGAATTTGAATAAATATTTTTATTATTATAAAAGATAAAAAATGCTACAGAAAAATCCTTAAAATAAGATCTAATGCCTGCAAAAATATCTAAATAAATAAAATATATAAAAAATTAAAAGAAATAAATAAGATTCCAAACGATAATTTATAGAAAAAAGACGATAAAAAGGAGAAAAGGAAAAAAGGAGGAAAAAAGAAGAAAAAAGGAAAAAAAAATTAAAAGAAAAAAACGACCCTCTAAACTTAAAATTAAGATTAAACATACAACTTTATACAAAAATCTGATAAAACGCTAATTCGCATTTACTTCCCCCAAAATACAAATTTAGATTTCTTGAAATAACTTCGCCTAAATACAATTATACTTCAAACTTGAATAAACGGAAAAAGGGGGGAAAGCAGGAGAAGAAAGAAAAAGAAAAAGAAGGAAGAAAGAGGAGAAGAGGGGTATATATATATATATATATATATATATATATATATTACCGAAAAAATCAAAATTGGAAAGAAAAAACACCCCACCCCTATCACGTCTATGAAAACCTAGACACAGGATCAAAGTAAATACATGAATTAGGTCCACTAACAGCAGATATCAACCAATTAAATGATAGCCAACCATAAAAATGACCACTCAACAGCGTCCTCTTAGAAATCCTAACCAAAAGATATACCCAACCGATAAAAAGATAAAACATACATTCCAACAGATAATACCATTAATCATCAATTTCACACTTACACACCAAATTACTCAAAAGTCTAACGATCAAAACGAGACATTCACTTAATTATCAATAACCCCAACCAACCCTACGACAACAACAAAGCAAATATAAACAGAGAATGATTCCAAACCTTTATTTCCCCTGAGGAAGTGTTTAAATCCAAAAACTGAAACAAACATATGGTTGTAGGGAAGAAGACATATATAGAAGAAATTATGTACATGTTCTAAAACATAATTTATAATAAATATTCAATTCTCTATACATTATATATCGAGCACTGTTTTAAATTAATGTTTTGGACGGAAAATGTTTTTCTTTTTTCTCTCCTCATTCTATACTCACTCAGATATATATATATATATATATATTATATTTTAGAACATGTACATAATGTTCTATATATCCACTACAAATGATACATTTGCTCCGACATTTAAACTTGAATGTCTCATCAGGCGGTGTGGCTAGGAATGGATATAATTTATAATAAATATCCACAGCTCTATATATTATATATCGAACACTGTTTTAAATTAATGTTTTGGACGTCATAATAATTCAAAAATTCTTTCTTCTTTCTGTATTCACCTATATATATATATATATATATATATATATATATATATATGTGTGTGTGTGTGTGTGTGTGTGTGTGTGTGTGTGTGTGTGTGTGTGTGTGTGTGTGTGTGTGTGTGTGTGTGTGTGTGTGTGTGTGTTTGTGTGTGTGTGTGTTTAAATGAAAGATGAAAATATGAAGATGAAAATATGTTTAAATGTTTAAAATATGAAGATAAAAATATGTTTAAATGAAGATGAAAATATGAAGATGAAAATATGTTTAAATGAAAGATTTGTTAAAAGCGATCCCAAACATATTTTACTATTTTTTATTTAATTTTTCCAGTGTTCTTACACGTTTCTTTTTGCATTGAGATATAAAGTAAAAAAAATGTTCTGTAATTGTCTAATTGTCAAGTGCTTTCAGCCACTTCAGTCGCCATTTCAAGGATGTTACTTTTCCGATGTTGTTATTTTGTCTTCACATTTGAATGTACGTAATTTTCGCGGATTTTGTGTTTTGGCAAGGGAGTTCTTTAAAAATTTCACGAAATGCGAGCGGATGGGAATTGCATGAGCGCCTGTCTGTTATCTAAAAATCTTCAACTACATGTCCAGCGTTAAATCATGTAAGTTTGATGCTTTTACAAAATTGTATATATGGTGCATCTCTTCGAACGAAGTGCTTTGATATTGTGATTTACACTGTATTTCTGCATTTACAACATAAAACTTTATTTACGATTCTTGCATGCTATGGGTTAATAAATGTTATTTATTACACTATTATTATTAGATAGCCAACATGTAAAGCCTATATTCAAAGAAGCTGTAAATTTCTTCTTAATTTTTACCTTATTTTATCTCTTTTCGATATTGACATCCTCTTGGCAGATCTAATATGTTCAGGTAGCAATGATCTGTCTCTTTTTTCCTACACATATTTCTGTTTTTAATACACACTCAATCAAATGAATTTATGTTTCCATAAATTTTAGTTCTCGCTGACCAGATGTGTGTTAAATTGATCCGTCGAAATGATCATTAAAAAAAAGAAACTTTGGATTTGTAGACATATATGTGTGTGTATAAATAGCCAGATATTATCCAAAATAAGAGATTATTTGAAATGATTTCGTGAAAATAACTTTAACATACATTATAAATTTAATTTAAGATTCTAGTTACTTAAAAAATACTATTATTTTGGGTTGATTACTTATTGAATAAATACGTTGTAGTTTCATTATTATATATTATATAATATGCTTATATATGGATATATTTACTTATATACATGTGTGTGTATAGATGTATACATATCTGAGTATGGACGTGTATGAAATATGTATGTATTTTTTGTGCATGTTTCTGGATATGTTTGTAAATATGTGTGTATAGATGTTTATTATTTGAGCCGTCTCATGAGGTCCATCTTCTCTTTGATAATCTCTGAAAAGTGGTGGCGCTATTTATATGACTTTCTGGGTACGACATTTGCAGAAAAACTGCATAAAACTCAGATTCCTCGCTATCAGGTTTTCCTTTGTCTCCTAAGTTAATCGACGTCGTCAACAGGGAAAAACATTTGACCATTCTTAACATGTTAAATATGTTATCGTAGCGTTTTGCAATTGAAAAATATTATAGCAAGGAAATATTCCTCCCCATACCTTGTTTTCCATAAGTTTAACAGTGACACTTTCATATGCTTTTCAGAATCGTGACGCAGGAGTCGATTTGCGCTTTAAGATATCTGCGGATATTCAATACAAAATCTTAAACTTTTGATGCTGTTGTCACATGATATTGAAATGGTGTCTCACAGTAAAGTCTGTCATGGACATGTTCTCTAAGGCAATCTTCTATTTTGGTCTGACTATAAGTTTAATAAAACAAACTTAATGTATACAACATTTTTTTCCTTATTACAGTTAACCAAATATCTTTGATGGACATAGATTATAAGCTGTTAATACTTATCTTTATCTTGGCATTGTTCATTCCAGAAACACCCATATGATGCCAAAATAAATCACCGTGTGCAAACAAAATTAAAGCCTTTAGAAATGTAAAATAAAGCAGTTGAAATGTTGTCTCACATTGAATGCTGTCATAACCATGATTTCAAAGACATGCTTTTATTTTGGTCTATCTGCTAATCTCAAATATATCAATAAGTATTCAAATCATCCCTACATAACCATTAAGTTTCTTTTAAGTACTATCTCTAGTAATAAGGAAAATTTTCACAACTTCAAAATTAGTTACATTAATGCATTAGAAAAACTTAAACTCAACACTACTTTAGAATACACTGCTACAAAATGAAAATCTGTAGAAATAAACAGTAACTACATAAAAGAAACATTACTTGGTTTAACCCGCACTTCATCCGTAATGTACAAACAAACATGAGAAAAATATTTCTAAATTTAATTCAGGAATATCATTTATCTATTCACTGCACTAAAACAGATTAAAAAAAAACAATCTTATTTATGAACATAGGAAATATATTTCACAGCATAATAATATTATATCAAATAGATAATTGGCCTACCTTGATAACATCAGCTATCCTACTGTTAATAATAGCAACCCTTTTCAAAATAATTGCAACTGTCGAAGAAATAAAAGTGTCCATTTAATGGCCAGTGCAAATTAAGACGTTGATAGTTTTAAATTTAATTTTGGAGCAATTAGTAAGATGTGGAAATATCATTATAATAACTACGTTGTCTTTAAGCATGTGTAAATGAAGCAAAAGCACTGCATTATCCAAATTAAATTAAAATTAAAAAAAATAAGAAATTAAAAAACAACAAAAACAACTCAATTACTACCTGGAATATCGCCGTAAAAATAAATATTATAATGAAAAAGAAGACCTGTAACATATGATTTAAAAAAAAAGTATTTCATATTAAATGATAAGTAGCCCAGATCTACTTAACATAAAAGTGAATTAATAACCAAATGCAACAATAAAAAACTACTGATTTTAAATTCTTAAATCCTTATGGATACATATTTCTTTATACAGATGGCTGCTTCTTTTGCCCGCCTTACTTTCCCCTCATATTTCTTTCTTTCTTTCTTTTTTTCTTTCTTTCTTTCTTTCTTTCTTTCTTTCTTTCTTTCTTTCTTTCTTTTAACGCAAATGTTATTTAATAATTATGAATTCGCTTGATTTTATTTCACTTCCTTTCATTTTAATAATATTTTTTCATTCAAATTTAAGATTTCTCATCAAAATATAGTTTTATTTAATTAAGTTTTGTTCTCCAGATAATAAAAATATAGTAGCCTAACATTATAACATTAATCTCCCATGAACACCATGTAAACTTTAAACGTTAGATTAGTAATATGCACATGTGATTGCTAAATGCTTGAAAATCAAAGACGTGCTATCGACGTGTATATATATATATATATATATATATATATATATATATATATATATATATATATATATATAAACTTATTTATGAATGAAACTTTGTCTCTGTGTGTGTCTGTGTGTATCCCTTAGCTATACGAGACGGCTGAACCAATTTTCTTGAAAATTGACACAGTTGTACTATAAGCATCTGCGAGTGTTCTTAGCTAGGTTTTAAGTCTAGGTACCCTGGATAAATATCGAAAATCGATAATCGAAAAAATCGGGTTATGGATGGAGTGGTCTGATTTTTATCAAATTTGATACATTCATAGACAAAGACATAAGAAATGATATTCAGGAATTTCAAGGTTACGGTTCTTACAATGGTGCAGAAAATCGAATATATATATATATATATATATATATATATATATATATATATATATATATATAAGGCAAGATGTTTGTGTGTGTGTCTGTATTTTTTCCATCACTTTTATTTTAGTTTTTGCTTCGGGTTTGGCTCTAAGTAAGTATAATTGTAGTTCTTAGTCTCAGCCATGATCCCATTTACTAAGAGGACTTATTTAGCCTTCAAAATTCAGTTTACGACAAAAAAAAACTTATTTGATATCGATACCAGGAAATCAAAATTTGACTTACATCCATTCATTTTTCTTTCGGTCTACGTTTTCGCTTCAACTGGAAACAACTATTGCATTTTTTAGTCTTTCGTACCAACGTCCAAACAGTCTGAGCTCCAGAACCATGGATTAGTTTTAAATCTTTCATTACACCCGACCAACGCCGGGCTATATAAACATACGTATATATTAATTTTCCTCAATCCACACTCAGGTTTTTTTTTTCTCATATCTTTATGTAATGTATTCAATAGTAGGTTAATCACTATATATCCTGCCGTTATTTTAGTAGGAATATAAATATAATAAATTTTCCGTCATTTTTTAAAGCCTGAATCCACTCTTGCATATTCTAAAACATATACGCACATAAATATATATATGAAATGAATTGTTTGAACATTATTTTTTTTATCGATACTCGTATTTAAGTAGATATTCTGTTTTTAGTGAAACAGTATTATATATTTATATCTACCGGCCTGATTATTTACGATAAATCTTTATTACGAAAATGTGTGCCATTCGGCAGGATTCGAACCAGCGACCCCTAATTATATAGGGGAAGCTACCATTTGATCTGGTAACGTCTTAGATCTCTCGACCACGAATAGCCTCCATTCTAAACGAGGTTTTTATCAAACCTATATAACACAATTTTCGATCCATCGTAAAAAAACATATCTGCTCTGAAATGTATCGTAATGTCAACAAATGTAAACATGTTACGGAAATCAACGAATTTTAACGAAACTTGGTTATAAGCAACCGATAATTTGAAATGAATTGTTTGAACATTTTTTTTTTATTTTTTATTTTGTATCGATATACGTATTTAAGTAGATATTCTGTTTTTAATGAAACAGTGTTATATATTTATATCTACCGACCTGATTATTTACGATAAATTTTTATTACGAAAATGTGTGACAAGTTGGTCACAAATATTCGAGGATAGCCGTCTAATGAGGTGACCAGCTAATCCTCATTGTAGACGCCTGCTCAGGAAAACTTGTGTTTGTTCAAAACCTACAGATTACACTGTGGTATATACTGCAACTATGATGAGCGGAACTTAGTCATCTAGCGTGAACAACAGTCTAAATAAGGTCAGGCCACTCAAACTCTTAGTCACCATGACTTATGACTTCGAGCTAGCTAGCTAAGAGGTAGCCGTCTAACCGATTTCACTCAAAAGGCTTATATCAACCCGTCGTACGTCTTCAGTCCCTTTCTAAAGGATGTTTCAAATCCTCACCAATAACGAGGTGACCTACCTGGTATATCGACCAAGGTGAGTTCCGAACGCTCCCAACATTCGCCTATAAAGTGTTAGAAAAAGAATATTAAAATTAACTGTTCATATGTTACTTTCATGAAGAGTGATCGATAAGGAGAAGTGATTATTATTGTAATTGTTTTATTTGTGTAATATTCTATCACTACGCAAAAATATTAATGTTTCAGAAGAAAACTGTTTTTCTTCAGGTGATATATTAAGTATATTTTGAAAATTATTTATTTTGAAAATAAAAATTGAATTCATGCTTACTTATAAAATTAGCTAATGGTATTTCGACAAATAGTTATAAATGAAACATTGTAATTTATTAAATGTTAAAGAAAATTATTTTTTCTGAGTAAGGTACATATTCCGCAATACTTAAATAGGTAAACAATAACTTGTAACAGCGGATTGGATATTTATTTTAATTACTTCATAAGACAAAGCAGATGGAATATTATTCTTAATATTAGGATTAAATAAGTATGGTATATTAAAGTATAGTGTAGTTAAGATAACTATTTAAGTATTGTGTGGGTCATTTCTTTTAGTAAAATAATTTTCATTTTTTCATTTTTGCATGTTACATTCGAGCAAATATATATATATATATATATATATATATATATACGTATGTACACACATATAGTTGTTTCCAGTTCAAGCAAAACCGTAGACTGAAAGAAAAATGAATGGATGTAAGTCAACCTTGAAACTTCTAAATATTGTTTCTTATATCTTTTTCTATGAGTGTATCAAATTTGATTAAAATCGAACCACTCCTTCTATAACGCGATCTTTTCGATTATCGATTTTCGGTATTTATCGGTGGTACCTCGACACAAAAGTTAGGAACACTCGCATACGTTTATATAACTACTGTGTAAATTTTCAAGAAAATCGGTTCAGCCGTTTCGGAGTCTATATGTAACGGATATACACACACACATACACACACACATACACACAAACACACAAAGTTCCATTTATAAATAAGTTTAATTATATATATATATATATATATATATATATATATATATATATATATAATTAAACTTATATATATATATATATATATATATATATAAATGGGAAATAATAAAAAAAATGTCCCGATTACAACAAAGGCAGTAAATTCTGTAATTTATGTGGTGAGGAGAAATTAGCGATAGCTATGTTCGAACCTGCCCATAATCTACTTAATGCTAAAACAGAAATCCTAAACAAATGTAAATTCCATAAGATTAAATTCCTTGCTTAGTGTGTTAGCGGAGGTTTTTTTTTCTCCTTAACCACCCCCCCTGGTTTTGGTACTGGTATGGTTCGTCCTTGTCTTAGTGGTTGTCTATTTATTTGGTTAATCTTTGGTTTTGACTTTGCCCTGACGAGCCGTAGTGTGAAACCGCGGTAGGTTTTGGCTAGCTTGAGTTTCTTTGTGAATTATATATATATATATATATATATATATGTAATTTCAGACATACATGTATACATACATAATTAATATTTGGTCATAACTATATTAGACCAGTACACTGTTGTTTTAAAATTGTTTCATACACTGATATTATGAAACTTTTCACTATTATTCGTTTGAAAAATTTTTTTTTCTGAAACATATTTTTTCAACCTTTTGATAATTTCATACAATTTACAATAAGGGAATTTTTCTATTTTTTTAAACCCACCAACGGTGATTTTTTTGAACGTGTGACTGGAATTTTCATACAACCGAAAATTTTCAAAATTTGGGAGGAGCTATTCAGTGATCTTACAACACATTGAATCATGTTTGTATGATCTACTTATGTACTTTTATGCATGATTTCATCTGGACATTATTCATGATCTTTCATTTATTACAGTTTTTCGTTCTCGGAACAAAGTAATAGATTAAATTTCATCTCGATACAGTTTACATACATTAAGGCTATTGTATGCTTTTACTATTTTTTG
The DNA here is from genome assembly GCA_037127315.1 of Ascarosepion bandense. NCBI lineage: Eukaryota > Metazoa > Mollusca > Cephalopoda > Sepiida > Sepiidae > Ascarosepion > Ascarosepion bandense. The sequence goes on from JBBBDQ010001320.1 coordinate 582,207, forward strand.
ATATGCTCCAAGTTATATCAAGGGTTTCCATTTTTTTAATTTTACATTCCACATATATACATAGCCAGTTTGGTACACTTTTTGAGGTTTTCCAGCTTAAAAATAGATTTATGATTAAGCCATTTGATTTTAAAACTGTCTTTATTAGTCTCCAAATATTTATTACTTTGTTCATTTATGTCATGTATCTCTGCTTTTAAAAAGCAAGGTAGATTACATAAATAGCTATTGTTTTAGAGGATTTATTTATGTAGTTGTGTGGTTGTACCTAAATCCTCTACAGAAAACCAATTTAGTGTATCAATTTACATGCCAAGTCACATCACTGATAATAGTATTACTATCAGAGATTGTATCACTGATGCTAATAACAAACCTACTAAATAAATTGATTTTACTACAACCGCACGCTTCTGAAGATTTACCAGTCACATTTTTTATCATAGATCTGTTGAACAATGTTTCTTAGAAAAAGCACAGTCATGTACTTAATACTAGATATATTTTAGTCAATATAACAATAATACTCAACATATATACACATTAAAATTCATCACATATTGAAGGCCATCTACCTTAATCAAAGGAACACACTCTCAATATAAAAAACCAGTAACAACTCAATATAATGAATTAGGACATTTGCCACTGTTGTTGACGGAAGCACATTTATAGAACCACATTACAAATTTACGACCTGCGTCCCCTATTCGTTTACCGTTTTCGTTGCATAGCAATGTTTTATGTCAACACAAAAAATATATTTGTTGGTGAATAACGTTTTGTTAATATCACTACATTCACTGTGAAGATGGCTTATGTGACTCGAAATCTAAAAACCAGCATATTAAAAAAAGATCCAGATATTAGACAATTTTTGTATTTTCACCAGAAATTAAGGGTAAAATGTGATGTTCATAAGAGTACATGGTCACCCATAAAATACATTCCTTGTCAGCACTAATTATCAATATTTGTTTATATAATTATCTGCTGCCTGAATACATTATATACATATTTATTCATAGAAATATATATATATATATATATATATATACTTATCCGTACATATATACGTATACACAAAATTATATATATATATATATATATATATATATAGGAATATATTAATAATATTATTATTAACATATGAGACAGTACCTATAAAGCTATCAAGCTTCGGGGCTAGTTTGCCAAGATCAGGCAGTGAAATATAGTTCCGAGGTTTTATATGGAGTGATATGGAAAAAAAAATTCAAATCTGAAATCATAGATGCTACCATATTAAATGAATGTGGTGGATTTGGATGTCATTAGAATTTGAAAGATCGGTGAGTGTAAACATATATATATATATATATATATATATATATATATATATATATATATATATACATATATATATATATACATATATATGTACAAGGAGGCTATAAAATCCGTGGGAACTTAAAAAATTCTAACTTAATTTGTATTTGTAATTGTCATAGAAGAAATCTATAAACTTAAAAGATAATAATGGTTTTCTATAGGATGCAGCTTCTTGAAAATTTGCACTGCGTTTTAGACAGTTTCTAAATCAGGAATTTACTAACAGATGTATCGGAAGGTGTGGACCATAGTATTGGCCTCTACATTCACCAGATTTGATTACATTAGATCTTTTCCTGGGGACATGTGCAAACAATTGTGTATGCAACCAAACCTAGTTCCTTAGAAGATTTGAAGCTAAACTATCTGATCTGATTTCATGCATTACTGAAAATCAGTTGGCAAATATTTTCCGTGAAATGCAAAATCCTATTACCCTTTATATTCCTAATGATGGAGGGCATGTGGAAAATTTCAATAAACTTTACAAAATATAGATTCGCTGCTTTCTAATCATTTTACAAATTTTATCTATTGCAAATACGAAAAGTTATATTTTTTAAAGTTCACACCCACTTTATGGAAATCCTGAATATATATATATATATATATATATATATATATATATATATATGAATCTAACCTAAAGCCAACGGACCTGCCTATGTTTCACCTAACGGATCGTCAGGTCAAGTTGGCTGACGATTCGTTAGGTGAAACATAGGTAGGGTTCTCGTCTCGGGTTTTTTTTCTTTCGACGAGTACTTTGACTAATGTTCAAGTACTTAGTTCGTTTCTTTTTTGTTTCCATTTTCCCCTCCGCGTTTATAGTATGTGGTTTTTTCGAGTCGAGTTTAAAAATAAATTTATTGTTATATATATATTTATATATTTGGGCAGTAATCTTTCATTGAAACATATTTTGTTAAAACTGACCAAAAAAATAGTTTATTAATTTTTGATTTAATTTTTAATTCTTACATGTTATTTTTGGATTAAGATAAAGTGTGAAAAAATATTTTGTAACTTTTTAATTTCGAAGCTCTTTGAGCCAATTTACTGGCCGTTTCAAGATGCAACTTTTCCGATTTTGGCCTCACATCTCGCTGTACATACTTTTTATGGTTTTTATGTTGTTTACTTACCTTCAACTACACTTCCATTGTTAAATCATATAATGATGGTACTAGAAAACTGTATGATATATAGTGCCTCTCTTAGAGCGAGGTGCCTTTGATATTGTGATTTAGACAGTATTTCTGCATTTACAACAAAAAATGTATTTAGGAGACTTGTAAATTATGGGTTAATAAATGTTTGTTTTTAATTGCATTATTATTATTAGATTGGCGGCATGTAAAGCGTCTAATTGTATGTTACAAATTGATTACCAAGACTCTCTGGAAAGGAAGATGACTCTCCAGAAAGATGAAGTGATCATCGGGAAAGTTGGAGTGACATCTTGGAAAGACAAGAATTTTTAAAACGCATGAAAAATACAAGAGACATACAGTGACCTCTGGGGGACTGTAGCAGGATGGGGGAATATATCAGTTCCTTTTGTAGAATAATACACTACGTTTGCTTTGAATGATTTTAAGTGGACAACCTGGAATGATATCGAAGCGATTAAACATTCTTGTGACTCGTTAGTAACGATGGAGCCATTGGCGATATCTTTTCTTCTTCGATCTACGTACGACCTTCTTCCAAATGAAACAAACCTCAAGATGTCGGGATCCATAGATACAGATCTGTTTTTCGTGTAAAAAGGACCGAGGTACCTTGTGTCATATGCTTTCTGCTTGTTCACAATCGCACCAGATGTATACGTGGCGACACAACAAGGTATTTGAGGTGATCAAGGAGTTAATAAGAACACAATGTGATACAGCAAACCAACAGCTTGTGACAGCCAAAGAGACTAAAATCAGATTTCATAAGAAGGGTAAATGCCTCGCAAACAAAGAACAAGCAGCTCTGAATATGAAGATGCTGAGCGGAGCTAGTGATTGGGAGGTTTCAATAGACCTAATGACGTCTCTAAACTTTCCAATACACATCGCACAGACAAACAAGCATCGCGACATCGCGCGACTCAAAAAAGACTGTTTTCATAATAGAATTAACAGGCCCTTGGGAAGAGAACTGAGCAGAGGCGCACGAGCTAAAGAAAAACCGATACGAGTCACTGCTTGCTGAATGTGTGGACAATGGTTGGAGGTGTAACGTGATGCCTATTGAGATTGGGTGTCGTGGGTTTCTGGGACATTCAGTTATTTCTTTCCTTTAAAAAATAGGAATCATTGGCCGTGGTTTAAAAAGCGCTTCGCACCGCATTCAAACAACGGTACAGAACGCGTCAAATTAGATTTGGTCGAGATCAAAACAGCAAGCAAACAAAATTCGCGCAACATTCCTATCTAATATGCGCAAGTGAGATATTTGTGTGGTCATCAATAACGTTTTAATTTTCTTCCGAGCGCTTTAATAACGGCAAACGCGTTCATGAAATTTCATTGCCGATACAAACTGCAAAGAGGAACGATCGTTTTATTTACTTCTTTATGAGAATATGCAAGAGGGACAATCAACAAGTTTATCTTCATACCCTGCCTGGGGGCAAATGCTGCTGGTGGCAAATTCTTCCTGGTGGCGCCAGGGGTGGCGGTCACGTCATAGCCATCAAAACCGTGACATCACCCCTGGTCGGCGGCTGATGAAAACAGGGTATCGCAATTGTTAACATGTAGTATGTTACAAATATAGATGTATGTGTGTGGGTGGGTGTGTAGATGTATATATACGCGCGTATGGACGTGTGTATATTATGTATGTGTGTTTGTGTGCATGTGTGTAGATATGTTTGTATATATGTGTGTATGTGTGTATATGTGAAAACTGAAAACTCGTGGTGCCATTTATATGATTTTTTGGGTACAACATTAGCAGCAAAACTGCATAGAAACTCAGATTTCTCGCTATCAGGTTTTCGTTTGACTCCTAAGATATTCAACCCTTTCAACAGGGAAACTCTTTTGATCATTCTTGATACACTAAATATATTATCGTAGTGTTTTGCAATAGATGAATGTTAAAGCAAAGAAATATTCCTCCCCCTACCTAGTTTCTCACAAGTTTAACATTAACACTGATATATGCTTTTCAGAATCGTGATGCAGAAGTCTACTTGCGCTTTAAGATATCTGCGGATATTCAATACAAATCTAATCGTTTTGATGCTGTCGTCAGATGATATTGAAATGGTGTCTCACAGTGATGTCTGTCATGGACATGTTCTCTAAAGCAAGCTTCTATTTCGGTCTGTGTATAAGCTTAAATAAAACAAATGTAATGTATACACCACCTTCTTTCCAGCATTATTGTTAACCAAATATCTTTGATGGACATAGATTATAAGTTGTTAATATTTCTCTTTATCTTGACTATTCATTCCAGAAACGCCTACACGATGCCGAAATAGATCACCGTGTACAAACATAAAATAAGGCTTTTAGAATGTTAAAATTACGCGTATGGCTAGATAGAGTTAGGATAAGGAAACGCACGTGTTGTTTAATGATGTTTTATGATAAAAAAAAATTGTTTGGAAATTTACACATTTGAAATTTGAGTATTTTCATCTAGGACAATTAATCAAACATTAAAGGGTCGTAGTTTCGATTAATTGTTAAGAAGAGAATATACTTACATTAAGCCATCGGACACTAAGTAATATTCCAAAATGCTTAAAAGAAATTAGAATGTTCGTTTCTGATATAAAAGTTATACGGTTGTAATCAATATGAATAAAAAGTCATATATTTTAACGAACTTAGCTTAAAAGTTGTGTTCTTTCAAATATCCCTACTCTTATTCGAGGTTGATTATTTACCAGTGTGTATGTTGACACCGACATTATTCAGAATCGGAGGACTCTGCCTTTCTCGTCCCCATGCCGTTGATTCTCTTTTCTCTGTCTATTGATAAAAAGTGTTTAGACATCGTCTCTTTACTTTTTCTCCGTTTCATTGGTCAAAGTAAATTTTAACATAGGCTTGCTGAGTTTGCCTTAATGTTTTTTTTTTGTTCTTGTTTTTTTTTATAACTGGTCAAATTTTTTAAACTTGGTCAAAAATATACCTTAAAAGCAGTGAAGAAATATAGTTATTTTTATTTCTTATTCACCAGAATGAAATGTGCATTTTAACAACTCCACTGTATTCCTCAAGACATGGACCACTGATCGAGGCCACATACAAATTTTTGAATGTTTTCATCAAAATTACCTTAAGAGGATTTTAATTATAAAATATCAAATGTGTGTGTGGAACACATAGATTTTATAACGGGCAAATACGTTTAATTTTGAAAATATTCTTCTTTTTCTTCTTGTGCCGTGTCCCTTTAGAACGTAGGCGATCATGGACTTCCACTTGGCTCTGTATCTTGTCGCTCTCAGTAATTTTTGACATGGTATCGCTTCCAAGCCCCATTTGCCTAACAAATACGTCTCCCGCTGCTTCCCCCTGTCTCTACTTCATTTATCCGACCTGTGAATATCAAGTTCTCCATGCCCTCCTTCCTCATTACGTGTCCCAGGAACCTTATTTGTCTCTTTCTGATATATGTTATCAGTCTTCTTCTCGTTTGCATCCTTTCCAACATCTCATCGTTGCACACGTGCCCTGTCCATATTATTCTTGGCATCTTTCTGTAAAACCACATTTCTGCTGCCTTACGCCTTTCCTTCATCTTTGATGAGATCGTCCAGCATTCACTTCCGTAGAGAAGGACAGAGATTACGTAGCAATCCAGTACCCTTTTCTTTGTTTCTAATTAGAATTAATTGTCTTTCAGTATTCTGTTTAGATTCTAAAATGCGTCTATTGCCATGCCAATGCGTCTTTGGATCTCTGTGTCGCATTTTGTTTACGCCCCTATTTGTGTATGCCTGCTGAGTTCAGCTCCTATCCCTATACTAGCAGTTTGCTGCCAAAAAATGTTCTTGATTATCCCAACTTCTTTTCCGAAAATGTCGAGGTTGTCAAATATCTCTATGAAGTCCCTGTGTCGTACTTTGTCAAACGCCTTTTCTAAATCCACAAAGCACAGATAATGGTTCTTCGGATTTGTATTGACGGAACCAGATGCGCTGGGCTGGTCACATCATAACGATGGCGGATGATTGCCCCTTAAAACAGTTGTTTTATCATAAATTGACAAGCTGCCAATTTCCTCTACCAAATCCCAAAAAGCTTTTCAAGATGTCATCAAAAACAGTTTTCAAATATAAGGTTAAGTCCAAATAATTGAAAGATGTGGGCAGATAATAGGTCTAACTGGAGGAAACTTGTTTATGATGGATGTAACAATTTGGAAGAGAAAATGTTTGGGCATGCTAATGTGAAACGGGCCTTAAGGAAAGATGATGCTAAGCTGTTGTCTCTAGTTTCCCAGCATAGCTGTAATTTTGCAGCGGAATTTATTTTTTCAAAGCGGGATTAACCAGCTACATGAGATCCCATCGGAAATTAATATAAACTGAACGCCTTCCTCTCAGACCTACTAACGCCCTGTGTAATCAGTAGGTTTAAATAGGCGCACTAATCAATTTAAACAAGTTTCAAAACTGTCATTAACAATAGCTATTTCTTATTTATTCCAAAAAACGTGTAAGTGGGCAGCAGGCTTAAAGAACCACCTTCGTGCACATGAACGTGACAATGCATCGTAGGTTGCAGTCACAGATCATAAATTTCAACTGGCTGTATTTTGTTTTTACGTTTTCTTAACTGGGAGTCATTCTGTTTATCATATACCAGTTTTCTTTACTCTCTATACTTTTAATATTCTTTTAACTTTAAATCTTTTACGACATAATAATAAGATTAGGCCTTTTACTATATTTTATTCTTTTTAATCGTTTTAAGATCTTTTTATACTAATCAAACAAATCGTCATTTTATACGTAGGAAGAGATCATGGTTTTCTGTGTAAAAGTGGCAATTATCAGGTATGATTACATATGTGTGTGTGTATATATGTATATTTATATATATAGATGTGTGTCTGTGTGTGGCGGGTATGTGTTTTTATGTCAGCTGTATATATATTCGCTTATCACTACACTTGACCTATAGAAATTATGCTTTCACTCCTCTGCCAATTCTATCCTCAATTTTATAAACCCCAGAAAATATTTTTTCTGGATCATGCAAGCATGACCTCCTTTTTATTTTTATTTATATATTTTTTTTTATGTTAAAATTAAACTATTTGTAATTTAAAGGTTGTTGAGATGAGTATTAAAAAATACCCGTCAAAATAAATTATACTCCATAACCGTTTCTAATGTTGCATTGAGACTTCCTTTCTGTTTATATATATATATATATATATATATATATATATATATATATGTGTGTGTGTGTGTGTGTGTGTGTGTGTGTGTGTGTGTTTGTGTGCCGTTCACTGTTAATTCGATGATATTTTAGAATTGGTCACCCAACACCAACCCATGATGGTAACGATGCACTCACAGTAGAGATGTATTAAATGATACTGATGTATGGGCTTAAAATGAAAATTACATAGGTTCATATTATCAGGGCATTTACGACAGATAACATTTGACTCGCAATCTGGAGAATTTAAGAATGTCTTCATGCGGGAAGCATTTGTTTAAGAATCCGTTTCACTCATTAAGAGTTTTGAGGGTGTGAGTTGGATTCCTTTCTCAGAAAGGAAATATGAAAAGAATGCGTATGTGTCGATTCAGTATAAAAGGCGTGGAAGTCAAGATAAGTGGAAACAAGAAATGTAATTCCCAAAATATCTACCATGAAAATAGGAAACGAATAGTGAGATCTATGATAGGAGCTGTAGTGCGTAAAAGGGTTCAACGCACCTAAAGACACATATACGCTTTTTTAACACTCGAAACTAAAAAGTGAGGATTTGATCGATTGAGAGTAATGCACCATTTTTTGTCTGACGTAACTCTTGATTATTAGGGTGATCATTTCTGAATGGTTCAAGAAAAGATAATTTTGCAGCGTCTTTAATGGTAGATAATATATACGAGATCCGCTTATGATTTGGTGTGTGTTTAAGTTGCATTAATCGTTCAAAAATTGAATACAGACTAGAACATTTCATTACAAAAGAAAGAAATTCGGTCTTTTCTGTGTTGAGAAAACGTTGCTAGCTTGGTTTTCGAGATATTGAATCGTATAATTCAGTTTCTGTTCAAATGAGCAATGTGAGCAAGTTCATAGGTGAGGTTGCCAAATTCTAGTATCGAGAAACGCTTTCTCATAGTGCATATTCTTTGTATGTGTTGTAGGCAACTTTCCTCGGATAACTGAAATCGACGAAATGTTTTGTTAAAATAGCATTTTCAGTTTTTGAAAATATGCCCTGAATCAAAAAAATGCAATAAATCTAAGATATTTTTTATTTGAAATTTGTTTAGTGCCTTTTATGAATATATTATATTATAAAAAACGATTGACCTAAAGAATAAAAAAAATTAAATAATGAATTTTATTTTTCTTTTACTTTATCAATTTATGTAATATTCAGGATGAATGTTTACAGGTTAAGTGATATTGTTTTTATATTAAATCTCTATCTACTAACCAAAAATGTAAACTCTAACGACAATCTAACAAATTCCAGTGCTTCAGAAATATATCAGTGATGTATTTAACTTGTTGAGATTTGTAAATAAAAGCGTTTTTAAGTGACACTCTCAGTAACAGATTCAATGAGTTTTTCAATTTTCGTTTTCATTACTGGAAATTGCTTTTATGCTTAGGTTACCTTTCTATTTAACAAATAAAAGTGTAATAAATAAAACTTTAACATTCTATAACAGTTTCATAAAATAAAATAACTTTAAAAATTCAAATCAGACACTATACAAAGTTTACAAATAAAATAAGTTATATGATAAAATTAATATCCAACACATTAAATGAAATACTGAATTAATAATAGCTTAATACAAATCAATAAAACAATATAAAACTTCATGAGTGAGTTAAGTAATATAAAAATATTGGTATTCTTTAAACATTTATCTAAATCGAGTCTTCAAACTATTCACCAAATTACACATATAGTAGATTATTTGACATATTTTATGTTTTTTAAATATTTCTAAATTTTTAAATATTTTTTAAATATATTTAAATATATTAAATATATCGATAAAATGCAGCCGTAACTTCTACTCCAACAGTTTCTTTCCTCGCACTTCCCGACTGTGGAATTCTCTTCCAAAAGATTGCTTCCCCGACGGCTACAATCTCCAGGAGTTTAAATGTAAAGTCAATAGACACCTCCTAACACACTAACCTGCTCCCATTCTATCAAACACTCTTCCCATCTGCCCGACACTCATCCTCGCTATCCTTACTCATCTATCACCTTTCTCCTGACATTCCCTATGTCTATCCACTCCTTCTCTTTACCTTCCCCTATGTAGCCCCATGCGCAATAGTGGCAGTGGAATGCCTTGCTTGGGGTGAGATGATTAAAAAAAAAAAAAAAAAAAAAAATTTCTGACCATATAAATGAAAATATGTCCAATAAAATGTGTAGGTTTTATTTATCTAGTAATTTCTATCAGTTATTTCTCCGAGAAATAATTTTCCCCAAATATATTGTTAACTCACTGAAAGCATCAGAATAACCATTCTGTATTATAAAAAGTGGTCTACTATATTTTATTCTGAAATCCAATCCGATTAATTTTCCTTAAATAAGATATCAGAAAAATCCCAGTGTCTGAGTTGAGGATGCAACATTTATAAATCATCTTTAAAATAATTTCCGATATCTTTTCAGATATTAATTTATTTAACCCGAGGTAATCCGTTAAAATTAAAAAAACAAAAAAACTGTAGGTGCTATCCAAATTTAGTTTGCCCTAATGTAAGTACAATTATACACAAACACGCACACACAAACACACACACGTACGCACACACATATCACATCGAAGATAATTAGAAAGTTTTTATTTTTAAATGCTTATTTATTTTAGTTTTGTTGTGCTGTTAGATGTATTGATGAATGTATATATGTAAATGATAAAAAGAAAAGAAAAGAACTCGAAATTTGGTCTGAAATAGAAAGGATTTTGCTCTTTACAAATATAAAACTTATTTATCTGGAAATTAAATCTAAAAGAAAAACTTCAAGATGTTTCACTTTGTTTTAATGCATTTGAAAATCTATTATAAATTGGTGGTAAGGCATACAGGGATCTGGAGAAATTACCTCCTACATAATGAGAAGACATTAGTTTGCATCTAGCTAATGTCTTAACATTATAAGGAGGTTGTTCTTGGAGGATTCTGTAACTTTATATTTTTCGTACCCGGAACTAATGTTATTTTTCTATGTGCCGTATCTCTTCAGGACCTAGGCGATTATAGTTATCCACAACTTGTAATCCCTTCTGGGGCTTAATAAAATGTATTTTCTTCACTCACGTTATCGATATGTCATGTAGGAGTTTAGTTTTCCAAGTTTTGACTTTCTTATTATGGCTTTTAAAGTGCTATTTTTTCTACCATTTTCTATAAACCTTTCAGCTTAGGTACATTTTTCATCCAGGGAATTGTTACAATTCTTCTGTAGAGCTAGATTTCCGTTGCCCCCTGTTTTGTCACTATCTGGGTAGGGGAGATTATCTACTATATACTTCCCTACTTTTTTCTTTGTTTCTAATGTAAATTGTAATGTGTATAACACGAAACGTATCAGCTAAATGTTTAGTGTTTATTTAGAAACCTGCATCTAATTTTGTTGGAGTGTTTAATCACCAAAGTTAACCTTGATAAAATCGTAATCGAAATGTGAGTATGCAATATTTCCGTCATTTTTACAGGGTTTGAAAACTGGAAAAATATCACTAAAAATATGGCGTAAATATAAGAATTGTGATGGTTAAAGAAACGGGTGGATTAAGATAAAAATAGAAGAAACATTGACCAGTTAGACCGTTCAAAATATCTATCAACATAGATATGCTGAAATAATTCAGTTTCTCAGGCATTGTATTTAAGAATCGTTTAAAGAATTAGGCAAACTACGAAGACATTTATCAGCTTGACCTGAGAGATGACCCGATGAGAATTACAATGCGGAGACAGTTTAGGAAATGGAATAAAGACCAATCCAACTAACCGGTAAGGGAATGTACCTGATCCCTAGAAGAAAATTCGACGGATATTCTATAAAAATTACTGCAAATTTAGGCCGATATTTCCATATCCAAATCTATAAGAGGGCCGGGAAATAATTAGATCCAAATATTCGCATACAAGTGATACAATTATTAAAGTTTATGAATGTTAATATGTTCCAGATCTCAGATCATGTTAATAAATACTATAGTTCTGCTCTTACCTTCCCACGTCCTGCCAAAAATTATAAATAATAGCCTATTCTATTAAAGATACGTCGATAAACAAAAAAGACAAATCCAGAGAACCTACTCGGTTTCATTGAAAGATAAAATAAAAGTCGCTACTTGGTTTCACTGAGAAAAAAAAAGTAAGTTTTAATGTTTGTTTTAGTGAAATAGAAAAAGTTTTCAATTGGAAGGTTTATTTACGTATACTTATTTGCTTCTTAAAATAACGACCAGCGTTCATATTTAAGATTGCTTTTGTGATATCTTGTTAAAATTCTTAAGGTAAGGAAAACAAATTTACGGAAAATTTATTAGCATAGAACTCGCCTTACTTAGTCATTAACGTAAACATCCTCATTCGTCAGAAAATGAAAATGGGAAAACCGTCGAATTTTCATTGAATATTCTAGTTTTAAATAGGTTGCATTAGTTAGCAAGGTTTTTATCGCTAGATCAAATAAAACTGAAAAAAGAGCTTGATACTCACTAGACGATCCTTTCTTCCGGAATTTTGTGCCACATGTAATTTACGCTTAGTGAATTGCTATCGACATTCTTCGATAGGCACGTGATGCAATGCAAGTGAGTCTCGCTAGATAATTTAATTAGGAGTAGGCAATCAATGGATACTCATACTTTCGGTTTTCGCTACACAAATTCCGGTAAGAGAATAAAACTATCGAACAGAAAAATTATTGTTATATTCTTTTCTTTAAAATGAAGATATACTTATATTCAATATTAGCTGCTGGGGTTTACATTTTTTAGGTATGAGAACAAAATATATAATGAAGCTATTTAGCTAATATACATAAAAATGCCAGTGACAAGGGAATTAGTAATCATATTGCCTGAAATGTATAAACTGGATTTTTTAAAGCAGAAGAGGACGAACAGTTATGTTGTATTGTTTGGTGTTTCATTAGAAAGCTGGTTTAACTGATGAGCTTGTAGGAATGAATGGCGGAAAATCACAACGAAAATTGGTAACGGGCTTATAACTTCAAAAATCCGTACAAAATAGAAAGTAGTGCAGAGCAATTTTCGGTTATAGACTAAAGGTTCAAGACATAATGAAGAAATCTAAGAAATTAAAGTCTTTATTTTTGGGCGTTTCATCGTGTTGTGATCGTTAGAGAGATTGTTTAGCCAGCTAAAATTGCGCGCTTCTTAGTTGTAGCACATCTAAGCTTAGCAAGTCGTTATATCATCTTCACCTCTAGTTACAAGCAGTCTGTATTGTAGACGTTATTACTTTCGAATATCTTCAATTGATGTATCATGTCATGCTAAAGCTAAATTGAAATGTAACTGTTATGCAAGAGGTTATTGAGAGTGTGAAAGAAACAAAGTTAAGAGAACAGGTTCAAGGGTAAAAATGAGGCATGACTTTGCATTAGCTTTTTTAAGATGGAGGTTGGCGAGAAAACAAGTAGTTATAACAGTGTCTCAATAGCGAGAAGGGTGATAGACTATTAGCAGAAAAATTTCGTTACATCAAGCAATTTCATTGAAATTATTAGACATTGCTAGAAATCAATTACTATGTTTAAGGCCTTGAAATCGCCGTGCCATAAAGGAAGAGTGTGTTTCGTTAATCTACAAAACCTGAAGAGTCACATTCTTCATGAATGAAATTGTTAATTTTCTTGAAGCTTTTTTCACATCATTATTCAAAAACGGTTACATATAGTGCCTATTGTAAACCCTAGAATTTTTAAAACATTACAAACTATTTGCTTAATAGGTTTGTTTTGACGACATGTTTGAAGAAGTAGATTAACTGCTGTGGTTTGATCTGTAATTTTATGTTATGTGGCAGTTTTGTTAGCTATAGAACCCGAAGCAAACTTACCTTGAGACGAATGCAACATTTAGTAGATGAAAATTCTAAGAATAGTACAGGCTTATGAAGTAATTTGTGTGACTTGTTATTCTATTAATAAGAGCAGATATATGCATCAACATTAAAACAGAGTAGTAACGCTTACTTAAATAAAAGTATTGAGTATGAATAAATTTATACAGGCTGTGAGAGAACTGATTTCTCTAGTAACATTTACCAGGTTTTCTTACATTTAATCTTCTTGGATTTTTTGCCCCAAAATCCAAATTTGAATTCTAGCAATTTTGAACAATTACAATATTTATCTCCGTGTAGGTTAGTATATGACTGCACACATTTGCATAATAAGTTAACAGTCCGTTGCTAGTCTTCTGTACTTAGAGCAAAAGACAAACACTGCATAGTATTAGAGATTACATCGAATGTATGTATACTTAATATTTTTGTTGAATTTCCTTCAAAGTATTCTCACAGTTTTATTAACATTATCTCCCCAAATCTGGAAAACAGATCCAATTTGTACAGTTCTGAATCATAATGTTTCTGTATGATCAGAGCGAGGAAGCATTCCTCGACAGTGTTAACCTTCTTAAAAAAGAGAGTGTTCCTTTATGCAACTGTTATTGAGCGATTCCCTATGATCATTCTTGCTAGATCTCTTTTTGAAACGACATCTCCCTCAATTCTGATCATTCTCAATGTTTTCGAGCTAGCTTCACGGATGGAGAGGTTCTCACTCGTTCGCGTGGAGCGAATCCGGCATGTGTTGATATCTGATGACTAAATGCAGTTTCAAGAATTCTAGCCTCGCGTATTTCAGGATCTTTGTTTTACGGAAATCGGTCAAGAACGATTCGTAGGTTCCTATGGCTCCGCATAAAATAATTTTCACGTTTACAGAATCTTCTCGTTGAATACTTCCTGTTTGAAAATTATTCTCTGTTTACCACTGGTAAGCACCGTCCATCAAAAGTATAGAGTAGATAGTTACACGTTTTGCTACCGCCTTGATAGTAACAGTTTTCTTTTCCAATAGGTGATGCGAAACTTCCGAGTACACACACGGACAAAAAATAAAGCTTGGTTCTCGGCTAAGTCAGGTGTTGCGGCTGCATGATATTGGTTTTATTGATAACATTCGATACAAAAATGCATAACAATATACGCGTCATTTCATACAGTTGCCTAAATGTTGTCTCGACAGGAGCAAACCTCGACTGGAAGAGGAAGTTAAAATAGGTTAAAAATATATGCCACAATACTATACTAAACTACTGCTAACTTTTAAACAGAGGTCTATGCCATTAGACTTTTCTTTAGAATTAAAGGTATCAAGATGTTGTAGTTTCCGGGTGAGGAACCGCACAAAATATTGAACAGTTACTTGAGGTAGAAAAATATGTTATATTAAACCTAAAGATACAAACTTGAACGCAGGTTAGTAAATCAATTATTACAATTAGTAGGAATATGTATATACAAGTCTTTGAAGTGAAGCTGTGCTGGTATTAGTATGTCCACGTCGGAACTGATAGTTGCTGTCTAATACTATTCTGACTGAGTGGAGCTCATAGCTACTATGACTTCTGACGCGGTATTCTCTGTGTAACTTCGGTATCGATCGGTATCCTCCGGTAACCTACAGATCTGCTCTGATGTCTTACATGGCAGAAGTATATGTAAACTCAAATAGAATCCATTATCATAGAAAAAGTGGAGATCCCACAACACAAGGCATTGTTTAAAAATGAATTTTGAATAGATTAGTGTTTAAGCTAATTACCAGTAGTACAGAAATTATTGCATCTTTCATTATAGCGATGTTCTCAAATATTTTAAGGCTCCCATGTAAGCAAATGCGTTATTTCCACTATCAGTAAATGCTCAGTTTTCAAATGATAATACATGCTAGTTATTACTGCAACAAATAACAGACCCATAAAATAATCTACATAGATTTCTTAATGAGAAACTAATTTTACTGCGCAAATTCCCAGTTGCTTTTTTGCTCTCCACTGAAAAAATATATTGGCTGCTGAGTCATAATTGTATAAAAATGGGCAAATCTTATATAGCTATATAACAGAAATTTGGTATTTCTGTTATCTATTTCCAGAACAATGCATGCATATTCGGTTCGCGTACTCAATATTTGTAGGCTATACTCACTTTCAAATTGTAAGATCTGTGAACTCTGTTTATATATAGGCAAAACTGATAAGATTTAACCTAGGAATGTAAGATTTAGATTTCTAAAGCTGACTTTATTATGACACGAGGCCTAGTGACATTCTACCACTTCGGTTGTTTAACCTTTTTCTAACATATATAAATTGTCAGAATGTTAAATACTAAGGATATTTTCAATTAAAATATCTGTTGTAAATATTTCTTCTTGATTATAACGCAGGGAACTTTTTAAAAAGATTTTCTATAATAACCATTTGTTCATTTATTTCTCATCAACATTTAAATTGTAAATACAGACAACAGAAGTTAATTAGGTTAATGAGTAGTTTTGCTGATCGTGTTATGAAAAATATTTTGAGTAAATGTTCAGTTACTGTGTAAAAATATTTCAAAAATAAAGTTACTGGATAGTATATAGAAGATCCAGCGATTTCCCCACTCATAGTTTTGACTGCATGTTAGAATTTGTTACTGTCTACGATAAAAAAATCTACATTATTACATCATAAGCGTAGAAGGCTCATGCATTAACAAATTAAAATGTGTAAATTGCCGTTGTAAATTTTGATTTTGTCATATTTCAAAAAACCCACATCTTTTTTAAATGCTAAAATAAAAATACTTTAGAATTCTTAACATGATTACTAATATATCGACAGAGAGAATGTTAATTCTTTGGTCAATGTTGAAAATGTTGATTTCACCGTAGCTTGGCTGTAGCGCAAATCTGATAGTGAGAAACATTTTTGCATTATAAGAATTTTCTTAGATATGATGATTATTCTGGTACGATTGTTACAATTTAACCCATAAATTGGAATTCATACTTTTTCCACGGGTACGTTAAGTAACGAAGCCGAGCGAAATTTGAACTCGGCTCTTAGAGTTACCTGCGGAGCTGTTATCCATTACACCACACGCAGATGCAAAACTACAGAGACTGATATTCCTAAGCAGTTACTCATCGAGTTACTGATCGGTTTCAATGTTGTTTAAATTCGAATTTTCAATAACATATCACTGTAAGTTAACTCATTAAATAGTCTTAACTGATGTAGCGAGATTAGCTTGCCAATTAATATACCACCTTAAAGAAATCAAACATTCACAATAAATGGTAAAGGAATAATTATTGGGAAAAGAATAATTAAAATTTTGTGAGGTATTAAGCCTTTTTCAACTTTGAGGTATGTGCATTCGTCCGACAAGAAAGGTATGATTCATATACCGAAGCGAATTCAACTTCTGTATCGTATGGCTTTGAACTTTTTCCAGTAGGCAAAATTTAGTCTCTTATGCTTGACCGTTGTTTCGACACACAATATTTTATTTAGGAGCGGGGTTTGTGATGATCTGATAGATGAATTCGATTTAATAAAACAAAGAGAATTCGATTTCTATATGATTATGCACAGGAGATGAAATGCCACAATGATCATATATCCCTCTCCTGGATGTTTTGCGAGGTGCGATCTCGGTTGGAAAGTTGCTTTGTTTTTAGGGAGTGGCAGGTATACAAGAAAACATGCACTGTGATGATTAGGAGGAGTCTATTAGAGAAAATTTATTTTACTGCCTGGTAGAAAGTTACATGTTCCACATGCGGTATGTAAAAATGTTTAATATTGAGAGCGTTTCTCCTAGCGATATGATACTGGCACTGGGGAAGAGAGAACATTCTCTTTTCGTGTTCTTATAAGGTACTAGGCAAGTCAGGATATGGAAGAGACGGAATGAATTTCATGGCTTATGTACGTTATCTCTTCTCATCTGATTTTTTTATTTTATTTACAAATCATAATACAAATAAATTACTCTCTTCAATGAAATTTCCGGAAAAGAGGGTGAGAATTGTGTGTTTTAGTATTTAACAGCTTCGATTTAGTTTAAGACATTTTGCCTTTCATGTTGAACATTCAATTAAAATACAGTTTATGAAACACATCTGATCTTTTTATTTATCGGTTTACAAGTTCGTAACACAAAACATTACTCTCTTTAGTGGAATTTTCTGAAAAGAGGGTGGGAATTACGTGTTTTTGTCTTTAACAAGCTTCGATTTGGTTTAATACTTTTTGTCTTTTAAGTTAAAGATTCAATCGAAATACAGTTCGTACATATATTATCAATATTTTTCATTAATTTAACTTAGCTACAGTATGTACGCCCGTTTATTCTATTTAATTCTCCTTAGTTCAATTATTACCAACTTCACAGTTAGGAGACATTTATCTTTTTAGTTTTCCTGATTTCACACAATCAGGAAAACTAAAAAATAATGTAGTCTTTTGAGTTTGCTAGTGAATGATTGAATTATTCAGTTATTATTTTGCCCATTTAACTGCTATTTATCTCACAGTTAAGAATGCAAATTATTTTTTTACTCATACGGTTTCATTTATTTTCTCGAAATATAATTTTGAACATTGTAAATACTCATTGACAAAATTCATTTAAAATTGTTTTGACCTCTCATGTTTGTTGCAGGGAGAGACCCGTAATTATTAAGGTCAGGTATCTGAGCAATAAATGATACGGATTTATATATATATATATATATATATATATATATATATATATATATATATATATTTTAATCATTTCACCCCGAGCAAAGTAGAAATGCTACTGATGTGCGGGGGGGCTACATAACTGTAAAAAGTTTAATTAGAAAAGAGTGAGGAGTACAAACTTGTTAGAAAGAAGCAATAGAAAGCTGAGAATGCAGGTGCGATGACAGATACATAAGTGGAGAGAAAGGGAAGGTTATACGGGGGTGGGGAGAGGGCTTAAGTCCAGTGTTTAGTAGATGAGTATTGACTTTGCATTTAAATTTCTGGAGGTTGTAGCCCTCAGGAAAGCAAGAATATGAGAGCGAGTTCCACAGGCGGGAAGTGCGAGGGAAAAAGCTGCAGGAGTAGAATTGTCCACTTTGGTACTTAATTTTGCATGCTAAGTAGTTGTAAGATCCCAATTCAATCAATTGGCTAGTCATGGCCCGTCCTTATTCAGAAAGCAGTAATATATCTGAAAAAAGATGCGGCACTGAACAGTCAATATACGTCATACAATCTCATAAGTGAACATATTGATATAGCCTTGCGCAGGTCAGCAGTATGCATTAATATTTATGACATGGCTGTGAGATTTTTTTCACTTAGAGGTCGTGTAATGGTTAGCAAGCTTGTCCTATTAGATCAATTTCGACTGACTAATGAGTTCCATTCTCGATGGGAGATCCATATTATCGGCCTTGTGAGACATGTAAGGTAGACCTAGATAATCGCCATAAAAAGATAAAACCCGGAATAATTATTTTTATTTTTTTCGTAAATTTAATTTGTAGCCTTCAATACTAATTTATATTATTTTTGCATAAAAGTTAACATTAGTCACAAAAACATGCTAAATATTTTATATTTATTTGATATAAATTATGAGTAACGAAATCTAAATGATCAGAAAAATACCGAGCAATTTTTACTGCAAATTTTTAGCATCCCTTCTCAAAGTTTCACACCAATCAATCACTCATCCCGCGCACCCGACACAGTCAGTCAATTAAGTGCCATACGCGAAAAACGCTTGGGCGAAAGAGAGATGACCGACTGGGCAGAAGATTTTCCCATAGTAGGTTGCCATTTCTTTCTGCTGTAGACTGGTTGACAACCAAGGCTATAGAACTCAATCTATCAAGTTATTTAACCTATAACTGGAAGAGACAGATTAATACCTTTCCCAAGGGTATTTGCGCGTAAGTGAATGCAAATAATTCAACTGGAATTCGAACTCGGCTCACCGATTTCTCGTTCGTAGTCGATATCCACTGCACCACAAGGCACATCCCCATTTATGTTTGAAACATTTGGTTTCTAAAATCACATAGATCTAAAATTATTGCTGAAATGAAAATAATTTAAGGCAATTGCAACATCATATGTGGAAGAATCGTTTAATCGTTTGGCGGTTGAATGTGGTTACTTTGAAGAAAGATAAGGATTGTTCAAAATACATGTGCTTTACAAGAAGTAATATCATTTCCAGACATATATTGTATAATATGCCGAATTCCCTTTTAAATGTATATTATTATTTTTCCTCAGAGGACTTGTATAATATGATATATCCATATGCATAAACACAATTATAATATCTCATATGCATATATGTAGAATGAGTGGTCATGCTTTTTAAATGTTGTCATTACTGTCATCATTATTTTCAATGGCGTCAAATATGCTGAAATCTATTCAGTATTCAATTTCCCGGATTCTCGATTTTTGTCACGCATTCTGCAGATATATTTAAAGTTTTCACGACATCTATTGTTTGAGAGTATTAATATAGATTTTATATTTCAGTTATTCTGCTACTCATGTGCAATTAAATCGGAAATATTTTTTCTAATAAAGCCAAAATACCTAAAATATGTTTCACATTTATGCCTTTGTATTTTAAGTCCATAGTCAGTCAGTTAAGTGCCATACGTGATACACGCTTGGGCGATCATGTCTCGAAAGAGACATGACTGACTGGGCAGAAGATTTTCCTGGAGTAGGTTGCCATTGCTTTCTGCCGTAGACTGGTTGCCAGCCAAGGATATAGAACTCAATCTGTCCTGTTATTTGACCCATATCTGGAGGGAAGAGGCGGATTAATACATTTCCCAAGGGTATTTGCGCGTATATGATTGCAACGAATTCAACTGGAATTCGAACTCGGCTCTCCGATTCGTCGTTCCGAGTCGTTATCCACTGGACCACAACGCACATCCTTCAAGTCCATAACAAAACCTATAGTCTTGCCGAGAGAAAAATTTAAATTTTTTATGGAAAATTTAAATTCATAATATTTATCATTTAAATAAACGAAACTCTAGGCTTAAAATAATATTATGTTGAAACAAATATCCCGTATATACTGAAGCTGAAGTAACGTCAGTTACTAAATCAGTGTCAGCTTGGGAATGTAAATGGCAATAATCTTGGATATGTGAGTAGACAAATGGATAATAGCTCTGAATATTTAATATGAGAGACGAATTACAATGTACCTTGGGTTCGTTATATTTTCTTACAGGTAAATACTCTTAGAAAATATTTGAGCCCACCACTTATCCTCCTCCCACGATATGAGTTAATTAGTGAGATTTCAATTACTACATTATTCTATTTAAAATATATTCACTTCACTTCATGAACGGAAAATGAGTCTTTATATTTAACCCTTCGCAATAAATGTAAAAATTCTTAGATTTATTTCTTTGTATTTTTATGTTGGCGAGAAAATAATCAATCCTACATACAAAATTTTAATTTACAAGATTTAAACTTTAAAAAATATCTTTCAAATTTGTTTTTGCTGCACTTGATAGGGTGTTTATTTGGTTTCTCACTAAAGTTAACAATGTATGACACAAAATTTACTGAATTCATTGGGTTACCGAAATACGTAGGTGATACGAACTGAAGTAAAATTACGAGGATAAGAATGCAAATGACTGTTTATATTTTATTGTTTAGTGGAAAATTTCACAATAGAATGCTTTCCCATGACACTGAAATTTCAATATTCTTTATAATTCTACATATTAGTCAGTCAGTTAAGTGCCATACGTGATACACGCTTGGGCGATCATGTCTCGAAAGAGTCATGAATGAGTGGGCAGAAGATTATCCCGCAGTCGGTTGCCATTGCTTTCTGCGGTAGACTGGTTACCGACAAAGGCTATAGAACCCAATCTGTCCTGCTATTTAACCCATAACTGGAAGGAAGAGACGGATTAATACCTTTCCCAGGGGTATTTGCGCGTAAGTGAATACAATGGATTACAACTGAAATTCGAACTCGGCTCCTCGGCTTCTCATTCCGAGCCGATATCCACTGTACCACAACACACACTTTTCCTTAAACAACCTCAGATCGCCTTACAGTTGAAATTTGAAATAAATTTGGATAACCCAAGTCTAACAATGTTAGTTATTTATTTCATCTTCATACCAAATACATACCTGTTTCAGTATAGCAGTTGAAATACTATTTCTTTTTTTTCTTATTTTGTTTTTTGGTCATGGGTATGACGGTAAACTGCATCCAGCAACAAGGCCTGTATTTGGGAGGTTGTGAGAAGCATGAAACTACCTCGTAATTACTGTTGTTCCCAGGTCCACCCTGACCCAGAGTGGTAGCACCTGTTAGGGTTCCAGCTAATGGCAAATAGTTAACCCCCAAACTGGGGTCAAAACATTATATAAAGCATAAAAATACACATTTATAGAAATATATACTTAAAAATAGACTTCTATAGGAAGATATACATAACTGAAGGAAAACTATTACCAACAATACATTTTTAAAGGAAAAAATATTACCATAACACATTTCTCAAGGAAAAAATTATTTTCAGCAAAATATTTTGGAATACAAAACTAGAAGACATTTTCTATTTTCTAAAATAAAAAAGAAGAAAAAGAAAAAATTCATTAAAATCTGACCAAATCAACCTTCTGTTTATAACCGAAAATTTAAGAGAAACCCTGAAAACCCCACCTTTCTGGCATTAAATAACCCACGTTGATTGATATGCTGTGAAACAAAACTCAAAATCAAACTCAATTCTCTCTTAATTCATATATTCAATAATACGAATTACAATTTCAGTTCTCTTTCTGCACAGGGGACATATTTCATAACACTGATACTTTTACATATACGATATAATTTAATTCCTCGTAACACACACGCTGTTGTCAGCAGCTACCATTGCTTTTTTTAATCTTTTTTCAAGTGTCTTTTGCCTTAATACATGGTAAGGAGATGATTAAAATAAATATGCCTGATGCATAAATTTCATACTTGATGAGGTACTCTACGTCTGAGACAACGTTCACACTAAACACACGTGACATTTTATACTTCACCTTGATCATTTACAGGTCACTTGAACTTCGGCTGTGTCATTGTTCAGGTAATTGCATCACAATTAGAATTTCTCCACATATCTCAGTTGTGAAACTTACTTCCGACTCTTTTTTTCTCAGTCATCGTTAATTTTGAATGCAAACCTAATTCGTTATCTTCTGTATTCATAATTTCTGTTATTATATTGTTCTCGCTTCGTCAGTGTTTTTCCCCATGATATTCCCTGTGACCTTTTCTTAAGGTGAAATGATTGATAATTCCTTTAAAAAGTTAAATATTTTAGGATTAAATAATGTTCATAGAGATTTCTTGGCTGATCTATGTGTAGGTTCGCTTGCGACTTATGTTGAGGATATTGAAGTTCTATTCCTTTTTAGGATTCTCCTTGTTAGTGTAGAAGTCATATTACGTTTGCAGTTTAATTAGCTAAGACAACATAATTATATGCTATTATTTGAACCGAAAACATTTCTATATAAGATTGTTCCTTATTTCTTATATTCACTAATACTAATTACAAATTCAATTATCTTTCTGTGCAGGATGCATATACAATAATACCGATACTTATACATATACAATTTGACTTACTTTCATACATACCCTGTTGACAGCAGTTCTTCTTCTTCATGTGCTGTGTCCATTCAGAACGTAGGTGATCATTGACTTCCACTCGGCTCTGTCTCATGTCGTTCCCAATCCATTTTAAGCACCACTCCGTCAATCATTCGCTAAGGCCTAACAAGTACGTTTCGCGCTGCTTTCCCCTGTTTCTTCTTCTATTTATGTGACCTGTGAGTATCGAGTTTTCCAAGGCTTCTTTCTTTAGTACTTGTTCCAGGAACGTCATTTGTCCTTTTCGGATATTTTTTATCTGTTTTCTTCTTGTTTGCATCCTTTCCGATACCTCATAGTTACACACGTGCTCAGTCCATGGTATCCTCAGTATCCTTCTGTAAAACTACATTTATGCTGACGCAAGTTCCCCATTCATCTATGATGAGATTTTCCAGCATTCACTTCCATACAGAAGGATAGATATCACATAGCAATTCAGCACTCTTTTCTTTGTTTTTAATGAGATTTTCTTGTCTTTCAGTACTCTGGCTAGGTTCTGAAATGCGTCTTTGGCCATGCCAATGCGTCTTTGGATCTCCATGTCTCATTTCCCATCCTCTGTCAAAAATCTTCCCAGGTATTTGACAGCAGTTTCCATGTTTCTACTCTCTTTTCAAGTGTATTTAGCTTTAGTTTACTGTGGATATATTCAGCACTTCTTTTTTTTTGTTTCTATTTTCGTTTATGGTTTTAGCTGATTCTTGTGTAGAAGTTTTCTAATACTCTCTGTTTTATTAGCGTTTCTATGTGCCATTATTATTCTTTGTTACTCTGCTTGGAAGTAGACCGTTAGTCATTGGGTTGTCATTCAAAGCAGATTAGTGCACTAACGTTTATCTTTTATAGTGTTGTTCAACATCCTCGTCGGTGTGGTGCGCACGGTATTATAGATAGCTATGACTATGTCTACTGCTACAACTGCTACTACTAGTGTTGCTGTTATTGCTTGCTTGCTTGCTTGATTGATTGTATTTAAAAGTTAGCTGACGGTTTTCATTCACACGTCAATATCAATGGCGTGTCGTTCAGTATTGTAACAATGGTATCCAATATTTTTTGAATGAATAAACAAAGTCGGCTTATAAATATGTACAAATAATTATGGTAACAGAGAGCGATGGGCAAATTGTCAATATTTTGTATTGTTTGTCTATATTTCTGAGACGTGGTAGTATTTAGAGTATTTACGTCTATATTCACAGGGCCATGTGTCGTTAAGGACAGAGAGGTTGATTAGTTCCTGTGACTTGAACTAAAGCGTTTGGAGTTCAATACTAGAATACAGCAGTGATGAACAAGTAACTTACAGGGTTAGAGGGAGATAACTCATGACTAGAAGAAGAGGTAATACTACGGAAGGAATGAAGTTCATATAGCCCAGTGATTGTAATAGAATGTTCAGTTCGAAATTGTTAGCGCAATAAGTAGGCCGGAGCGTATAATGGCTGAAACGTCGTACAAATTGCAACAGAGATAAGGACAATAAACCGAATAATGTAAATAAATTGTATTGTTAATTTCACACATGCACATTATTTGTTTTTGATTTTGTCAAGTGCAGAATATCGTAGGAGTAATTGGGCAACATCCATGATTAAAAGAGCAACAAAGATGCCATTCACTCTCCCAGAAATTTGAAAAACAAAAACATGCTGTACGGCTTGGCATTCTCAGGGAAACTCTTCAGGGTGGTTGGCTGTCAATCTGAAGATAATGCAATGGATTCGGAAAGAGTCTAACGATGATTACGAATGTTTTGTGGGTTGTCACTAGTGATGGCAACGTTATACATCCATTAATCTCGTCACTGAACCTCAGTCTAAACACATAACTCTACATGAAGTTTTGAACAAATAGTTCTACCCTGGGTCCAGAGGGTGGCTGCTGAAGATTCTTATATTTGGCCAAGGAACTCACGACACCACGAAAGTAGAAAACTGTCATGACTGTCAGACGATTTCTTTAACCACATTACACCTTACATCAGGCTAACAATCTCCCTAGATAGCAACCGCCTATTTTTTTATGTGTGAACCGAGTTGACTAACAAAACTTTTTTATGAAACTAAAGATGAACTGAAGGCAAAGATTGCATCAGCATTCACCAACTTCAACATGAAAAAAGAACAGAAGAGATGTAGGAAGTTGTCTGGAAGACATTGTTAAAGTCAATGGTAATTTTATTCAGTAAATTTATTTTTGTGTAATTTTGATGAATTAAGCTGTTAACATATGATGTCAGATTTATTTTTCATTTTTTTAAAATGTAGACGACAATTTACCCATTGTAGACTGTATGGTAGCTCATCATGTGCTAACTGCTGATATTTCATGTTTTCTTACACTATTTTAGATTTATCGACTGATCTGTCAGAATGAAGATATTAGAATATTTCCAATTCTCATTCATCAGAAAATGCTTTCCAAGTTCAATATCTACTGAATGTATTTATATAGACAAGCTTCATCGGGGGAAATTAAAATCTACATTTTCTGGCGAGGACGCCAATATGCTAACATTTCAAATCTAAACTCTTGTAAGACAATGAGAAAATGAGAGCAGCATTTCATTGACTATGAGCTGCGCATTTACACAAATATTTATTGATTCTTCTTCTTCTTCTTCTATGTGCCCTGTCCCTTCAGGACGTAGGCGATCATGGATCTCCACGTCTCCCTATCCCTTGTGGCTCTTAGTATGTTTGCTCCTGTTGCTCCTAGCAACCCCCGTTCCGTCATCCACCTGATCAGGCCCTGCAAATATGTTATCCGCTGCCTTCCTCTGTCTCTCCTTCCTTCTATCTGACCAGTCAGTATCAGGTTCTCCAGGCTTTCCTTCCTCATTGCATGTCCCAGGAACTTTAGTTGTCTCTTCCTGATGCTCAGCATCAATTTCCTTTTTGTTGCCATTCTTTCTAACACTTCGTCGTTGCTTGTATGCTCAGTCCACGATATCCGTAGCATCCTTCTGTAGAACCACATTTCGGCCGCTTCCAGTTTTGTCCTCATTTTCGATGATATTGTCCAGCATTCACAGCCGTACTGAAGAACTGACATCACGTAGCAGTCTAGCACTCTTTTCTTCGTTTCTATTGAGATCTTCCTGTGTGTTAGTATTTTGCTCATCTTCTGGAACGCGTCCTTTGCCATGCCAATTCGCCTTCGGATCTAAAAGTGGCAAAAGGGCGAATTTGGAAAATGTTAGAAGCCGGTTTCATCTGTCGTATGCTAAAATTAACAAATGACTTGCCTATATGAAAAGTACTTATTCAAGTTTTCATTCACGACATATTCTTGCACACTATACTTATTACGGTTGCCAAAATACTAGAATAACTAGTAAATTATAAATTTTAAATAGTCCTCAATTTGTTTTTGTGGTGGCTGGGGATGTAAATATCAAAATCTATATTACAATGGGTAAAAATCTTAAAAAAACTAACTAAAACTAAAATAAGTAAAATAACTGATATCCCCCACTTTTCTAAATTGCAGCATAAATATCAGTAGATAAAATGAAAACGGTTCCGAATTTAATAAATATAAACCCATTTATTCTACTAATCACGCACTGAAACAAACAAAATAACGACGACACCCACCCACACACATATACGCGCACAAACACAGACCCACACATCCATAAACATACACACGCACAAACACACACATACATACAAACACACACACTAACACACACACACAAACACACACACACACAAACACACATGTAAACGAATAGAAACATACACAAGCATACCCATCAACATAAACACGCACACAAAATGCGAAATCGTCCCATGTCTCAAAGAAATCTTACACATCTGTTACCTGAAAAGGAAGAAAGAAGGTAGATTAATCTAAAGAAAGATGTGACAAAAATAATCTGGGTTTAGATGTGAAAGGATCATTTAAGCAATCCACACTAAAAAATCTAACAACAGAAGAGAGTGACCTTGCTTTTCCTTCCAAGGCAAATGTATTGATGATAGGGCAGGCGGTATGCTCATGATTTAGGTGTCCATATTAATAATGAAAATAAGCTTGAACAGAAAATTAATATCATCATATTTTCCAAGAAATAGGATTGAAGGTAAACCTTTCCAGGTGAAAAACTCTTTGAAATAGGAAGTAGAAAATGATAGCAAATACCTAAGAATTCGTCATAGAAATTCATTATGTGGATGCAGAAAATGCTAAATCTTCAATATCTCGGCTTATAAATCAGTTATTGTAAATTTAGTAATCGAAGAAAAAATAGAAAAGACAACGCTAGAGGAAGTTTCATTCAATACCGTAAATTGCTATCAAGTCAATTCATTAACCTGAAAGCTCGTTCCATGTTCTTAGTCTTGTCAGGATTTCATATGTGTGACGACAGATACTTCAGAATTATCTCTGCTGTAATTGTATACAACCACTTTCTACCATCAGTGCTTAAAAATGGCTTTGATTTTTTTAAGTTTGTGAAGATCTGCCTTCGAACATTGTGAACTGACATTATAGAAACACCTAACAAAACTGTACTAAAACTTGAGAAATTTCATAAGTAGCAACACCTGAAATGGATAGCACATGTAACCCGAGTAGAGAACAATGATATGTTGACATTTTACACAAACTGAAAAAAATGGGTATTAATGAAACCACCATCAATTCCGTATAAAAGTTACTGAATCTGAGAAATTAATTTTCGTAAAACATATTTCAGAGAAATATTTTATAAATATCAAGAGATGATATTACAAGCTCCTCGATCAATGACGCATTTTAGGGAACGGGTAATTCTCCCATTGACACTACTTTTGTTTGCGATTTTAATAAAGTATTATTAATATATGGCTTTTGTAAAATTACCAACAAATACAAAATCTGGATTGAATTTTATGCCTTATCTGTTTTGTTTGCAAGTCTGAACAAATATTTTGTACAATTCGTAGGAAATAACTATTCGATCAACAAAATATCCTTATTCATTGTAAATTCGTTAAGCGTCTCCCATTATTAATTGTTTAATTATTTTCTCTTTGTCTGTCTAAAACATATTTGTTTTTTAACACTAGTGTATTTATTTTGCAGCTCCTGTAATTGTGTTAATTCTATTTGTCCTGAAAAGTAGTGATCCTGTACTACTTTCAAAATGACTAAAATATAATGTCTTATCCAGTAGATTTTATACGCATGTGCAAATTCTCTACTCTTTACCATTCTTAATGTATTTTTATTTTACAGACTTTCCCCCATTTTCTACTTCTGTTTTTATTAAACTTTATCATTTTCAGTTTCAATGAAATATGTTGCTCATAATACTAAATAAACTAATATTTCAGAATTTATATCTTAAAAAGAGACCATCATTATTCATTGTGAGCTAAAAATGTGTACATTATCATTCAATTAATTCACTCTTAATTCCCAACATTCCACTAAGGGATAACTAAAAATCATAACATTTTTTCATAAAGTTCATCAGATATTTTTTAATGAATAGAATTATCTGCGTAATTAATTATTATATTAGTACCTGTATTTCTATTTTATTTTTACAGTAACAGGAATCTAGATTTTAAAAGATGACTAATTATAGAAAAAGACAAACTTAAGAACACTAGTAACTAAGAAAATGAAATGAACGAGAAACGAAATATATATTATAACATATCATGAAATTCGTAATTTGTGGTGATTAAAAAAACACTTCAGTTTTAAATAACTTTGATTTTGATGCGTGAACATGATTTTTCGTCTATAATATATGGTAAGGAGACCATTGAAATAAATATGCATTGTTGAATATCTTGCTTATATCTCTATGCACAAATTTCATACCTGAAGCGGTAC
This sequence comes from Ascarosepion bandense, assembly GCA_037127315.1. Classification (NCBI taxonomy): domain Eukaryota; kingdom Metazoa; phylum Mollusca; class Cephalopoda; order Sepiida; family Sepiidae; genus Ascarosepion; species Ascarosepion bandense. The sequence goes on from JBBBDQ010001320.1 coordinate 611,426, forward strand.
TCTACGTCTGAGACAACGTTTACATTAAACACTTCTGCCATTTGATTTTATATGTAATCTTGTTCATGTCCAGGTCATTTAACTTCGGCTAAATCAGTGTTCAGGTCATTATATCACAATTAGAATTCTTTCACACATTACACTTGTGGAACTTACTTCCGGCTTCTTTTCTCTCAGTTAACATTGATTTTAAAAGCAATGTAATTCGTTAGCTTCTGTATTCATAATTTCTGTTATTTTATTGTTTTCTTTACGTCAGTGGTATTTTTCATGATATTCCATTAGTTCTTTGTTGAGGTGAAATGATTAAAAATTACTTTAAAGAACCAAATATTTTAGGATTGAAAAAATGTTAATATTGTTCTCTTAGCTGATCTCTTTGTATATCTGCTTGCGTTATATGTTGAGAATATTGCAGTTTTATTCCTTGTTCAGGATTTTCCTTGTCAGAGTAGAAGTCATTTTACGTTTACAGTTTAATTAGCTGAGACAACATAATTATGTGCTATTAGTTGAACCGAACACATCTCTGTGTACATTAAACACGCAATGGTAAATGCTTTTTTAACCGACAATGTTTAGTTAAATCAAACTAAATAATACACATAAGTTTTGTATATTTTTAATGAAATGTTGCATTCAGAAATGCGTAGATATATAGCATAAGGAATGTCAGAGATTCATATCATTCAAAACCAGAAACACTTATTACTGTCAACCTGTGTGTATCCCGATGGGATTGTTATTGATAGGTGCATTACGAAATGTACAAGTCAATTATTACTCGACAAGTTTATAGTAATTGACTATCATGCATGTTTACGAAGCTCATATATAGTATCCTGTATGAATAATTGTATTAGTAATGGTCTTTCAGAATTGCAAGACTCGTAGTATTTTATATGAAATAGAGTCCTCCTGATTTTGTCGTAACGATTAGGACGTAATTTAGATAGAATCAAATAGAAATTATTTGATATAAATACTTCTGCATATGTACTGACTAAATATTGCTCAATATTGTTCCAGTTTAGTAAAATCCGACTTAATTGCTCAAACCACGTTAAAATGTTTTGCTGCGCGTTGTACTTGTGCTTTCGTAGAACATTTTCAAAAATTGCGTGACTTTAGCAATGAAGAAGAAACACTTTTTTTTACCAAGGTGTTAATGGTCGCAGCGGGCTGTCATTTTACCCCGTTTGATTCGACTTCTGAAGTATAGCAGAAAAACACAATATTTTCACTCAGTCTCCATTATGGTTTACGTTGCAAAAATTTTACATCGCTCGAGCAGCTCCGACTATTATTCCAACACCAGCTATATATGCAATGGTTTTTTTAATTGGGGGAAGCGGAGATTTGGGGTGAAGGGATATTATATGTTTTGAGTAGAGTATATCTTCATTGTAGCAGCAATAATTCATCATGGAAAGACACTCTACTAGAAGTCAGCCTCTAACTGTGTTTCTTATTTCTTCCTATTCTGAATTCGAAAAAATATGCGCTCTCATTTTACTAGATTACATTACCTTAAACAATTTAAACATAGAGCCATTTCACGACTTCCATATACTGGCTTCCAAACGATCACTTTACAACTGAGAACGGATTTAAGCATTTGAGCAACGTAAATTGGGTAAGTATTTATATAAGTAAAACTTATTCAGAAAAAATATAGTGTAAAAAATGCACAAACAATCGTAAAAACACATCTTCTATCAACTCAATTTTTGTATAAACTTGTAGTTATTCTCAAACCTTTCATGTGAAAGTTATAACATTTTTGTCCTATCTGGACAAACCATTATTAGAAAATACGGACATATTTTTAGGCAGGTGATCACATATGTATTATTCTGAATAGTAAATAGTTTCAGTTTATGAAGTGTCTAAAGTGTATACTTTAAAAAGTAAATTACAATTGCATATTAATTAACCAAATATTCATCAATTAATTCTAATGATTTCTTGTCACTATGGAGGAATCAATTTTGAGTAAAACCTCGCAGTTTCCGATGTTATTATGTATTTTAGAAAGAATTGGTTAAGCTGATACATTTTTCATAAGTAATACAGAATGACACCTGTTTGTTATTTATGTCTTCGGTTCTTAAGTAGATGTCTGAAGGACTCATGCCTGTTTTAATAGTAAGTTTGCAAACTTACAATTAAAACAGACTATTTTTAATCATATCACCCCGAGCAAGGCAGTAACGCCACTGATGTGCTGGGGGCTACGTACGAGTGAAAAGATTAGAAAAGAGAAGGCCGGAATGTATATCCTAAAAAGTGAACAAGCGATGAGCCTCTACACCTGTTCAATAGACGAAGGTAGAGTCTGAACCGGGCGATAGTTTAGTCTATCTACTCCAATTGAAAAGAAGAAACAATAAATTAATAAATAAATAAATAAATAATAAGAAGAAAAAACAGAAAAGTGAAAAAATTGGAAAAGCGAAAGCCGGAAACCACATTCTAAACAGGGAACAAGAGATGAGCCTCTACACCTGTTCAATAGACGAGGGTGGAGTGTGAACCGGGCGATAGTTTAGTCTATCCACTCCAAATGAAAAAAAAGGTAAGGGTGGTGAGTTAACTAAGTTTTAACTTAGTTAAAATCCAGTTGATGAAATTTCTTTGAAAAAAGACAGAACATACGTTAAAATAACCATGAAAATTTTAAAATTGACCACAACAAAATAAAATCAAAGCAAAATCATAACTTACTTTAAGAATATTTCAAAGCTGAACTCATCCCAAACGCACGTGCATAGACGCCAGTAGAAAAAAGAATTACTTTATATCTTTGCCGTGGGGTAGTGGGGTCATCTAACTAGAAAATGACCTGGCGAAAAAGGCAAAAAAGGAATTTAACAGACTTATGCCTGTTTTAATGTTAAGTTTGCAAATTTAACATTAAAACAGACTTATGCCTGTTTTAATGGTAAATTTGCAACTGACAAAACAAATTACCTACAATCTGCTGTTAACTGATAAAAGAAATGGCTTTTCAATTTAGCAATTCCAAAATAAAACTGCTCATGTCTAATTGCCAGTGATCTTTTCTCGCCTTCCACCAGCGTGGCCGATGTAAACTTTAAGGAGCTTAACTTATTTCGCCCTTAACTGCCCTGCTGACATTAAATTAAGTTCAGTGTGTCGATCTAAAATTTTTTGTCGTCAGAATATTCCATATTTAAAAATCTACAATTCATCTATGTATTAAATACTGCTATCACATCTGCTTTGCTGTTTCTGCTATATTTGAAGAGATTGCAAGTAAACTGTAAATAAGTATATGTATTTTTATGTGTCCTTACCGGGTTAATCGGTTCCAGAATCTTTTCCACAGTTATAATTTAACTTCCCTTTGTCTATTCGATAAATAGTTTATATAAGTTATTATGATGAGCTGTGATGATTTTACAGTTGAAATATATGGATATAACCGTAGGTTCTATGCTAACCATTTCTTCACTTGTTTCTGACTCTTGTAAAACTCCCTTCAGTCTTTTTTTCCTGTCAGATTTGTTCTTCAAAATGTAAATGCTATATCATTTGTTATCTGTTGCTATCTTAATTTATGTTCTTTTATTGTTCTTTCACTTTAATTTGTTTTTCTATTTCTCATATTTTTAAAAACTCGGTGACTCTTTTCATTCTAGCATTTTTATAGCCTTATTTAGGGGAAATGATTTAAAGAAAATTGTCTAAAATAATGAAAAAGGAGTTTTGCGCATCTGCTGTTTAAAACATGCAAATAATAATAGAATTATCGAGCAGAGCAACAGGTGTTAAGTAACGTATTTCTTTATTCAGAGATTACTAGTAACCCAAGGTCATGAACCGATGGTCAACCCCTGCACGTGGCTTTCTTTCGTGGTCTGATATATAAATCAGTGCAAAGCGTATTCTGAAAAAAATAATAAAGCAGACTTGCTGCAGTAATATTGGTTTTTTAGTAGAGTTAATTATTTATTATCCGACGGAATGGTGTGAACGAATCTCTGTGATTCCCGCTAAAACTTAATGCATAGATACTTAATACTGGATGTATTGATTTGGTAGTTACAGCATTATCTTAATGTTTTGAAATATTGCGCAACTTAGAATATATATATATATATATATATATATATATATATATATATACTTCAAAAGAGGCTATTATTAATGCATGAGAAAATGTGGTATTCACTGTAAATATTTTATTCAGATTATAATCTAATCCATGGGTTAGAGCGTCGACTCAGGTAGTACTTTACAAAACAGATATGTTGTCAGTTAATTGCCATACGTGAAACACGCTTGGGAGATCATGTCTGGTAAGAGACATGACTGACTGGGCAGAAGATTATCCCGCAGTAGGTTGCCATTGCTTTCTCCTATTATCTAGCCCATAGCTGAAGCGAAGAAACGGATTAATACCTTTTCCCAAGTGTATTTGTACGTAAGTGAATGCAAGAAATGTCAACTAGATTTAAACAAAAAAGGTATTTTCTGAATACAAAGGTGGTGATGGATGAATTCTTTGGTGAATGAATTACGTGTAATGAATAAATGATCCATGAATCTGATTAGTTAGGTCTAGGATAGTTAAAGATTAACAGACCTACTCCACATCTCCTTACAAAAATTAATGTAATTTTACATTGTTTCTGAAAGAAATATTTATTAAAAACCTAAAAGAAAGTCTTTGATTCTCATTTAATTTGATCCACGTAGAGAGGCTGCCTATGAAGCAGTTCCTATTGTCATATAAATTGTTTAGACTGTTTTTAACATTCGGTGGAGTCAAAACAAGTGCTCTTATTAATAGTTTAAAATAAAATTGAGAATTTGGCTCTGCTTTTTTCTAAAATGTAACGGTAATTAAGCGTAACAGAAGTCAGAGGCAAAAATTTTGAAAGATTTTTGTAATTTTACAAAAGAAACTCAAATCTACTTTAGATTCAGAATTTACCCTTGTAAAGACATCATTGTTCGCATGATGCACAGAAATTGTTTTGTTCTTTGGGCTAGTTCTGTTAGTAGGAATGGGATTCTTTCGTTCACAAAAGCTGATCGCTGTATTCTTGTGTCTGCTAGGTGTTATACAAGTGATATGAACGATGCAATAGAAGGAAACTCTATAGGGACGATTAGTATCCATCTTTTCAACTGATCCTGATTAAGACAAAAAGGCGACGACCCCCTCTATGAGCATTTGAGTGGGTGACTGTCGAAAGGGAATAACTTAAAGTGGCATTTTGGTGCCTGATAGAAAGCTGGATTTACAGAACCCTGTTTCAAATATTGGCTACCCAGCCCAGAATACATTTGTTTAGTCTTGTTTTTGCGTTTAGCTTTTTTCTTCTGCCAAGTTAAATTAAGCTGGAGTATGTGTGCGCATTGACCCTATTTATTTTTGTGTTTTTCATATTTGTGATTGGATCTTAATGAATGTGTAGCTGTGTGTGTGTGTGTGTGTCTGTGTGAGTGTGTGTGTGTGTGTGTGCGTTTTCGAATTATTTTTAATTTATTAAAATCCAGTATTAATTTCATCCCGTCAACGGATATTTCTGCTACATATAAGGATTGTGTTATTCATTTTCATTACTAACACCATTTTGATTTTGTTTAGTTTCTTATATATATATATAGTATTATTCATATTGTAAATTTTCATTGTTTTTTTTATGATTAAAAGTTCTTATCTAACTTCCATAAACAAACTGTACATATATGAAATTTGGAAATTCAGTAGTGATTTCGAGGTATTCTGGTGGTTGTAGTAAGAATGATAAGTAAGAATGTAATGTTTTGATGCAAGGAATAGAGTGGAGTTTTCTTACGATTTTGTCCACCTAGTTTAAGATAAGACAGACGAATAGCAGTCTTCTCCATCCCCACATTTAGCCTTGTGCCATATTTATTGTTATTATACAAAATAAACAGTATTTTAATCTATTAGCTACAGAATTAGACTTGTTTATCAAACCAAAATGTTTTGTTCTAATCTTCTTCCTCATCGGTTTATTTTGCTGGATCAAATTTTGTTAAAAGCGCATATTGAGACATCAGGAAACTCTCAATAAACTAAAACGTAAAAATCATTAAAACGAGGGTGATCTTCATAAATTCCCGTAAGCGGTGTTGAAGGATATATTGGTGAATTAAGACCTTGTCAATTTTCTCCCTCTTTAATCTGTATTAGCGCACTAACACTTATTCTTATTTTAAGTCAGGATATTTGAACATGAAATATCTTAACAGAATGATTGCATATACAGGGTGGGCCATAAGTCGCTCACCAAAGAATTTTGAACATCGACTAGAATTGTGCATCAATGCAAATGGCGAGCATTTTGAGCACTTGTGATTATAACAGCGTGTACGAGGTCTTTCTCAGTCCATTAGTTAAGCTTGGTTTTAATAAAATAACGTTTATTAATATCAGAATTGTTTTAAATTGTTTGGGGCGCGACTTATGGCTCACCCTGTATTCTATAATGTACGTTGTTGATTAACTTGTATTTTGGTAGAATAAATAGATTCTGAACTATATACTATTCATGTAGGATCATTTAGTTAAATGCAGTAATTATGTACTGACTGTATTTTTAAAGAATATGAAATGTCCAACAATATGCATATATATATATATATATATATATATATATATATATATATATATAGATATATATCCGAGTGAATACAGAACGAAGAAAGAATTTTTAAAACGTCCAAAACATTAATTTAAAACAGTGCTCGAAATATAATACATAGAGCTGTGAATATTGATTATAAATTATATTTTAGAACATGTACATAATTTTTTTAATATATATCCACTACAAAGGTACTTTTGTTTCGACATGGAAACTTCAATGTCTCATTAGGCGGTATGTATAGGATCCCTATAGATACCGCCTGTTGAAGTTTCAATATCGAAACAAATATACCTTTGTAGTGGATATATATTAAAAAAATTATGTACATGTTCTAAAATATAATTTATAATATATATATATATATATATATATATATATATGTGTGTGTGTGTGTGTGTGTGTGTGTGTGTGTGTGTATGTGTGTGTGTGTGTGTGTGTGAATCCCTGGACAAGCATATGTATCATATTTTGATTTCGAAAGATAGTGAGTTTATTGGAAACCCTGCACTAAATATTATAGATAATTTAGAGAACACGAAATACAATTTTTTGTTGCACTAATCGCAACGATATTTGGTAAATATTGGTGTTGATGATGATCTTTTATCTCATTTATTTGAATGCAAAATATAATTTCATTTTAAATTATGTAATTCCTCTGATGAAATGTTTCTTAACTGCATGTATTCTAGGTTAATATTAGATTGGCAACTCGGTCTCACAGTTTTGCTTTTTGTATATCGGCTTGGAATGAAAAATCAAGGAACCGAGTTCAAATACTAGCTGAATTCCTTGCATTCACATACGTGCAAATAACCGTTGGAAAGGTATTATTCAGTCATTTCCATCCAGTTAGGGGCTAAAAAACAGGAAAGATTGGGTTCTACAGCCTTGCGAAATTAGTGGAAAGCATTTTTTTTCCATTATTAGTTATATATATATATATTTTTTTTAATCATTTCACCCCGAGCAAGGCAGAAAGGCCACTGATGTGCAGGGGGTTACATAAATGTAAAAAGATTAATTAGAAAAGAGTGAGGAGTACAAGCTAGTTAAAAAGGAACAATAGAAATCCGAGAAAGCAGGTGCAATGACAGACACATAGGCGGAGAGAAAGTGAAGATTATACAGGGGAGGGGAGAGAGCTAGAGTCCAGTGGTTAGTAGATGAATATTAACTTTGCATTTAATTTCTGGAGGTTGTAGCCGTCAGGAAAGCAAGAATACGGGAGTGAGTTCCACAGGCGGGAAGTGCGAGAGAGGAAGCTGCAGGAGTAAAATTGTAGTCTGCATTTGGCTAACTGACTGTGATTGGGTGGGACCCCGTTGCCAGTCTGGTTGCACGGGTAAACACCTGTTGAGGAGGCATCAGTGACTTAAGCTCATCCGAGCAGAAGCCATGAAAGTATTTATAGAAGAGACAGAGGGAGGCCACATTTCGACGATGGGAAAGTGGCTGCAGTCGAGCCGCCAGATCAGTACCTATCACATTACAGACACTCCTTTGGAGCTTGTCAAGAACACTGAGGAGAACGGCAGGGGCACCTGACCATAAATGGCAGCACTACTCCATACACGACGGATGGTTGACTTGTATATATGCAGGATTGATTCAGGTGAAAAAAACATCCTGGATCGACAGAGTGACCCAATCTTCTTAGCAGTAGATTTTGCTATGGATTCAATATAGTGGTTCCATTTGAGGTCTGAGGACAGGGTAAGTCCGAGGAGGCGTATTGTATTACTCTCCGGGAGAATCATCTCGTCAATGCTTATGGGAGGCAGAAGAGGTTGCCTGTAATGGTTGACAGACAACAGCTTTGTCTAATAGGAATTGAAGTTGACAAGCCACTTCTTGCCCCAGTTCACCACAGAGTGTAGATCCCGCTCAAGGTCAGCAGCGAGATTATGTCTGTCCGCCACGACAGGTTTCTTACTGGAGCGGGAGTATATTGTAGTGTCATCTGCGTAGATGCCTACTTGGGACTTGATCTCATCTGGGAGGTCGTTGATGAAAATAAGGAAGAGAGTCGGGCCCAGGATAGAGCCTTGTCGGACACCAGCATTCGTGCTGTAGGACGAAGAGGCACGCCCATTCAGAACGACCTTCATTTTGCGGTTATTTAAGAAAGATTGGATTAGGTCAAGCATGCGACCGGTAATACCATAACCGCGTAGTTTGCATAGGAGGCCAGAGTGCCAAACCCTGTCGAAAGCCTTGGGGATGTCCAGAGCAATCGCGCGAGCCTGGTCAGACTCATCAAGGGCCTGTAGCATGTACTCCGTTTCAGTTGTTAGCAGATCGGCTGTGGACCTGTCAAATGGGAATCCATATTGCCTGTCGGAGAACAGTTTGTAGGCGGTGAGATGATGAACTATTTCAGCATTGATTATAGCCTCGAATACTTTCCCGAATATCGGTAGAAGTCTGATAGGGCGATAGTTGGATGGGTCCGAGGTTTCAACACAATTCTTAAAGACAGGAACGACTGAGGAGAATTTCCAGCATGCAGGAAAGCAGGAAGCAGAAAGGCAGTAGTTAAACAGTTTAGAGAGGACAGGGGAAAGTTCAGGGGCACACCTATTAAGGACTGTCACCGAGATTCCATCGTCTCCACACGCCTTATGGGGGTCGAGTTTTGAAATTACTCTGGATACTATTATCGGGGTAATATATACGTCGTGCAGTTTGGCCTCAGTTCTAACAGGGAAGTCGGATGGGTGCACTCCGGACGAGTCGAATGTGGAGTTGGATGAGAATCTGCGGGCAAAGCACTCAGCTTTGTCCGCAGATGTCGTGAGATCATCAAATCCATGGATTAAAGGAGGTATTGAGGATTTCCCATTGTTGAGCACTCTTTTACAAATCCTCCAATAGTCCTTGGAGCCGAACTTGCGGTCAGCTATGTGCTGTCGCATTCTCTCAGCAAACAACTGTTTGGCGTCATTTAGGGTTCTCTTGCACTCAGTGCGAGCAGATATGAACAGGCGCCTATTGTGATCAGTTGGCTGTCTCCGGAATAGACGGAAGTAATGGTTCCTGTGGGCAATGTCGGCTGAGCAAGCCGGAGAGAACCACGGAGAGGAATGAGGTTTTAAGCAATACTTCCTGGTGGGTATGAAGGCATCAATGCCAGCTTTCACCCATGACGAGACCTCAGAGGCACAGTCATCACCTGATGGGTCGAACACAAGGGGCGTCACAGATGAAATCGCGAAAGGCATCCCAGTCAGCTTTTTGGTAGAGGTAGGAGGTTCTATAAGTTTGGGGATCCAGGGGGTAGTGAGATTGGAAAGAAATACTGAGGGAGACTACAGCGTGGTCGGAGTTGCCGAGAGGGCAAAGCTGCGAGACTTAACAGGCGTCGGGCGCAGAGGTGAAACATATATCTAGCAGTGAGGAATGACCCGAGGGAGTGCTTGGGAAGCGGGTGGGGAAGTCCACCACTTGCGTAAGGGATTGGGAAATAGCAAAGTTCATGGCGTTAATGCCTGCTGGATCAGTAACGGCGTTTTCAAGCCACTCAGAGTGATGGGCATTGAGGTCTCCAAATACAAATATGTGGGCGAATGGGTGATAGGAAATAGCCTTATCTATGTCGTCGGCAATGCTATCTAGTAGGGATCAGTCAGGAGAGGAGGGAGAACGGTAAAGGAAGAATAGGTAGCTAACCGAACTGAGGAGAGACAAGCGGAGACATATTTATTGGTGGTCAGTAGATTCGAGTGAAGTCACCATAGTTATGGGGAGGTGTTCGCTGACATAAACACCCAGCCCATGCATGTGGACAGTGGAATCCTTCCTTAAAAGGGGAAGATAACCAGGGATGAAGAGGTCAGAGGAGGGAATAGCTGAGTGAGGTTAGTTTCGCAGAGCGCGAGGATGTCAGGGGACTTTTCATGCAGGAACGCTTCTACACTAGGAAAGTTAGGACGAATGGCTCGGATATTAGTGAAGGAGAGCTTAATGGGTTTAGGTGGTTTGGATTTAACTGGTTTAGGGTCATTTCTGATTTGTTTAGTCATGATTCTGTTTGTAGAAAGGGGCCTAGGTAGAGGATACAGGCGGTCATTATCCACGATCTGTGCTGGGAGGGAAACTGGCTAGGGCTGCAACAAGGTGTGGCCTCGGGGTTTCCCACCGAAAGCGCTTGCAGGGACACCCATCCATGGCACTACAAGAACCCCGATATTATACAACTGTTGATCATAGCAGCCGCTCTTGACGCTACGCAAGAGTTAGGGCTCCTAACTACCAGTCAGAAGCAGCAACCAGGAAACTGCCAACCCGGTACCCTCACAGTGATGAGCCATTGCCATCAACCGGCCAGATCGCAGGAAACTCACGGAAGCACCAGTACCAAGGTCTGAAGAGAGAGAAGAGAAAACCGGAAACCACATCCTAAACAGGAAACAAGGAACGAGCCTCTACTCCAGTTCAATAGACGTGGGAGGAGTATTGACCGGGCGATATTGTGACCTATCTACTCCTATTAAAAAAACAAACAAAAAAAACAAACAAACACGAACAACCTTCGAAAAAACACAAACTTATAAAAGTGGAGTTAACTAAGTTTTAACTTAGTCCAAATGAACTCCAAAAAGGGAAAAAAAAACAACGAAAAACACAGATATATGTACAAAAAAAAAGAAACAACGAAAAATACCTCACAGTTTAACACAGGAAATTTGAATTAAAATTCATTCTTCAATTCTTGCTTTTCCCAAAAATCAACATCAAGTTAAGCTGCTAAGTAAATTCCCATTCAAAGAACATAATATGGCGTGGAGGGGTAATGGCTGCAGATACCTTGGCCAAGGTAGCTTCGCATAACAGAATAAATAAAAAATTTTTAACTTTTTCTTTTTTTTTCAAACAAAGTTTCTTTTACAACATTTATTCATAAGAATTTGAAATCTTTATATTTTCTTTACTTTTTATTTGCAAACGTAATTTCAATTTTAATTTAACCGCGTTCCCAGTTATAACGTTATCTTGTTTCGTTTTTACTGCTAGTCAATTTGTTATATTTTTTATCGTCCAAATTTTGAAATTGACACATTTTTATCTCGTATTGTTTATTCCGACATCTAATGTATATATAAATATATATATATATATAAGTGTCCATGGCAAAATACAACGGAGACTTTCTAATGTTATTGATCCCAACCTCGCAGCTCAGATACAGTCACTTTCTCACCGGCGCAATGTGGCTTCCCTGTAACACTTCTACAAATACTTTCACGGCTCCTGCTCACATAAACTTAGCTCACTGTTGCCTCCTATATATAAACTTACTGGAGCCACAAGATTATCAACTTGTTAAACCAATAAAATTTAAACGCAAATTCTACTTCACCTGCTTCTTTTATCGCACATCCCGCCTCTGAAATTCTATTCCATTTATTTGCTCTCTCGATAGATACAATCTCCAATGTAAAGTTAATAGTCATCTCCTATATCACTAAACTGCATCCTTTCATTTTCTCTCATTCCACCTATCTCCGTCCACTTCACTTTCATCTGTATTCTCATCCTTCTCTTACTCTTTCTCATAACCTTCCTCCTATGTACCTCCCTGCAAAGCAGTAGCAGTAAAATGACTTGAATGGGGCAATACGATTATAAAAAAGCACCTGTTTTACAAAGTTTGTGAAGTTGGCATTTATTTTTGTCACTACAGTTTCATTCTTTATTAGCGATATTATGCTACATATATTTTTCTTTAATTTCCTGGAGATTTTTGTAATTTTCATACTTTCTTGTACAGCTAAAACTTACTTGAATTTCTATTTAATATTTAATGTAGTTTCGAGTTTTTAGGGAAACGTTTAGCGAAATTCAAAACTTCCTTCAACATTTTATAGATACAGCTAGATAAAAGTTTTGATGTCTTATTTTTTGATTTCCTTTTGTTTTAAGTTTTTAAAACAAAGAAATATATTCTCTTCTGCCTTGACAAAGATTGGTTTGTGTAGAAATCCTTAGTGATTTACACAAGTTGTTTTTTTTTTTAATTTCTTAACGTATTTTGTCTTATTCAGTTTTTATAAGTCGGTACGGGGCGTAATTGGGAAAAGTATTTTTATGGTCGTTTATAATTAGAAATCTTGCTTACGAGACAATAGTTATACTCTACTGCTTAAACACAACCCCGCTGTGTTTTTTGTTTTTTTTGCTTCGTCGTGTAGACTTTTGGTGTAGAAGCATGGTGATTTTTTGTAGCATTTGATGACCTCTTCATTTATATTTTCTCGGATTCCTTTGGACATATTTTATATATGTTATCTGATTTGTCACCTTTAATAAAGATATTTTTTTAATTTTCTAATTTATTGTTTATATATATATATATATATATATATATATATATATATATATATAATTGTATCACTCTGAGTAAGGCAGTAATCCCACCTACATAAGAATAAAAACATTAGGCATTAGGAGGCTACATAAGAGTAAAAGAATTAGGGGGATACATAAGAGTAAAAAGTTTATATAGAAGGAGAGTGAAGGGAAAGATGAACCAGTTAGAAAAGATCAAGAGAAGGATGGGAATACAGGTGTGATGACAGTTGCAAAGGTGGAGAGAAAGTAAAGGATATACAGAGTGGGAGTAGAGTCAAGTGGTTAAGAGATGAGTATTGACATTGCGTTTAACTTCCGTGAGGTTGTAGCCATCAGGAACGCAAGAATATGGAAGCTAGTTCCACAGGTGGGAAGTGCGAGAAAAGAACCTGAAGGAGTAGAATTGTTGTCTGCATTGAGTAGATCTAACAAGGAATTGGTGTAACCCAGTTACCAGTCTGGTTGCATGAGTAAACACCTGTTAAGAAATAGGGAGCAATTCCGTGTTTAATAAAAATAATAATAATAATAATAATAATAATAATAATAATAATAATAATAATAATAATAATTATATATATATATATATATATATATATATAAAATAAAACTAATGTAAAAATTACTATTTACATAATGTTTTGTGTCGTTTATTCAAATTTGAAAAACTTGACAACCCTCTTATAGAACCTGTAACTAATGGCCTTTATAGCTATTTTCTAAATCAACAGCCTAAGGTTGATCAATTTGAATTGAAAGTTTCGATCAAGCAAGGCATTTCTCTTGAAGAATTGCTGCAACAGTATAGTCACTGTTACACAGGTCGTAAGAAAACTAATCTAAAGTCATTGCATGTGAATAGCTTCACCTTTTTAAAATTAGATTTTAAAGTTAAGCACTTGTTCCTTTTCAAAGCACGAAAGGACAATATGCTTAGCATGTCAATACAACAAACAACCTACTAAAAATGTTATACATGTTTTACAAAGAGATGCTGTTGAAATTTATTTAAAAATTTGAAAGTTTCTTAATAAAAACCAAATCGCAATGAAGGCAGACATATTTCTTTTTGTTTTTTGTAATTTTTCATGTAAAATCAAGTGTTAGTATCAGTAAAATTAAAGCTGAACTCATATTTAAACGCTTATAAATGTTTATTTACAACGTTACAATAAAGAATATAAACTTTTAGTACGATAGGCTTTAGGTCATTTATCACAAAGCTAGCGCGGCTAAGATTTTTTTTTCATGATTCCGTCTCATCACAGTATTTATTTTTATTCGTAAAGCTCATGTTTCTAAATGTTTTACGGCGATTGTCATTAACTGTGTGTTTATTAAACTTGTATAAACATTCACACAGTAGGTGTGTCGTGTATACTAGTTTGTTTGTTTAAATCATTTGAAAAAATTACCCCGGTTGTATTATACCAGGCATTATTTGTATCGTGTTCCAAAAAATGCAAGGAAACATTTTGCTGGGTTGTTTTGGACATAACATCTTTTGTTTCAAATAAGCTATGGTATCATCCCAACTATGCTTGTAGAAGAAATATTCCTCATCATCCGCCAACTCATTATTGCTGGTAAAATACCAAATATAGATACCAACATTTCGGTCAATATCTGATTTCTCTAAAGTCATTGTTGACTGCTGCATTATTTCACAAACTGAGCTGAGGTACGTATAAAAGTTTACCGTTTTTTCATATAAAAATGTGAGATTTTTTCTATCATTGCTTGAATTCTACTGAGAATCTTCTAGCCACTCAGATTAGAGAGTGTAACCTTTATTTTTTAGATATGCCTTGCAAGTCTTAATTAACAAGGGTGTATTTTTTCCGGTGAAAAAATAGAATTCGAAAAAATAATTCTTGGCAACTGTATTTTTGAGATTATATTTTCCTGTATGGAGGCAACTGAATCTTTTTTAATGAACTCAAACGAAAGCTGACCCAACTGACAGGAGCTCGCTTTCAGAAATAATTGATCTTTTATAGCATTTGTGTACTGCATGACAATATATGTGGTAGGTATGGGAGATTTCAGTTCTGAAATTGTTAATCGGCCAATCCGTTCTTGGCGTTCACTTTCAATGTATTTATCTATCAACAAAATCGTATTGTTTTCACATTTTTAGTTCCAAAAACTTTATCAAGTGTGTGATAGCGGAATCGATCCTCCAAATAGTTCAGTATAGAATCTTCAGGATTCACTGACAGTCACCAGATGAATGAATCGGTTAATTACACAGCAAAACGACCTTATAATAAACATTGCTTTCAGTTTTAGATGTGTAGAGTCAATGAATGCAGGTCAGAGATAACTACACGGATAGGAAGGTTTGGGGTACACCCTTTGCAAATATTCGTTAAAACAATACATAATGCTTTTCCACTAGTGTTGCATAAATGAATAAACGGAAGGTTCATTTCATAATATCTAGTTTCAAATATTCAACTAAAACAATAAAAATGCGCGCTTGATTTACACACGGAATTTCTAGTGTCTGCAAATATATTATTGTTATCCACGTAGCTATTGATCGATAGATAACCGGAAAGTTGATTATACAAATATTGCATAGATTTACAATCGAAGCTAGCTATTTGAAGTGCAGCAATAATGGCGTCTTTACTAACACAAGCAAAACGTTTAATCCTGTGTAAGATAGTCAGGTTCTCAAGAACATTTACTGCTCCCGGATAAGATAAATCTTTGGCCTGCCCCCAGAGAAAACAATTTTTCGATGTCGCTGTTCAATGGCTTCACGTCTTCACTACGTAAAAGTCCAGGAATTGCCTCAGTCTGGGAATCTAAGCTTGATTGATCTTTAGTCTTTTTCTGATTCGATACTAACATTCCTATTTTTAGAAAACGATCAATTCTTTTTGTTTTTTTTATCATTATTATTTTTTAGATAAAGTAGAGCAAATTTCCGAAAAAAAATGGCGAAGACTAAACAGGTTTTTAAATAATCAGAAAAAAAAAAAGATTTATAAGAAGAGATGACTTTCTTTTTCCACAAAACAACAGCTCTGCAAATTGAATTGATTAATTTTGTATACAAAAGAAAAATATGACATATGACCACAAATTGATTTTGTGGTCATATGTCATATTTTTACTAACACATATATTCTTTTTGATTCCATATATCTTCACGTTTATTAGAATTATATTTGCTATAACAAAAAATGCACGGTCTTGACGACATATGAATACCCATATTTACAATTAATTGGTAGAAGACAATAACCATTAGACGTTAATTCAACTGAATAAATAAAAGATCAAACAATTGAAAGCGGTTTCATCTGCAATTACCACTGGCACTTCTATGTGGTACAATGGTTATCAAGCTTTTCTTGCCAGATCACATTACGAGTGAGTTCAATCTTAACTGGGTGTACTAAAATTTCGTTCATGTGTCACATCTAGGTTACGGTTAGGAAAGTCACCATTTACCATTTCACTACACGGTAAACAGGATGATTTTTCTAAGCGTTGCTTAAATGTGGCACAAAGCAGAATTCAAGCGGCACCTAGTGAGAATTTAACTCATTCCTCAAATTCAGTTGTTCTAATTACTCATTTGTAATTTGTCTAGTCAGAAAAGCGTGCTAGCCATTACAATATATATTATGTAATAAGTTCCTAAATGGACATTTCATATATGTGTTATTGTATTTATGCGCGGAAGCGTGTTTTGTCTGCGTCAGTAAATTGACTAGCTTAGTTAGAAAGCTATAAATAGCAATGATTTAAGACCAGTCTGTTTTATTCATGTTTAACATTTTCTCTTCTTTGTACAATTTAAAAATGAGTAAAATCGAATTCAGATTTTTTTTAGCACTACAACGCCAGACCTCGATTGGACTTGTACTTCTATCTTGAGATGCAGACACATAAGAGATGCAAATACATAAAGTTAAAATGATAAAAATCTAATTTCTATGACAATAAATTGAAATTCAAATTCAAGCAATCAAACGCTTAACTGACGGTTCGTCATTTTAACGCAGTAAAAGAAATATCATTTTCTGATAATGTCTAGACATAAAATTATATAAAGGTGATATAAATGTAATTGTTTTAAAATTGTTTTAAATCGTTTAACTCTATACGTGTGAGCATACTTGTATATATATATATATATATATATATATTAGTGGGTGTGTGTGCGTGTGCGCACGTGTGTTTCTATAAAGAAAAGTTTTATATATTACAGACGACTGACAAGCTGCTGCAATTATTTTTTCTTTATTTACTTTCTCCTGCTTTGCTATAGTCGTTTTCCTTTCTGGAAATAAATTATGTAGACATTGTCCGAATGTCGTGTATATCGGTGCGATTTCGGCTATTCTTGTGGCCATTATCATGAATTATTTATTTATTTATTTTAACCGAATGCTTTTAATTTCTATATATGTATCTAGATTTATAGATTTTTTCAGAAAACGCTGTGTACGTCGTGGCTATGTTCACAGTTGATGTTACTGAGTGCATATTTTACTTTTTTATTCTTAATGCATGCATTATTTTTAATGATATTTTAAATTAGGATGAGGCTATTATAGTTTTATGTTGTAGATGTATTTTGGAAGTTTCTTGTGTGGTTAAATGAGTTTATAAACATATAGCAATAAGTCCAATACAATTATACATGAATATAAATTCATCAAGAACATTAAGAATTCATATGAACTGTGTTTCTTCTTAAAACAAATTACATTATTGCAAATATTTAAATACCCACAAAAACATTGATTAAAACTGTACATAGTTTCAGTTGTGTTTAAGAACGCTATTCCTTCACTGGAAAATGTTCCTCGAAGAAGGTTGTTTTCGACTGAATATGGAAAGTTTTTTTTTTCTCGAGGGGGGGGGGGTAAATTTTTATGTACAAACTGGAAAAAATGAATATCCGAAAGACCAAAGTCAAAAGAATACAATATATGCTGGAAGATGTACAATTTCAACATTTGAAACTTCTGTACAACGACAACTCAAAAGCGCCTGTTACAACAAGCTGTCTTGTGTTGTGCTGAAAATAACTCCTTTACGATTTTCCAAAATTAACCGTGTTTTTTTTTTCTAGAAATAGACTTTTCAGAGGGCAAAAGCCAGTTGAGATATCGATTTTCAGTTTTTTAGCAATTTCATCCGTCATAATATTAGATTTATTTACCCTAATGGCTAGCAGAGCGTGTTGGAAATTATACAAATGTAACGGGTTTCCTGATTGGCTGAGTTGGGCCGACCTCGATTTGAACTTTTGGCGGGCTTAGAACGGAAGGGAAGCTTTCCGGCCTCTTGGTTAGCCGGCTTCGACACAGCACGGTCGCATTTTAGCACCGCTCCTATCTTTTACGTTGCCGCGGGGCCTACAGTGGGCGCCCTCATGTCTCTATTTCCCGAGACAGTTATACCAATCAAGGTAATTTCTTTAGGCTAATGCCTTATCATTTTATTCAGAGAGACTTTCTCCTAATCCTTCGTACCCTTTGTGGTATCCTTTTTGGGCAATTACATCACTTGTTCGAGAAAACTTCCCAAAGAATTCATCATGGCGAGTACATCGAACCCCCTTCGACCGAATGGAAAATGCTGTAGGAATCTGACCTCAGAAGATTAATTCCTGATCGTCGCGGGATTTGCAGCTCCATACGCGACCTTATGTCCGGGTCGACTTGATTTGAAGTTCCTTTCGTTACATTTTTCTTCTCTCTCTCTCTTTCTCTCTCTCTCTCTCTTGCTCTCTCTCATGGATGCTCCCATCTCTGACTGACTGACGTTGATCGGAGCCTTTTATAGTAATTTAAAATTTTTCGCACTGGATCGCTAAGACTTCTCAAGTCATACAAATAGCCACCATTGGCCAGAATATCAATTTAACATCAACTTGCAAAATCTGGTTTCGACTTTTTCTTTAAACATATGGTCAATCCTTTTTCATTTTGGAAAAAAACAGGATTTCACACGTCATTGTGAATTTTTGTAAAAGTGAAGAAGAAATTTGTTTTTAATACTTAATTTTATATGCGCCACAAGTTAAGATATTTCGAATAAAACATAGGTGAAACCATATAATGATACGCTTACGTTGTTTCGGAGTAATTTTACCTTCTTTGCTGTTATCTGAATAATTTGAACTTAAATTTTCATTACTTTTTTAAAAGCACTCATATAATTAATTTTGCTGTTTACAAAGAGTTAATTTTTACTACAGTTGATAGATTATCTAAATTGTATTTATACATTTGTCGTCTAGTCTTCTATGGTGTTGACGTATTTTTAATTGTATGAATTTTTAGTATATGTTTTACATATATATATATATATATATATATATATATATATACTGAAAGGCCATAACTATTAAGCCACCCCAGTGTTTTGAAAAAGGATGTATTTTATACCATTTTTTAGTAATAATTGATAAGTGAATAATTGCAAATGGAAATAGAATGGTTCTTTTGTTGATATTTTACAATAACATTTGCAACAAATGAATCTATAAATATTTAATAATTAACTATATTGCTGTTTAATATCTGAAAAAATGAAGAAAATTTAGTGTTTTTCGGTCGAGTTTATCTTTGCTTCCTTGCCTTGTAAAAATGTGTAATGTAATAATAACAAAAAAACAATTATATTTTGTGTTAGAATTATTCACTAGGCAATAACTACTTAAATTCCTATTAAAACATTGGATTGCCTTATAATTATGGCGGGTAGTGTATATATATATATATATATATATATATTCCATTTGTAAACGGGTTATTACGCGACCTACGTTTCTCACATGGTGTCTTCAGGCTATTTGCAATAACTGATTTTACTGTTTACCGTTCTTTTAAGAAAGCTCACTTATTTTTTTAATGCTCACGTGGCAGGGAACTTTTGAATGCGCAATTTTTAAAATTACAAGGAATTATGGTGTTTCTATCCATGGTTGCATGTACCTAAGAGGTATTTTTTAGTCTAATTTTATTATGACCACAAACTAAATATTTAAACAACATATATATATATATATATATATATATATATATATATATATATAGGTGTGTGTGTGTGTGTGCTAATTTAAGTCTTATGATAGATCAATACGTCTCTTCTAATATAATATAGGCTAATATAATGATATGGCCATGTGCCACTTCAATTATTATTTTGTTAAATATAATCAATATGAAAAACCGGGTATGAATTTACCTCATCGAAACATAAGTTTTAATCATGCTTTCTTGAGTATGCTTTAGATGCAGAACGTATAATAAAACTGAATATCCGATAATTTGATAACTAATACAGTGTCTGTTATTATTCTCGACAATCCGAGATAACAAGTTTGGAAAAACATGAGGATTAAATCACTTCACCTGCATTGGTGGGCCGAGATTAATTGCCCCTGATGACTTCATCATCATTCCCTATGTTGTTATTTACAAAGCTGTGTTTAGTTTGGCATATCGCCACAAATGTGGGCCAGTGTAAAAATGGAACTAGCAAGATTTCAGTCGCAAGCTTAATTTCATAAACGTAAGAGAGATGAATGTCAATCAATGAGTTTTAACCTCGCTTCTCTTTTAAGGATCAGTGGGACTTAATAGATAACTACTGATGCTGGTATAATGGACAAATGTTTATATACTATTTGCCATTCTTTTTTATTTAATTTATGTCAGGATTACCTCATGCGCATATAATTACCTTAACTTCCGTAACGTTTGCCATGTTGAATTTCCTTATTATCTGTGAATAATATGCATATCTGCATAGTTGTCAGATATATATTATCGATGTTTCTCTTTAGAGTTAATAATTCAGAGTTTGGCCGATAACTGGCAAAAAAATGACGAAATCAAGCATTTTCAACAGCTATATTGCAGGCTATGTTGAATAATATGTAATAACAATATTTCCTTTTATATTGAGGCTGATTTTAAAATCAATACCATACACGTCCTCGAATATAAAGTATAAAACAAAACATAAACAACTTTAAAACAAGTGTATTCCCGAATCATAAGTACATAAGGGAAACACAAAGTCATTCTTTCACTCGTAGAGAGATATCTCAAACAATTCATGATGGGGAAAATATTATTGAATATTGTACTAGGTTCGCATCTTATGAAAATCAACTTTTTCTTTCATGTAAGGAGTGTAACTATGGTCTATATATCAGTACACTACCAGAACAATTCATTAAAATGGTATAACATGTAATCATGATAAATTTTCAAAACAAAATATGTTATTTAGAACTGAAAGCAACGAAGGTTCGCACACTGAATCAGTCAAAAATAATCAAGATGTGGAATTAATAAAACGTTCTTTTAAATATCTTATTGCAATGATTAGATAAAAAGATTCTTCCTAGGTTATAAGGAAATGGTTAGTTTTTGATGCTGTCAGAACAAAACTTTAACCTAAAAATTTGAATCATCTTTTAAGTTAAATTCTTAGGTCGATATTTTGATGTAAATCGCATGCATTTCAACAATTTCATTCTTAAATAGTTAAACTCTCATCGGTATAGAAAGACTTTCACAGATAAAAAAAATAAAGTCAATCTGAGAGAGGATCATCCATCTTCAAAACTCGTCAGCATGTGCTACATAAATACAAATAAATAATTTTTCCAAATAACTGCAACTCCATAAATTAAAGTCTTTAAACAGGAGAACAAAGAAAATGGATATCACACTTAACTTGAAAAGAAAAAGACGTGTAATAAATACGTTGACTTTTTAAACATCTTAAAACAAAAAGAAAGAAGTTACTACCCATCATTTTGGAAAAGCAATAACATCTAATTGAGAAAATTATTTTCCTGAACAAATAGATTAGATAGATAGATAGATAGATAGATAGATAGATAGATAGATAGATTAGATAGATTAGATTAGATAAATAGATTAGATAGATTGATTAGATAGATTGATTAGATAGATTAGATAGATAGATAGATAGATAGATAGATAGACAGATTAGATAGATTAGATTAGATAAATAGATTAGATAGACAGATTAGATAGATTAGATTAGATAAATAGATTGATTAGATAGATTGATTAGATAGATTAGATAGATAGATTAGATAGATTAGATAGACAGATTAGATAGATTAGATTAGATAAATAGATTAGATAGACATATTAGATTAGATAGACAGATTAGATAGATAGATAAGATAGATAGATAGATTAGATAGATTAGATTAGATAGATAGATTAGATAGATAGATTAGATAGATAGATTAGATAGATAGATTAGATAAATTAGATTAATAGATTAGATTAGATAGATAGATAGATAGATAGATAGATAGATAGATAGATAGATAGATAGATAGATAGATAGATTCAGGTGTAGGCATAGTTACAGATTGAATACATTTTATTTCAGTGGATATGCTCTTCATCGGAAGTATTATTCTACGCTGGGACGTTTCAAAAATATGTGGCGGCTAACATTTTGATTAGACGGGTGAGCAGTCATAAATTAAAAAAAACATATTGACACTGTATCGATATTTTCCTCGTTCATGAAGGTGTTTTCTAACTTTATGTTCGAGTCAATATTACTTAAATTACTTGCTCTTGTATTTCGATAACACTCTTATTAATGCAACTTTCTTTAATTATTTTCATATATAGAGTCCGCAAACATCTAAACTTATTTATAAATGGAACTTTGTCTGTGTATGCTTAGGTGTGTGTCTGTGTGTGTGTCTGTGTGTGTGTCCGTTACCTATAGACTCTGGAACGACTGAACCGATTTTCTTGAAAATTTTCACAGTTGTACTATAAGCGTTTGCGAGTGTTCTTAGCAAGCTTTTGTGTCGATGTACCCCCGATAAATATTGAAAATCGAAAAAGTCGGGTTATAGAAGGAATGGTCCGATTTTAATCCAATTTGATACACTCAAATTTTATATATATATATATATATATATATATATATATATATAAGATAAGATGTTTGTGTATATGTCTGTTTATCTGCTTGGATGTCTGTATTTTCTTCAGCCCTTTTATTTTAGTTTTTGGTTTGGGTTTGGCTCTAAGTAGATATAATTGTAGTTCTTAGACTCAGCCATGATACCATTTAGTTAGAGGACTTATGTAACCTTCAAAATTCAGTTTATGACGAAAAAAACTTATTTGATATCGATACCAAGAAATCAAAATGTATTCATTTTTTCAGTCTACGGTTTTGCTTTAACTGGAAACAACTATTGCTTTTTTAGTCTTTCGTGCCAACGTCCAAAGAGTTTGAGCTCCAGGACCATTGATTAGTTTTAAAGCTTTCATTACACCCGAGCAACACCTGGCTATACTGCTATAGTATACATAACTTGAATGATTTCAAAAAGCGTACTTATTAATTAAAATTGTAAGAAAATATCTTTTTTCGTTTATGTTTTCGCAGACCTCAAGAAATCGTTTCTCCAATATTTTCCTGAGTTCTTGTTCAGTTCAGTCAGTTAAGTGCCATACGTGATACACGCTTTGGGCGATCATGTCTCGAAAGAGACATGACTGACTGGGCAGAAGATTACTCCGCAGTAGGTTGCCATTACTTTCTGCGGTAGACTGGTTGCCGACCAAGGCTATAGAACCCAATCTGTCCTATTATTTAACCCATAACTAGAGGGAAGCGACGGATTAATACCTTTCCCAGTCGATATCCATTGCACCTCAACACTTCTATGTTCATGTTGTTTTATGGAAAGAATCTGCAATCAAAGTTTTAACTATATTTGTTTTTTGTTTTTTTTACTTAAACATTTTTTTAAATATAACACAAAGTAGGTTAGTGTTATGAGATCTTTTGAACGTTGAGTGGTAAACAATATGTTGGGGAGCACCCTTTTTCTTTGCACATAATAATGGACTCGCCTGACGTGTACATATAATCCTGCCTGTGGAGAGTATGGCAAGGGTTGAGTGGTGGTTGTCAGGGAGTTAGTATAGATATAAACTCATTACCCCGGACTTACTTCTTCATTACAAGATTGTATATACTGATTCTTACTGACAGTATTCCTGAATTGACTAACCAGTGTTCGAGTTTGTATATTCTCGTTCAATATAACTTATATTTTCTATCTTAATATCTTCTTTTGTTATTCATTATTATTATTTTGCATATTTCCTCAACAAGAATCCACAACACGATACTTTATTCATCAACGGATTAGAGATATCATCATTGAATTCACTTTAGGTAAACCTTGTCAAAGTTAGCCCCTTTTATCACTTTGAAAATATGAGTCTGCCGCCATTCTCCCTCCTCTCCTGACTGCTCCCTACTAGATAGCATTGCTGACGACATAGATAAGGCTATTTCCTATCACCCATTCGCCCACATATTTGTATTTGGAGACCTCAATGCCCATCACTCTGAGTGGCTTGAAAACGCCGTTACTGATCCAGCGGGCATTAACGCCATGAACTTTGCTATTTCCCAATCCCTTACGCAAGTGGTGGACTTTCCCACTCACTTCCCAAGCACTCCCTCGGGTCATTCCTCAATGCTAGATATATTTTTCACCTCTGCGCCTGACGCCTGTCAAGTCTCGCAGATTTGCCCTCTCGGCCACTCCGACCACGCTGTTGTATCTCTCAGTATTTCTTTCCACTCTCACTCCCCCCCAGGAGCCCCCTACCTATAGGACCTCCTACCTCTACCCAAAAGCTGACTGGGGTGCCTTTCGCGATTTCCTCTGCGACGTCCCTTGGGGAAAAGTGTTCGACCTATCAGGTGATGACTGTGCCTCTGATGTCTCATCATGGGTGAAAGCTGGCATTGATGACTTCATACCCACCAGGAAGTATTGCTTAAAACCTCATTCCTCTCCGTGGTTCTCGCCGGCCTGCTCAGGCGCCATTGCCCACAGGAACCATTACTTCCGTCTATTCCGGGGACAGTTAACTGATCACAATAGGCACCTGCTCATATCTGCTCGCAATGAGTGCAAGAGAACCCTAAATGACGCCAAACAGTTGTTTGCTGAGAGAATGCGACAGCACATAGCTGACAGCAAGTTCGGCTCCAAGGACTATTGGAGGATTTGTAAACGAGTGCTCAACAATGGGAAATCCTCGATACCTCTTTAATCCATGGATTTGAGGTTCTCACGTCATCTGCGGACAAAGCTGAGTGCTTTGCCCAAAGATTCTAATCCAACTCCACATTTGACTCGTCCGGAGTACACCCACCCGACTTCCCTATTTGAACTGAGGCCAAACTGCACGATGTATATATTACCCCGACAGTAGTATCCAGAGTAATTTTAAAACCCGACCCCCATAAGGCGCGTGGAGACGATGGAATCCCGGTGATAGTCCTTAAGAGGTGTGCTCCTGAACTTTCCCCTGTCCTCTCTAAACTATTTAACTACTGCCTTTCTGCTTCCTGCTTTCCTGCATGCTGGAAATTCTTTTCAGTCGTTCCTGTATTTAAGAATTTTAGGGAACCCTCGGACCCTTCCAACTAACGCCCTATCAGTTTTCTACCGATATTCGGGAAAGTATTCCAGGCTATAATCAATGCTGAAATAGTTCATCATCTCACCGCCCACAAACTGTTTTCCTACAGGCAATATGGATTCCGCTTTGCCAGGTCCACGGGCGACCTGCTAACAACCGTAACGGAGTACATGCTACAGGCCCTTGATGAGTCTGACGAGGCTCGCGCGGTTTCTCTGGACATCTCCAAGGCTTTCGACAGGGTTTCGCACTCTGGCCTCCTATGCAAACTACGCAGTTATGGTATTACCGGTTACCTGCTTGACCTAATCCAATCTTTCTTAAATAACCGCAAAATGAAGGTAGTGCTGAATGGGCATCTACGCAGATGACACTACAATATACTCCCGCACCAGTAAGGAACCTGTCGTGGCGGACAGACATAATCTCGTTCCTGAACTTGCACAGGATCTACACTCTGGGGTGAACTGGGGCAAGAAGTGGCTTGTCAACTTCAATTCATCTAAGACCAAGCTGTTGTCTCTCAACCATTACAGGCAACCTCTCCTGCCTCCCATAAGCATGGACCAAGCGATTCTTCCAGAGAGTAACACACTACGCCTACTCGGACTTACCCTGTCCTCAGACCTCAAATGGAACCACTATATTGAATCCATAGCAAAATCTACTGCTAAGAAGGTTGGGTCACTATGTCGATCCAGGATGTTTTTTCCACCTGAATCCATCCTGCATATATACAAGTCAACCATCCATCCATGCATGGAGTACTGCTACCATTTATGGTCAGGTGCCCCTGCCGTTCTCCTCGGTGTTCTTGACAGGCTCCAAAGGAGAGTCTTTAATGTGATAGGTACTGATCTGGCGGCTCGACTGTAGCCACTTTCCCATCGTCGAAATGTGGCCTCCCTTTGTCTGTTCTATAAATACTTGCATGGCTTCTGCTCGGATGAGCTTAAGTCACTGTTGCCTCCTCAACAGGTGTTTACTCGTGCAACCAGACTGGCAACTGGGTCCCACCCATTCACATTCAGGTTAGCCAAATGCAGACGACAATTCTACTCCTGCAGCTTCTTCTCTCGCACTTCCCGCCTGTGGAACTCGCTCCCGTATTCTTGCTTTCCTGACGGCTACAACCTCCAGAAATTTAAATGCAAAATCAATACTCATCTACTAACCACTGGATTCTAGCTCTCTCCCCACCCCTGTATAACCTTCCCTTTCTCTCCAACTATGTATCTGTCATCGCACCTGCTTTCTCAGCTTTCTATTGTTCCTTTCTAACTAGGTTGTACTCCTCACTCTTTTCTAATTAATCTTTTACATTTATGTAGCCCCCTATACATCAGTGGCGTTTCCGCCTTGCTCGGGGTGAAATGATTAAAAAAAAAAATTTTGCTCGAAATGAATCGTATCTTTCTCGATAAAATGTCCTCTACCAAGCGTAACATAACAAACTCTGAACAAGATCAATAAAATGTACCTGTAACAGTATGGTCAACAAAATAATGGTCTAATTTATCTCATTGGTGATACGCAGCACCATATTCTAAAACTTATTAAATTAACATAAAGTGATTCCATAATCTTCGGATATTCAAGTAGTTTTAGGTTTGGTGGCAAATTACCCTACTGATTTTTATGTAGACGCATAATTTCCCACAATCTTGGAAAGTGTTAATCTTCTACGCATCTTACTAAGTTAATTTTCTATGGAAAATTTAACGTTAGATATGGTCAAAATTTAAATATAGATTTTGACGTCTGATCTATTTAAACGTTAGCTTAGATTATCTTTTCTAGTTTTTGTATCCGTTTTATATTTAACGTTACTAATTTGAATAATCCTTTATTATTTCGTTGTGGTTTTTTGACTAAAAATATGTGATCATATGACAAAACATTTTTCTTCAAAAATTTGTCCGAATAAAATATTTAACATTAAAACAAAAGAAAAACTATTACATGAAAGAAATAAAAATAAAAACAAAACAGATGAGTTATATACATCCGACAAAATGTTTATATTTAAAAAATTAGCATCTGGATATTTTTAACTTTTCTAAATTAGATGTAAACAGGATTTTTCCCAAATTATTCTTGTCGTTATAGATATTAAAAAAAGTGATATGATTTGTATTCAAAATATTAAACGAACCACTAAATGTTTTTATCTAGCTTGTCTTTCACTTGTCTGTTACACTCACAAACACACACACACACACACACACACACACACACACACACACAGAGAGAGAGAGAGAGAGAGAGAGATTTTTTATTCACCTGTAGTTTTTTTAACGCATTCCAAGAAGTCATTCTAACAGCATTTTTCACTATCCCCTTTAACCAGGACTTCATAGAATAGTCAGAAATTTGAAAAGGACATATCACTGTGACCAAAATCACTATATTCTGCATTTATTTAACTTCTACGTACGATTAGCAAGCGGTCGGTAATCATTTCATTCGCTATGACTGTAGAACAATAGTAAATAAAAATGCACTGTGAATGCATTCATTCACGCAAATCTCTAGAAGGAAAAGGATAAATTATCATATTACAAATTACGAAATTATTATTTTTTGCGTATTTAGAAAGATTGTAGATTGTGAGTATTTCTGGTAATATAAGTACTATATCTTTCCTTATCTACTGTTTAGGAAACATGCTAAAATCGATATATTTCTCCAGTTAATTATTTCTCTCAATTATTGATGAATTCTTTGCAGAACAGAAAGAAAACTACAAAAACCTCTCCAGCGGTTGCTGATGGGAAACGAGAAAAACGACTAAACCTCGTTGTGAGAAAGAGGCTAACACTCACCTTCAAGCAAGAAAACAATGTGTGTGTGATAGCAAAATAAAAAACAAAAACAAAAACAAAACAAAAACAACCAAAAAACAGCCTAACAGACATATTGCAAATTGAATATACCAAAATCAATCAAGTACAACAATTTAAGTATTTGGGATGTATATTTAGAGGAAAATAGACAATGCGTCATTGAAATTCGAAAGCGCATTGAGATACCGAAAAATGTTTTCCAAAATAAAAAAAAATGTATTAAGAAACAGAAATATATTGTTGGAAACAAAGGAAAACGTACTGGATTACCAGTCCTTCTATGTAGCAGTGAATGCTGCACAGTCTCTTCACTGATGAAGAAGACAGAAGTAAAACAAATGTGGTTGTAAGAAAGCATACTGAGAGATATATGTATATATCAGAAACATCGAAGTTTTAGAGAAAATGGGAACAAAATGGGCATATATATATAACATTACAAAGAGACATTTACAATGTTAGGACAAATAATGAGAAAAGGGAGCTTGGAAAATCTGAAACTCCCTGAACAGATTTAGAAGAGATTAAAAGTTAATGTTTAGAAAAAAGAACAAAAAGGCAAAAGTTATTAAGAGCTACAATTCCTGAAGTCGTGAAGAGCCTTGATCACCATCAGTCTGAAGATACATGATTACTGAAATAATAATAATAATAATTTATAATATAAATAATTTATAATATAAATAAATATAAGAAAAATATAATATAAATAAATATAATATAAATAATTTATAATATAAATAAATAATTTAATATAAAATAAATATAATAATATAATAATATAATTAATATAATAACATAATAATAATATAATAACATGATAATAATAATATAATCTAAATAAATAAAACAATAGAAATATAATATAAATATTTATAATATAAATAATTTGTAATATAAATAAATAATTTAATATAAAATAAATATTAATAATATAATAATATAATTAATATAATAACATAATAATAATATAATAACATGATAATAATAATATAATCTAAATAAATAAAACAATAGAAATATAATATAAATATTTATAATATAAATAATTTGTAATATAAATAAATAATTTAATATAAAATAAATATAATAATATAATAATATAATTAATATAATAACATAATAATAATAATATAATAACATGATAATAATATAATCTAAATAAATAAAACAATAGAAATATAATATAAATATTTATAATATAAATAATTTGTAATATAAATGAATAATATAATATAAAATAAATATAATAATATCATAATAATAATATAAAATAAATATAATATAAATAAATAAAACGATAAAATATAATATAAATAAATATAAATAATATATAATATAAATAAAAACTGATAGTATAAAAAATTTCTTAAGAAAAAGCACCTGTTAGCGTTTTAATTATTTATTTTCAATTTGAGGTTAGTAACAATTTAAAATTATATAATTAATAAAGGAAACATATATATGAACATCAGTTAGTATTATACAAATAGAGAAGTAAGTGTCTTTATGCGTATTCATTCATGGCATTGTGATTCTCATGCGTCAAAATAAGCTGTGTAAATCTTGCGAGTTAGTTCCGAAAATTAGCTATTCCTGGGAAGTCAGTCAGTTAACTACCATACGTGAAACACGCTTGGGCGATCATGTCTCGAAAGAGACATTACTGACTGGGCAGAAGATTATCCCGGAGTATTTTGCCATTGCCTTCTGCGGTAGACTGGTTGCCGACTAAGGCTATAGAACCCAATCTGTCCTGTTATTTAACCCATAACTGGAAGGAACAGACGGATTAATACCTTTCCCAAGGGTATATGCGCGTAAGTGAATGCAATGAATTCAACTGGAATTCGAACTCGGCTCCCCGATTTCTCGTTCCGAGCCGATATCCACTGTTGCTCGAAAAGTGGTGTGACTGAATAAATAAATCTCCCACACAAGCAGACACTGATAAACGTCTGCACCTAAACTCAATACCGTTTAGGAAAGTAATGCGGCAGTACGTGAAAGAATTTCGATTAATCACACTTTTTACTCAATGTCTTAATTATTTTAATCAACATAAATATTTATTGGTAAAATTTAAACATATTTTTGTATGTTTACACACGATAGTGTATATATCGGACGAGATAAAACATCATAGGGATGTTTTGGTGTTTTATGTTTTGTTCAATAATATGGATGATAGCTACAAATTCATCATGTTGACGTAAGGACAAATATTTAAGTGATTGTCTAAGTAATTGTAACTAGCTAGGTCAGGAGAGTAGCCATTGATGAACAGAGAATATAATTTTTGATTATTGCGTTATGGCAATCAACAAAGATTGTATATGTAAATTTATATATATGTTATATATTCGGCTTCATTCGTTTCGTTTTTATCTATTAATGCGTTTGTCTTTGCGAATTAATTATTTAACTGATTAAATTATGCAAGTACCACCTACTCAAATGACTTATCTTTCCACATATCAAAATCCAATAGCATTTACAGTGATGAAAAGTCAACCTGCGCATACTAGTTGACTGTAGTCTCAGTCGCCCAGTGGAAGAAAGTTGAGTAAATGAAACTTACAAAAAATAAAAACTAAGAAAAGCGGGTCGATAAATATTTACGCCCAATAAAATTAAATAAGAAATAGAATTCTAAATGAATGTTTTTTAATCATATCACCCAGAGCAAGGCAGTAACGCCACTGATGTGCAGGGGGCTATTAAGAGTAAAAAAAATTAAAGGAGAGTGAAGAGAAGGACGAACCAGTTAGAAAGGAGCAAGGGAAGGATGGGAATACAAGTGTGATGACAATTGCAAAGGTGGAGAGAAAGAAAAGGATATACAGGGCGATGTGAAAAGAACTAGTATCAAGTAGTTAAGAGATGAGTATTGACTTTGCATTTAAATTCCTGGAGGTTGTAGCCGTCAGGAAAGTAATAATAAGGAAGCGAGTTCCACAAGCGGGAAGTGCGAGAAAAGAAGCGGCAGGAGTAAAATTGTTGTCCGCATTTGGTTGATGTAACTGTGAATGGGTGAAACCCAGACCGTAATTATAGAAATATGTATAGTTTTGCATAAAATAAAAATAAATGGCACAACGCCTGAAGTGGTGAACTGCTGCAACCATAATATGTTTTAATCTAAATATTTCTAACTACTGACCCATGCATTTGATAATATTCATTTTCTGTGATACAGCAATTACATGATCGATAGTATGGAATAGATGGCTTCTTTTGGTGAGTGTGAAAACTGCTCGAATGAATAGATAATGCATCGTATTTACGAGGTATAGGATAGACAGTGGAAACAAGCCTTTTCTAAATTCCCCATCATAACTATATATTGATAAAATCAAATCCGGCATACTACAATTATTCTATAAGGTCTCCTTTACATAAAATTGTTCGTTATATTTATTACACAAATTTACACATGCAATAAGTGGCAAGTGGCTTCAATGGGATGAAGTGAATTGTTTGTCATCTCCATTCTACCACTTACTTCGTGGCAATTACTGACATACTCTTGTATATCACCAAAACATCTCACTATATATACAAAATCCAGTCTTAGAAAAAACAAAATAATACAAGCGCTTGAGCTGATACTAATTTTAACTTACCCGTCGCAGTGAGTATTTTGCATTATTCAGTTCAACCGAGCTGAAAAGGCTGAAAATATTATTATTGGCAGAAGGCTAAAAATATTGAGCACCTAGCGAGAAATGAACTCACTAAACAGTCGTAAATAATCTAGGGAATAAGATTGTTTTCAGTAAATGATATTAGTAATGGTGACGTAGTGCAGC
The DNA here is from genome assembly GCA_037127315.1 of Ascarosepion bandense. NCBI lineage: Eukaryota > Metazoa > Mollusca > Cephalopoda > Sepiida > Sepiidae > Ascarosepion > Ascarosepion bandense. The sequence continues at coordinate 643,603 of JBBBDQ010001320.1, forward strand.
CTGCTGCATTCAGTTACTGTTTATGCGGGGGTGGGTGGTTTTTGACCAGATGCCCAAACCTATTCGCTCGGGATATCCACATTAACATAACCGACATTGTGTCACATCTCGTGTCTATAGTGAACGCTTGGTAAATAACGCCGATTCTTGGCTCGGAAGTCAGGATCAAAGTGTCGTATCGTTGCTTAGATACTAACTTTCTGCTCTCTGGCCAGCTGTAGCATGCAATACCTGGTGGCGGGTGTGTAAGTTTTGAAAGAGAACGACTAGCTATGGCCAGCTAAGACAAGTTATAAAACAAGCTAAGACCGCCCCAGAAAAACTTTGTAACCAGTTATCGCGTATTCGGTGACTAAGTAATCTCTGATGCCGCTTGTACCACATGTTGCCTCTATGATAAAACTTTGAAACTAAGTGTTAAATTAAAAGAAATTAGATTATTTCTGTATATTTACTTAACTCATAAAGAGAACATTTTCAAGAGCTATGTTTCTTACTTCTAATTCATCTGAAATTTTTCTCAGTTAAAATTCAAAGAGAATTATATTAGATGTTCTTGAATGCAATTTTCGAGCTACCAGTTAATTTATTTTGAATTGCATTTCCTTAAAAGGAATCTAAATTTCAAAGTAAAATAATTAGCTTATATCATATATAAATAACTCTCTTTTTGGCCCAGAGGGCAGGATCAAAATATAGTACCTGTGCACTACATGTATTTTACTTAAATACTCACTTTCTGGCCCTCAGTCGCCTCCTGCTCAGCGTCCGCTTTATTTCTGATTCTGCTACTCAACTTCGATTCCTGATGCAATTACGACTTATTTCCAGGTTTAGGTTTGTCTCTGCTTCAAAGATGAAATTGTCAAGTCCGCTTGTGATCCAGTTACCCTCGGTCAATCCGGCAAAGTAGACGACGATTGTTCAGTTCTAATTGCCATGTCTTCTTACGTGCTAGCTCGCAGTTATTTCGATTAACTTTGGTTGGATCTTGTAGAGAAAGTGAAACGCGCCAACTGACGTCCGAAGTGCACACAAGCTAGCTTTCCCACCTACCTGGAAGTAAACACTGTCTAGGTCGCAGCCGAACACGTCCTCCCCGGATTACGTTCAACTGCAGCCGAGATCCGACCTTTGCAGATCATGTTTTCAGACTGTGCTGTGATGTTCCTGTCGACTACTAACGACATTTATGCCAAACGCAGACAATTCATTCTGCCCATGAAAATACACCAGTCTGTTCCGTTTATGCCAGATGATACCAACGACGTTATTCCAGCCTGTTCTGGTCATATTAAATTCTGCCAATCGCTGCCGACGTTCCAGCTTACGGTCTTTTCCAATTTCCGATTGTTTACTCATCGCTTTTAACATAAAAAAACTGACGTTGAAAAATTTTACATCTTTGCCCTCTTGTCTTTATAGTATTTGTTTTTTTCACACATACAAGTGTTTGTAGGGTTGATATCTTCCAAGGCTGCGCAACAAATGTTGTAAACTAGAGCACCTACTAAAGACTGAATTTACTACTCAAAAATCTTTGAGCAAGTCAAATATAAATATTGCTCTAATGATTACATCAATATATTTTCTTTTGGCGGAGAGTTATAAAATTATCAGGATTTGAAAAGTTCACCAATGAATAATAAGATCTTTTTTTTAATCGTTTCACCCCAAGCAAGGCTCACAATTCATTTTTTGATCTGCTCAGCTCTATGTCATTTTCGACTTTTTAGTTATTCGAGATTAGAGTATGTCTTTTTATTTTACACTTTCTTGCCCAAATCAACTTTGGAAAATTCGAGATAGTTGGATATAATTGGATAAAACCTCATATTAATGATAAAGTTCTAGCTTTATGCTGCTTTTGAAGAAATGCAATTGAAATGGTCATGGAAAATATATATATAAATGGATTCGTTACAGCATTATTTGATTAAAAAGTTATTATTTCAACAGTAAATTAAAAAAAGCTATTTTAATTAAGATATTTTATAGTATTTGAAAACTAACTCAATACAAACATATAACCATATCATAAAAATGTTAATTGTAAGAGCATTTAGAAACAAAGGAAGGACTTATTTGACGGCATAAGCTTTTTTTAAAAAATGTCAGTATCTTCCTTCAAATCCATAGACACCATAAGAAATTTCAGATGTTAATTTCACTGCTCTTCTAATGTGATGCAAAATCAGGCAACTTTTAGTTTGCAGAGATGCTTAAATTTCTTTTTACTGAAAATATTTCATTAGTTGCAAGTTCAGGAATCTCATTTTCAAATAGATTGATAAATTTTGACCAATGCAAGAGTTCAAAGTTGAGGTTTGGTATTTTATTCAAGGTTTCCTTGGATGACTTCCAAATTCTGAAAGCATAAAATCAATTTCTATTTTAATTAAATATTCCATGAATATTCTCTTCTATAGTTTGTTGGATAAAACTTTGAAACTAAGTGTTAGATTAAAAGAAATTAGATTATTTCTGTATATTTACTTAACTCATAAAGAGAACATTTTCAAGAGCTATGTTTCTTACTTCTAATTCATCTGAAATTTTTCTCAGTTAAAATTCAAAGAGAATTATATTAGATGTTCTTGAATGTAATTTTCGAGCTACCAGTTAATTTATTTTGAATTGCATTTCCTTAAAAGGAATCTAAATTTCAACGTAAAATAATTAGCTTATATCCTATACATTGCTAATCACATTCACGAGACAATCATTCATTGCAATTTGTTCATTAACCACGAAACTCGTTCAGTATCTTACAAAAATATATATATAGCATAATACCACTTATTTGCAATGAATCTAAAAAAAGAAGGTAACATTCTCATGAGATAAAAAAAAAAATTTATATGCAGTAACTTTTAAAATATATATAAAATATATAGTGATAAGAAAACTGAGAGGAGGATGAATAATGAAAAAATATAACAGAATATTCAAACTAAAATAAACATATATTAGTAAGGCCCGTTCACCCCACAAAAATTCAGAGTGGCAATATTTATTCTGTAAAAGTAAAGCATTGTAGCACAAGGCCAAAAAAGGGGAGGTGTAGATGTTGGTTTTCCCTTAACTATCCTATACCTAGCTAAACACATTATTTATTGTATCAAAAATACAATTATGGCACAAGGCCGAACAAGGGGAGGAGTAGAGGGTGATTCTCGCTTAACTATCCTATACCTAGTTAAACACTATCAGGACCCATTCACTCCTTACAATTTGCTCAATCACCAAAAGAACCCATCCATCACACTATTAATTTTGTACAAAAATACAAAATTGTGGCACAAGGCCGAAAAGGGGAGGGGAAGAGGTTGGTACTCACTATTTATTTTGTAGTATATACAAAATTATGGCACAAGGCCTAAAAGGGGAGGGGGAAGGTTGGTTCTCACTATTTATTTTGTAAATATTACAAAATTATGGCACAAGGCCTAAAAGGGGAGGGGGAGAGGTTGGTTCTCACTTAACTATCCTATACCTAGCTAAACACTATCACGACCCATTCATTCGTTACAATTTGCACAATCACCCATCCATCACTTCCCAATTCTTTATACACCACAATACCACATATTTACGAGGGGCTCCTAAAAACGGGGGAAAACCAATGACAATAAAATGTATTTATATACAATATAAAATATAATTTAAAACATTTAATGAAGAATGAAATGATGAGAGGGGGATGAACCCAAAAAATAAACTAAAAATACAACACATCTGTTAAACAAAAATATTAAACAATGATAGTAAGACCCGTCCATTCCAGAAAAAGGAGTGGCCGCTGTATTCCGCCAAACGGCGAAATCAAGTAAAACAACAGCTATTCTTAGAGTGAATGGATCGTTATTAGGATTAGACACGGGGAGAACAAGGCTCTTCCCACTTCATCTTCGGCATTGTCCCAAATACAAATGTAAATTTGCAAAATAAACCTCGTGAGTGAGATGGACTATCGAGACTAAAAAATTAATGGAAGAGTCCACATTTTGTTAAAAACTACGTTACACTTGGTCTACTTTCATTGTAATGCTTCTATTTTAGAGGGTTTTGTATAAAGGTAGCAATCTTTATTCATTCGATATCAAGCCACAGGAACAGGGCATCAAAAATGGGAAGTAGTTTAACAAAGTCCAAACTCAAAACAATTTCTGAAGCAAGGAACATTCCTGAAATTCTTCCTGTCGATAATCTTGCGTCAGGAGATTATAACGTAGAGAACTTAGTTTTTGCAAGTGGCGGATCACTGAGCTTTTCTTACGCTGGTGCCGTGAGAGTTCTTGAAAAACTTGGCATATTGAAAGGAATAAAACGTTTTGCTGGTGTTGGAACTGGCGCTATACTAGCTTCACTTCTTGCTGTAAATTGCGATTCCAATGAAATCCAAGACATTCTCGACCAGAATATTGACGATTTGATTGTCGATGACCAGACGGGATTTGAGAAAGCCTCTAAGAATCTACCCGAATCGTATGGCTGGAACTTTGGCACTAAATTCCGGGATACTTTAGGACGCCTATTTGCGTCAAAATTGAACGAAGCCACTCTTACATTTCTACAGCTTTACCAACTTACTGGTAAAGAATTGTGCATTATAGCTACCAACGTTGATACACTAACTATGGAATATTTTCATCCTAAAATAACCCCTAATATGTCTATCGCCCATGCTGTGTTTATGTCCCTCATTATACCAGGCATTTTTGCCTCCACGAAATATGGCCTTGGTAAGGAAAAATGCCGGTATGTTAATGGTAGCCTGCTTTGCAGCTATCCAATTCACTGTTTCGATGGGTGGCTCCTCTCTATGGATTCTGACTTCATTCTAAATCGGTTAGAAGACCCTGATCATTACCAGTCGCTAAAAAATTCCTTCGTTTGTAGAAACGAAAGCACACTAGGTTTCTACCCAATCGAAAAATATCGCGAAAACAATTACGAAGAGTTAAAAGTTCGTTTGAAAAACGTCACACCAGGACTTAAAATTCCCCGAACTTATATTGGGAAATATCACAGGTCCTCTTTACAGGAACGAAGCGACTTGCGCGAAAAATTTATATTAACTCGTGAAGCTTGTATTAAGCTAATGTCTATATTCGCGAGCGTACAACACGAAGACCAGAGTATTGTGGAAAGTAACTTTGCAGGCAAAATTTTTGCTGGTAATCCGCTTAGTAATGAACATCGTTTTTTGATCTTTCCAGAATTCGGAAAAAATGCTGAAGAATGTGCAATTTTCTTAAAGACTCTTTCCCAAGATGTGTCCAAACTGACAAAAAAAGTTTTTGAACGTTTCGTTGAAAAGAAAATATTGTCAGCTTTCGAAGAATACTCTGAACCTGAAAAAATGGATATAAATAACTTGCACATTTATTTTGGTACTATTTTCGAGGCAAAGAGGCATTCCTATTCAGCTTTGTCAAAAGCTGACTTTGATAGGACTGTCGGAATATTATGTGGTCATATTGGAAGCCGCAATATTAACTTTGAGTACGATGACCAAACCTATCTTTATTTTCAGGGTTGGAATGCAACTGTTGCTTATTTCCGGCAGAGGAAAAAGCTATTGCGATTGTAGTCCGTGTTAACCTGACTATTGAATTTTACTGGGAATATCCTGCCTACATATAATCTTTTGATCTCCGTGAATTTCATAGATAAAACCTCCAACGATCCAAAAGTGTGCGTGTTAATGCTACTATAGGCTAAGCACAAGGAAATGAAAAACTAAGAATTGCATAACGCCTCCTGAGATTTATTTGTTCAACGTATTTGATGCATGTAAAGCTTTTATTGATATCGATTATTCAATTTTGCTAATAAGTATTAATTCCTTAACGTTTAATTACATAGACATATTTTTTCTTCTTGACCGCATAAATTTAAAAAAATTACATTTTTAGTAATACGCATTTGTTAACACTTCTATAAAGCGTTCCTAATTTTAATATAATTCAGATATTAATGTTTCAATTATTACACTGCTACTGACCATAGCTGAAATATATATATATAATTCAGCCCGCTGATCTGGTTTGACAGAATGCTGTTTGTCGAGCATTCATGAATTTTACTGAAGGGAAAAAGGCCATTTTTCTTAAATTAACTTTAACACGAATTTTCAAACGAATGAACATTTTTCTGACTTCATTCGAATCAAACTAAAATTTAAACTCAGATTCTAGTTACTACCGACAATACAAAACATGTATCGTATTCACTCTGCTCCTCATAATAGAAGTTGTGACGAACTATAATCCTAAAGAAAATAGAAACTTTTTTTCAACACGTTCTGAATAAATCACATCCAAGCAAAATGGTTAACGTTTACTTCACTTCCCCCCCACAACTCAAAAATCCCCCCCCGCCCACTAGAAAAAAATTCATTTTGAAAATACAATGTATCTTATTTCCGGTAATTTTGCTATTGTATTTTTTCCGAAACATGTATAGCTGACCAGAAATTGCTTAACTTTCTTCATAATTAATTTTACATAATAAAATATTAGTCGACATTTTCTACACTATATACTCAACTAAGAACTGACTATGGGCTTTTTACATCTAGACGCAATACAAAGAAATCATTCAAAATGACATATCGGCATTTCTTTTAGTTTTATTTTGCCACTACTGATTCTTACATAAATTTCGTCTCTTTTTTTTTTTTTTTTTTTTTTTTTTTTTTTTTTGCTCCGGATAGAAATTCTGCGGATTAAATCTGAAATGCATATTCAGAATATAGTGATCACCTTGTAATAATCAAATCCTTGTCACAAGCTCATTGTAATAAATCAAAATCTGGCATTGGTTTTAAATAATCTTTCAATGCAGAAACGTTGGTCGGGACCATAGCCTGAAGGATATGGTAAATCGAATATCAATTTGCTCTTTTAGAAATAAAAGCATTCTCTGGATTTAAATAAAAAAAAAAAAAAAAACTATTTGTGTATACCAATTTATTGGACAATCTAGTAATAATCTGATTGTTGTTGACTTTTTTTTTGTTTCCCAGTTAACCACATTTGCTTCAATAACTAATATTTTTGTGCATAATTGAATATTTCCGGCCAAACAATTGTTCACACGGTTCTGTAAACATATATTAAATAAAAAAAAACTAATACTGAATTTTTTAAAAATTGGAAACCACTTAAACGATAATTTTTTTGTTTTCAATATACAGCTAAACATCATTTATTTTAGCAAATATTTGCTTTAATTACCAAGTTAATCTTGGTCCAAAATGGTGAGACATTCTTCATCAATACCCTATTTGTTACAATAACATAATCAAGACAATTTTTCTCACAACCAAACGATTGGTGGTACTTAAAATGGGTTGCTCGTGTTCATATTAACATAAAAAATAAGTCCCAGGCATTTAGATGCTGCCATTATTAAAAAAACATGACTTTTCGAAGTACTGGCCTTCAAATGGCACGTGACAAACTTAGGCTTTATTAGTTTACAAATTAGTTATTTAAGAGAAGCAAAATTCTGAATTTTGTCTGTAGAAAATGCTTTGCTTTCTAATGGTTGGCAGGAAATACTATTCAAGCAAAGCAATGTCTTGATAAGTTATTCGGATTCAACGGTTGTGATGTGTTATGTCGAGTTTAAACGGTGTCGAACAGACACAAATGTTGCTAAGTGCTTAGGTCGCCCAAAATGGGCAGTTGTAATAAAAACAACAAAGTCCACAAACTTCTTTTGGCCGGTCGTATACTGAAGTTGCAGCAGATAGCAGAGGATTTCAACATATCGGAAAGCAGTGTATTCAACATTTTTCGTGAATATTTGTCAATGAGAAAGCCGTGTTCAAAGTGGATACCGCGTTTGCTCACAGTCGATCAAAAACAAAGCCTCGAAGTTCAGAGCATTGTTTGCAAATGTTTCAACGCAAGAAGTTTTTGCGTAAATATGTAACAATGGATGAAATAGATACACGACTTACACCGGAATCAAATTTGCACTCAGCTGAGTAGATAGCAGCAGGTAAATTCGTTTAAAGTGACCAAAACTCATACATCAGCAGGCAAGGTTTTGGCCTCTGTATTGTAGGATGCGCTAGATATCTTATTCATTGATTAACTTGAGAAAGGAAGAACTGTCAATAACGAATGTTATAGAGCATTATTAATGTGTTTGAGGAAAGAAATTATTGAAATGGACACAAATGAAGAAGACAAAGCTCCGTGTCACACCTCTATCCCAAAGATTGCAATGGTACATGAATTACACTTCGAATTGCTTCCGCATCCACCCTATTCTCCAGATCTGGCCCTCTAGTGACTACTGCCTGTTAGCAGATATAAAAAAAATGCTCCAGATAAAGAGATTTGTCTCCAATGGCGAAGTGATATTGGAAACTGGCTTATTTTGAATCCAAAGAAAGATCGTTCTACAAAAAAAGGTATCAAATTGTCAGTGTATCACCATAGAAGGAGACTATATGGACGAATAAAACCGAATTTTGCCTAAAAAACCGATTTATTAGTTAGGAACGGGGTATATTAAGTGATGTTTTAGTCCCTCATGATACCAGAAATTTGAAACACTCACGGTTTTCTATTAGTCATTTGAATATTTGTCGTTTTCTTAATTAGGCAACATTTTGTATCGATTGACTAAACAGCCAGTACTGCTTTCGGATGAAATTTATAAAATTTCACATTTTAAACAATTTTTCATGAAAATGTTTTTCATGAAAATGATTTTTTTTTTTCATGAAAATGTTTTTCTCAGTATATTATCGTAATATCCAGTATCGGTTCAAAGAATATGTATTTATCTTTCATCTGAATTAATGTGAAATGTCAATATTGATCATTCAGTAAACAATCATTCCTAAAAAAAATGATGTCAAAACTGCGCATTATTTCATCGTCCGTTCACTGGCTCTTTTTTCATTTTTAAAAATCAGGTTTATCTCATATATTGAAATAATATTGGTATCTAAGTAAAATGATATATACTTTTTGTTGGATGTATTATGATTTTCTTTATTTTCAACTTTGCATAAATATAAAAACATATTTTCTAATAATGAAGTAAAATGATCATATCCTTGGACACTTCAAGTCAAACTGAATTGTTTTAAATTAAAACAAGTCTGAAGTTACAATTTTTACGTCTTAATTTTAAACAGGTTGACATGGTGTAAGTAATAAAAAAGGCCCAATAGGATACTTATCACAAATGAACAAATTCAGTTATACTTTTTCAAATATTAAATTTATTTCCTTTCCAATAACTGGATGATACATCAAAACATAATTCAAATTTTTTCAGCATATAAACATGTACAGAGTGCGTTGGATAAATTCCCGTCTAAATAAGGCAAAAATGAAAATAACACTAACAACCCATTTTAATATATTTTTCCATTTTCTTACAAATGCTAACTGGCCCTACTAAACTGTTCAGTCATGGGCACCCGGCGTCGTGTTATGATAAGCAAGCTTGTCTTGCTAAAACCAGTTACAACTGAGTAGTGACTTTTATCCTTACTCAGTACACCATATATTCGGCCTTGTGCCACATATTAAAGGCGCACGAAATGAAAAACAAAGTGGCGATAATTTACCCATCGCACCCAGTGTACATTATATATATATATATATATATATATATATATATATATATATATATATATCAGTTATCCGCAGCAGATCTGTTTCGGTGTATGACATCTCATCAGTACGTTTAGATATCCGATTGCTTCTAACCAGGATTGAAACCTGACCGAATCGACATCGGTCGCCGATTCTGAACTATGGCCGCTCAGTGGAGGAAAAACGACTCTAGTTAATAAGCATATAAATGGAGTCGCCAATTCATATCGTAATATGATTTACGTGTTAATAAAACAGTGCCCAATGTTTGAACAGAGCAGTATTTATTTAAAAATTATTCATCATTTACTAAGACCATGGGCCGACTCGGAGTTTCATGCGTTATGCAATCATCAAGTGCATATTTTAAACTGACAGTTTAATAGATATAAATTTAAGTTCACTTGATTTTCATAGTAATTGAATATTATAAATTTAAGTTGCAGCAATATTAACAACAAGATTAAAATTTTAATATTCTAAGATTATGTATTAATAAAAGTTAAAATATGAAATAAAAAAATATAAAACGAAGAGAAAAGAAAGTAAAGGCTCGTAAAACAGAAAACGTAAAAATTTGAATATTCAATTATTACATTAAGATAAAAAATTAAATTTTAAAATTTAAATAAAAATCAAATTTAAAACTAAAATCAAAATTTAGAATTAAAACTAAAAGTTAAACAATGCAGGAATTTAAAATTAAAGGGGCTTCATTCATACTTGCTAAAAATAATATTTTCGGTGGAAAAGGTGTAAAAATAAACGAAGAGAAAGGAAGGGGCAAATGTATGGAGCGATCTATATCAATCTGAGTTCAAGAATCGAAGTAATATTTTTTCTATGTCTGTATGTGGTTATTAAATCCCTTTTGTGTTAAGTAAATTAAGTTTATCGATATGGTTTAAGTTGACAAGTATTTCTAAAAGGCATAATTTACTTCTATCTCCTTTTTCGTTGTAAAGTTTGGATTTCGCTACGATATTCTAGGTAATATTTAAGATGTTGTTTTTTTTATGGATAAAGCAGTACTTTTGCTGTATTGAATGTTGTTTAAAGATAATATCTGGTTGTTAAATCTTATCTTCCACCTGTTAGAAATTATTCTAAAGTAAATATTAACATCATTATCATCCAAATGAATTTGGGCTCTATAAACAATACTTTTGGATATACATTGGTCATTCAAATAGCATTTTTTCGGCAGTTCTAATTATTTTGAGGTAAGTTATTTTTGTTATTAGTAGGGTGACAGATGTTGTTTACATGCGCCAAGTATTTATTTGATATCGTATTATTTTGTGACATATATTTATCTATGTTTTAACGCAACTATAACTAATTCTAACTTTGTTGTAGATGAATAGTAAAAATATTAGTGAAGTAATTTTAGGAAGTTTACCAATATTAGTTGGAACGTTATGACTGAAGGGTTGTTAAAACAAATAATGTTACGTTTACGTGAGTTCTGATTGTTTCTGTCAATTTCTTAAGAGAGTATTCTAAACATGTGTTGAGTTTACTTTTTCTAAAGAATTAATGTATTTAATTTTAGAATTGTCAAAAATGTCCTTATTGCTAGAGTTGGTACTTAAACAAAATTGGATGAATTTGTGTAGGTTGCTGGTAATTCTCTTTTTGTTATTTTATTCATAACTGATGTATGTATTGTTACATGTGTCCTTAGTGTACGGTTTGTACAGACCATTGCTCAGGTCTAAAGCAACAGCTAAGAAATTTACGACTTTAGTGTTAGGTGTGGTGGCAATATTAAAATCGTTGTGTTTGAAAAATTTTATTAGATCCTTTCTGAGTTTAATCATTTTGTGTGGATTAGTTTTGCAGAAGATTATTAGTCGTCTCGCCTTTGTAAAGACCGGTGTTACTCAAATTGAAGATGAGCGTAAGATACAAGAACAAAAAGAGCATTACCAAATTGAAAGCTTCTGTGGAATCCTATGCTCCCATAGACATGCAGAAATCAGAGTTGTTATTTCTAGACGACATTGTAAAATTAGAGAGATTTTTGGACATGTTTGATGATGATGTCTTTGTCGCCGACGGGGCAATAATTTTTAGCCAATTTTTGGGCTACGGTTAAAAGTTTTTAAGAGATAGACAGGTGGACATCGCAAATATCAAACTTGAAAAAAGTGCAATCCATCTAAATTTTTTCTTTATTTTTTATTTTTGTAAACCAATCAATTTCTTCGGCTGTGTTTTTTCGATTGGTTCGTGACTTCCAAGTTTTGCTAAATCAACCTTTGTAGTTTAAGGAAGGGTTTAATAATTTGTATTGCGGAATACTTATGAAATTGTGGTCTTTGATTTTGATGAATACGTTGCTTATATAAAGTTGTACCCTGCTATCTATTTTAAGTTCCTTAGTTATGTTCTGTGCTCCCCTATTTATGTTAATTTCCTAATTATTAGGCACCTTTATAATTTTTGTTGATTTCACGGAGAATGGCTTTGTAGTATGACTCTGCCTTAATAAAATAATTCTGACTTCTTTTGTTCGATTTGATAATCATCTTGTCATGTTAGTTGAACTTATATCCATCCGCATTGTTTTTTCAGCTCATTGATAGTATTCAAGAAAATTAATTTTGTTAATTAGAGACAATAAGTCGTTCTCAAATTTCAATATTTGCTCGTCAGGTGGTGGGGTTTTTAGAGGTTGTAATTTTATTTCAAACATTTGCTTTTTAATTTTAGTTTTTTAAAATTTTTGTTTTTATTTAACTTTTTATTTAAATTTTATGATTTTCATTGTTTATCTATATGTGATATTAGATAATTTGAGTTTTTTAAATTTTTTATGTTTTGTGCTTTACGCTTCTTTACTTTATTCTCCCTCCATTTTAGTATTTTTTAAATTTAAATTTCTATTACCTTTCATTTAAGAATAATTAAATTTTAAAGCAGTATCTCTATAAAATTAAACTTCTCTGAACATCTAGTGAATCTAAATTAAAATCTATAAATCTGTCAGTTTAAAATCTTCATCTTATGATTGCAAAATGCATGAAACTCCGAGTCGTACCATAGACGTAGATCAATATATATATATATATCTGAAGACAGATCTGTTTCGCTGTATCACAGATCATCAGTACGGTTAGACATCAGATTATTTTTAACCTAGGATTGAAACCCGACCGATATATATATATATATATATATATATATATATAATGAGATATGCTTGTGTACTTGTAAATTTTTTCCATTAAAGATTATTGACAAGGTATTGAGTTTAAGATTTTTAACTACTTATATTCAACGTACGCGAGGGCTTTCGACTGTTATTTTATCTGTTATTTTTATTTTTCTGTATGTATAATTGTATACGTTTTGTTGGTTATCGAAAACATATATATTTCAAACACGACACTTGCTGATCGTGTTCATTGTTGATGTTAGTTGGTGATTGATTTCTTTTTTTGTGCTTCTATTACTTTTAGTTCTTTCAACATGTGGATAAGGCTATTACCCTTGTATTTTATACAAGAGGTTGCAAATAAAACCGGAATTGTTTCAATGAATCTAATTGATTTATTGTCAAATAGATGTAGCCTAGATTTTCTCTATACGAATATGGTGGTATGTCACATATAATTATTCGTGAGTTTAGTTTTATCAGGAACCCATTTTCATAAGAAACACATAAATTTATAAATAATACTTTTTATTAGTAATTTAGATCTTGCAGGTGAGTTGTTAATGGTAAGTTCAGCTGTTTAATTTTTTTTTTTTGGTTAGTTCTCAAAGAATATCCAGAATATTTTGCCCTTCTACTTCTAGCAATGCAATTTCATGGAGGTCAAAATCAGGTATCTGCGGTGCAAAAACGTCTTTGAGTACGTGCCGCGTATGTACCTTATTTACGAAAGATTTCCACTGAAGGTAGTCGTCCAGAGAATCGAAGAGATGGAAATATTTTTATAAAATTTAATCTTTTTTTACTACTCAAGGTAATAAACACACTAAGATCAAGTGGGTTTCTGAGGCTTAAATTATTTAAGAAAATTCAAAATGATAAAGAGATTAAACAATAAAAGAAACGGGATTAAGACAGAAAATAACGATGAGTACTACATTTAACTCAAATTTGATTAGCACTACATTTAAAATCAAATTTGACTGCAAAGCAAGAAACGGGAAGAGAGTCCCACAAGTGAGAAGTGTGATTGAAAAAAACTGTTAGAAAATACTTAAGATTACATCTACCCAACTTAAGTGGAGAATGAGACAACTTTGTTGGAATGTATTACTAAGATTAAATTTATAAAGTCTTCGTACCATGGTTGAAAGTTCGGCAGAATATGTTGCCGAGATTCAAGGTAAAGTCAGATATATGGTATTTTTTCTAAACGCGTCTCATGTGTGCGCTCGCCTTTTCATGAAGAATCAAAACACTTATGCGATTAGACAATGCTGGCTCCTGCTTCAAAGCCTGCTGCGCACATGCAATAGACTTCAGTGATCGTTTGGTAGCACGAAATATACTATTTATTGATTGGTTTCATCAGATACAGTGCATGATCTTGCGTCGGTATGGAGGTCGTCTTGTTCTATGAGACAGAGTGCCTTGTAGTGACAATCAATTACTGACACGGTTGGAAGTACAATACAAAGCACTTTTTTTGTCGTAGATGGGAATTGATCAGATATGTGTACGTTACGGTACGGAGAAAGCAACGAGAAACAGGGTGACACACGTTGGCTCCGGATATACTGCGTGATGCCACTTATTCAATTTGCACACCTTCCCTATGAACAAAGTTTGACAGTTTCATCAGAAACTCAATCTCAACACAGATTTGGCTTTAAGCAAAATTCTTGAACTTCTTCAAGGCCTCATTATCCAGAAACAATGATAGGACCCCGAGGCGTTCATCACAAATGGAAAGAGCTACGGATCTAAACTTCTGGATCAAATACCTGGTAGCGTGTTCACTTACAGCATTATCCCCAAAGGTAGGTTGGTTTTGATGATTTAATGCCGCTGCAAAAAATCCTGTTTTAAAGCCATAAAGCAGACAATGAAGAACGATCAGATTCGACACAGATATCTTCCTCACTGCTTCTCGAGTTATGACTGCCTTGTAAGCGAAATGCACCAGCACTGTTCACGGAAAATATCCCTAACTCTACTTTAACCACTTTCACGGCAGATAACGCCAACATTTGCGTATCAATGGTCACTTCTTTCCCCAAAAATATTAAAAACAGCAAGGAATATATGGTGATATTCTTATCAAAGCGTAGATGTAGCACAAGGCCAAAAGTGCACAGCAATCTCACTATTCAGTTGTAACTGTTTTACCAAGTCAGCATTACACCACATTGGGTTGTGAGTCGGATTATGTAGATATAGAATAGTTATTGATGATCAGTCAATAATATTGTTAACATGGTCAACAATACTGTATTTTGTATATTTATGTAATCCTTATCGAAATGGTTTAACTCAGTTACATTTCTAATTTATTTGTTTAAACATTACAATTAATAGTCACTATTATCTGAGTAAATTCTCTGTTTTTTTATGCTTAACCAGTATATTTATTTAAACATACTGGCCTGAATAATGGAGAATTATTGTTAGGAAAATATGAAAAATTTAGTTATAAAAACATAGAAAATAGAATATGATATGCAGCGTGACTCAGTTTCACTCTGAATGGAGCTCAGTTTGATCTCATTTAAACACACACGGCAACCTACCAAACGCTATCCGGAACATAATTGTTAACAACGCAAATATCATAGCATCATCCACATGCAAAGAAAGAGTAAAAATAATAGAGGATTTATTGAGAAAAAATATAAAGCCAAACCTTGATAATATCAAATACAAACACGCTAACAGTATGCTTACTTTGTTGGTATATAACACATACACAGTACTCTACATCATAAATAACACGATTTACATTCTGTTACAGGTAAAATAACATTAATTCTCGAAAAAAGCAGTATAGCCGAAAGCGCTCGGTTAAACAAAACATTTGGAGAATTTTTACATAATTTATGTCCACAAAAGGAATGAAATCACAAAAAACATATGAAAAATTACATAAAAACCTAACCGTTATACATTGTTTGTCATTGTTAATGAATTTTGTATATTAAAGAGGCAGCGGCCCAAATATATATATTCTTACCTGTCACCGTTTCGTTCAGAATTCAGTTGAAAAACAATATTTCTTAGAAAAACATAGCCATGTAGGTAATATTAAACATATTTTAGTTCACAATACAATAACACTCACTCATACACACAGTAAAAAAAATTCAGATATGGGAAGCCATCTACATTAAATCAAAACAACACACACTTAATAAAATTACGTTTTAATCTGGTCATATCACATTATATTGCATTTAAATGTATGGTTCTGTTAACATTTTAAGCTCTCACGCGGTGTAACATCATAGAACCGCATTACAAACTTACGAACTGCGTTTGTTATTTGGTAAATGTTATCGTTGTTTAGCAAAGTTTTATGTCAACACAAGATAAAACTCATCTTTGATGGTAGATGTTTTTAGGTTAACGTCCCTGTAACCTCTCTGAAGAATGTTCGTATTTATATTCACCTGAAATAAAAGTCAAAATACGATGTTTAGAAAGGCTCATGATTAAATATAATAGACATTCATTGTCTATTATATTTAACAGTATATGTATAGAAAATTATCTGCTGACTCCATACACAAAACATATATATATATATATATATATATATATATATATATATATAGTTATCTGTACCATTATCCAAACCAGAGTAAAGATTTCTGTTTTCATATTCAAATATTAAACAGTGGCAGTATCAAGAAATCCTTCTCAGAAATTTTTCGAAGCATGAAAATAGTAGTTTAATGTATTGTCTCATTCATAATATATTTTGTTCTTTTAAGTCCGTCGGTTATTTTCCTATATACTGTCAAGCCAAAATATATACGAGTATGTAATATTAGTATATAAGAATAAGGTCATAAATACCTATATCATAATGAATCGTCATATGACATAAAATATGCTTGCATTTATCTGTGCACCAAAACATACATATATCAACACAGATATTGACAAATAAAAATCACCATATATATATATATATATATGATGAATTTGTATTTGAAATAATGTTTTTCAGTCGTACATGTTGATAATACAATGGCGAGATATTGTGATTGACAACACATGGTTTTCGTCGCTGAAGACGAATTGAACAGATGCAAAATGGGCTTTTTAAAGGTCACTGAAGATCAGCTTGATGAAAAAGCTGGAAATCTAGCTGATCCAAACGATTTTCAATGGCATGTTAAGATAACGCAATATTCTGGCTAAAAATCCATAATAAAAACTTATCATTCATTCCATTCATTCAACAGGTTTAAACCCTTGCGATTTTATTTTTTACTATTTTAAATGTTCAAAAAAGATCTTGAAATGAAAATACTTTGATGACATCATGCAACACGTTGCTACTTATTGAAAACTATTTTGAAAAACGTACGTATTCAACAGCGATCATTTCATTGGGTGCTAATACTTTAAAACGAATATTAGAAGGGGACAGAAACAAAAGTGACAATCTAAGCAACATGTGGTTTCATCGAGCTATTCTAGGAATTATAGTCTCAAATATTTTATGAAGTAATTTTCTCTGAAACACCTTGAATATCACAGCATGTTTCAAACATTTCAATTTGTAAAGGTCTAGACTATAGTAAAAAATATATAAAGATTCGAAAAATAAATACACAACGTTTCTATTGGGCTTGCATAATCTAGGTTTCGTCGTTATGACAAACTATAAGATAATTTTGAATAGGATATAATTTTAATTCGTATCATGATCAATGACGGCAATTTCAATCATTTGGGGAGTTCAATTATTATAAACTTTGTTTTACGAATAAGCTTCAGTGTGATAAAAACCGTATTAAAATACTAAGAGTTTTTTTTATATTTTATGGTGAGAAAATGGGTGAACGTCTTATTACTTTGCAACTATCTTGAACATATCTGTCAAGGCTCGGCTGAAAAACGGTTAATGTTTTAAATCTTTTAATATCGTTTATTAAATAATGTTACTTCAAATTAAAACAGCTAATCTCAAATTTGTCAAAGATAAAAATATCTAATCTAATAAGTTTTATCAAAATCACAAAGATATTATTTAAATTTAAATTTCTTTGCTAATTCGGATTTTATGCCGCAAAATAAAGATTTCCTTTTTTAAAAACGTAATCCACATTAGTAGAGATAGTTGACTTGATGGTTATCTCTACCATTATCCAAACAAGAGTAAAATCTTCTGTTTTCATATTCAAATAATAAACGGTGACTGTATCAAGAAATCCTTCTCAGAAATTTTTCGAAGCATGAAAATAGTAGTTTAATGTATTGTCTCATTCATAGTATATTTTATTCTTTTAAGTCCGTCGGATATTTTCTTATACACTGGCGGGCAAAAATATATACGCGTATGTAATATTACTATGTGAGAATAAGGTTATAAATACTTCTATCATAATGAATCGTAATATATATGAGCGTACATATGACATAAAATATACTTGCATTTATCTGTGCACCAAAATACACATATGTCAACACAGATATTGACATATTTATATTATATATATATATAAACAGTTAAAATATCGAAATTAAAACTGCATAAACAATCACTTCATAGACGGATAGAATACATTATATCATAGACACTCAGACATTTTTCTAAATTTTTAATATTACCATAACCATATTCATTTACATATAAAATAATTGCATATACATATATGATTTTTCTTGTCGAGATAAAAGTTTAAAATGGCATAAGAAATCCACAACGAAATTCTTTCCTATTTTCTATTTTTTTATTAGCTTTCTATTATTATACTGTTATTAGTGTGGACGTTGATATTTAGCCAAAACTTCTATCTAAATATGGTTTCATTCACGAAGTCTATTCGCCCATGTTATTGTCAATGGGTTCTTTTCCCCGTCGTCAGGTCCTGTGTGCTCTTCCACATTCAACCAGTCTCTTCTATAATGGCTGCTCTTTGTCTATTCATCAAATTTCGCATCAACAATTTCAGTAGTTGTTGAAAAGTATTCCGACGTTTACCGATAGTTTTAAATCGTATGAAAAAATAGCTACCGAAAAATAATAAAACAATGTAAGATTTCTATAAACTTTCTGACTTTTTGTCCTTTGATAGGATTACCTTGTTCAACTAAAGCAAACTTTCTACAGTGATCTCTCTTTATTCCTTTGCTTAATAATAAGTAATTTAACCGATAGTTCTATATATGTAGCTTATACTTTTGTTTGCTTTGAATCTATATATGCAACCTAAACATTTGTTTGCTCTGAATTCAGAATGTATTTAATTTTTTTATCATGTAATGTGGCACCACAATTTCCCACTGGAAATGCATGCACGAAACCTACCCATTGCGTGGCATGGCTTTACAAATACCCTGTATTATAAAGCTGTTGATCAAAGAAGCCTCTCTAAGTGTTGCCAAACTATTCTGGCTTTGTACTACGAAATAAGATTTATTCATTGGAATTCTATAGCTATAATTTTTGGCGTGTGAAGATGATTAGAAATTATGAGAGAATTTTGTTCATAGACTTTCGATAGTAAAGTAATTTTGGATCGATATATATTTGTGCTATTTATATTGGCTATTTATTATTTACTGCTGTTTTATAAGCTCATTTATTTATATGTTAATGTTATTTGTTTTACTTCCAAGATCATTTAGTAGTGCTTTTCAGGGATATATTAATAGCATTCTATAAATTTATAGACAATGTCATGAATATTAATGTAAAATATTTTGGTTATTAAATAGAAGTTTCGCTCTTTGGAATTGAGGCACTTCACAAAATTCAGATTCCAACCCCCTTTATTAGACACTGGTTAAAAAATTACATTTATCTAAACAATTTATTGTATTAAAAAAGTCTGTCTTTCTTCCCTTTTCTTCCTCCAACATCAATTATTTGATCATGACATTTTAAACGGAAAATAATCAAGTAATTTACTAAAAACTATATAATCCCCTCTCTCAAATAATTTACTCAGGGTGATGAAAAAAAAGTTAACAAAATCCAGGACAGACAATTACGTTTTAACCAGTGTTTTGATTTAAAACACGGAACATTTTCAATCTATCAGATTAAATTTTTCTCTTGTGTAAATAACAAAACATTTACGAGTCGTGTGTTTGGTACCGTCTCTCTAAACGATCCATAGATTTTCTAAACATGCTTTCTGAAAATAAATGAAAAACGTGCAATTCATTTTGCTTTATTATCGTCGTTAATGTACATTTAAAATTCAAAATCCGCACACTAATAGTACTGAAGGACACGTCAAAATATCAACTTTTAGAACATTTTTATATAAATTTCAGTTACGAGCAACAAAATAATCACATGACTTAATACTTCTTCTTGAAAAGCACTGCGAAATTCATTACAATTATATATATATATATATATATATATATATATATATATATAAATTCGCCGACTGTCTTGTTGTATCTCAATTCATTTGTACATTTAGACATTTGAGTACATTCAACCAGGATTAAAACCTTACCGATTTGACATCAGTCGGAGATTCTACCTCAAAGCTTACGGCATACTGTGAAAGAAGGCACATTTAGCGCGTTATATACACAATTTATAAAAACGCCTGTAGCCAAGAGTGTTCAATCCATTGCTGGAGAACGATGATTAAATAGCAGTGAGTATATATATATATATATATATATATATATAAACAGTAATCACTATTATAAATATTAATAAAGTGACATGAGCAAAGTAGGTAAAAGCATAGTCGCCAAACTAAAATTAGTCAACAGGATAAAACAATTCCCAAAACTAGAACGAATAATTAAATTAAAAGTATCTCAAAATACATGACAGCAGCACTAGAGCACTAAATTGGACTTAACTCACTCAATAAACAGATTTATGTAAGAATTGAATATACATATGGCTGCTGATAATTTCAGTCTGGTAAAAATAAAAAAATAAAAAGAGATGCTGTTTCATTAGATTTTGTGAGGGCGGTCAGACCGAAAATATTTCAGCAACTCTTTGTATATTAATAGCATCCTCTCCGTGGCAGTTAGACCCGCGCTCTTTTCAACTCAAGATGGCCTCATGTTTTTGTCTGTCTGAGATGACCAATTCAGACCAATCATGAGAAATCTAGCGATTAGAGTAAGCTAAATCAGCAGAGGCAATCAAGTATTCAGCCTGGCCTGCAATCACTACTTGGCGTTTTCCCCAATTTCGGCTGAATACGTGTTATGCACATGGTAATTACCTTTGTCATGCCTGTATTGAAGCGGTTCCAATTGCCACCGAATACAGCAGATGCCAGACGTCCTTTCCTTGTACCTCTTTCTCCCTTTTTGCCCCCAAGACATTTTCGCTTACGCTAAAATCTTCCACAGTGCTATTCTATTCGGTAGCCAGATCTTATTTACTTATTCCCAACTCAGATCTTAGTAACTTATTTTGTTACTTATTCGTCTTCTTACCTTCGGGCTTGATGGGTGAGGCTCACCAAGCATAGCAGATGCGATGCAATTAGGAGACAAAAAACGAAAAGTAGCATAATTTACGCATTAGGCTAATTTACGCATTTAGTTATGGCGAGCTATATAGAACTCCGTGTGCTGTTACTCCGTCTCAGTGCTGTGTTTAACGTAGCAGTGTAACGAGTTAATTATCGTAAACTTCGTTTGCTCGGAGTGCTTACGTAGGTTAATATACTTCTGCTCAAATGGTCCAGTCCATCAACAAATAAATTCCAGTTACCAATTCCTGCATTAATGTTGGCTCGCTTCTAATCAGACGGCTAAGCGGCGCATTAGAATAGACATAAAGACATCATCTCACAAAATCTATTATTCCATCCTTTTTAATTGCTGCAGATGAACGGAATTGTTGTAGATGATACTAGTTTTAAATTTAGTGATATAATAATCCCTACACACATGAAAACATCTTATTATTTACTGAATACAAAAACTAAAACTAAAACTGAAAAAATAGTAAACAGGAGTTTTACTATCTTCCCTGTGTAGAGGTATTTGTAAAGACATAAAACACCTCCAAAAAAATAAATTTACATTAGATAATATTTTCTGCAAGAGAAGAAAATTTATTTGGTTTCTATACGTTAGCACATATTTTGTTGCTTTATATACATTGTTAAAATCAACATTTTCTTTTTTAATGTGTTTGAGTTTGATATATAATGATGTAAATATTAATCGATTACATTTACGACTGTAGGTAAATAATATATTAATATATTTGAAACAAGAGTTAAATGTTGTTCTTATAATGATTTCGTCTCTGGATATATTTAGTGGTACATACAGGCGTTTGTGGACAATAAACAAAAGATGTTAAGAATATATGTTAGTACCACAAGTAATACACTAATCTGACTACATGGGACCAAGAAGAATGATAACTAACCAACAATGAAGAATAATGTATCCATTCTTTGTCCAGTTAAGCACTAATAACTGTTGATTTTGTCACGTGGCCAGCATAGAGTCCACTTATCTACCCTAACACGCCTTTCATCTAGAATCAATATGCTGTCTCTATTCATTGGCTGAATTTTCTCAAAATACATTCTTGTGATTATCGATAAATGCTGGCCATATATGTTTTCCTGATGTTCATCATACTATTTTTTTAATCATTTCACCCCTAGCAAGGCAGAAATGCCACTGATGTGCGGGGGGCTACATAACTGTAAAAAGATTAATTAGAAATGATTGAGGAGTACAAACTAGTTAGAAAGGAGCAATAGAAAGCTGATAATGCAGGTGCGATGACAGATACATAGGTGGAGAGAAAGGGAAGGTTATACGGGGGTGGGGAGAGAGCTAGAGTCCAGTGGTTAGTAGATGACTATTGACTTTGTATTTACATTTCTGGAGGTTGTAGCCGACAGGAAAGCAAGAATATGGGAGCGAGTTCCACAGGCGGGATGTGCGAGAGAAGAAGCTGCAGGAGTAGAATTGTCGTCTGCATTTGGCTAACCTGACTGTGAATGGGTGTGAGCCAGTTGCCAGTCTGGTTGCACGAGTAAACACCTGTTGAGGAGGCACCAGTGACTTAAGTTCGTCCGAGCAGAAGCCATGCAAGTATTTATAGAACAGACAAAGGGAGGCCACATTTCGACGGTAGGGAAGTGGCTGCAATCGAGCCTCCAGGTCAGTACCTATCACATTACAGACTCTCCTTTGGAGCCTGTCAAGAACACTGAGAAGAACAGCAGGTGCGCCCGACCATAAATGGCAGCAGTACTCCATACACGGACGATGGTTGTACATATGCAGGATGGATTCAGGCGGAAAAAACATCCTGGATCGACACAGTGACCCAACCTTCTTAGCAGTAGATTTTGCCATGGATTCAATATAGTGGTTCCATTTGAGGTCTGAGGACAGGGTAAGGCCGAGGAGGCTTGGTGTATTACTCTCCGGGAGAATCATACACTTTGCTTGTGGGTGGCAGGAGAGGTTGACTGTAATGTTTGACAGACAACAGCTTCGTCTTAGATGAATTGAAGTTGACAAGCCACTTCTTGCCCCAGTTCACCACAGAGTGTAGATCCCGTTCAAGGTTAGCAGCGAGATTATGTCTGTCCGCCACGACAGGTTTCTTACAGTGCGGGAGGATATTGTAGTGTCATCTGCGTAGATGCCTACTTGGGACTTGATCTCATCTGGGAGGTCGTTGATGAAAATAAGGAAAGCGTCGGGCCCAGGATAGAGCCCTGTGGGACACCAGCATTCGTGCTGTAGGACGAAGAGGCACGCCCATTCAGAACGACCTTCATTTTGCGGTTATTTAAGAAAGACTGGTTTAGGTCAAGCAGGCAACCAGTAATGCCGTAACCCCGTAGCTTGCATAGGAGGCCAGAGTGCCAAACCATGTCGAAAGCCTTGGAGATGTCCAGAGCAACCGCGCGAGCCTCGTCAGACTCATCAAGGGCCTGTAGCATGTACTCCATTACGGTTGTTAGCAAGTCGGCCGTGGATTATCAATATTCAGAGTTTTCAGAGCGAATCCCAGCAGCATAAACATAAGAATCCTCTCCATACACGTTCTGAGTGTTTCACTCATCAGCACAACTTGAAGTGATACTCAAACACGGACCAATAAGGATTTCAGTAATATCTAAAATGTTACGAGTTTGGTTCGTGTGAAAGGCGACAATCAAAAGTGTTGAATTGCCGAGGTGGCAGTGCGATACCAGATGTTGTATGCTGTAGCATGTACAAAACAGTATCCATGACGACAGATATTAAGTACAAACAAGACAAATGCAATAAAGACAGAACAAAAATAAGGAGAAGAAAGAAGATGTTAGGTTATTAGAGTCGCAGAGGGCACAGTCCAATGATAATCACCAAAGACAAACAGAATTATTTACGACCTCTCCACGTCGGAAGAAACCCGGGATAGATGCGACACAAGGCCAATTAACAGAAGACCAATTAACTAAATTTCTAGTCTTTTGTTTGCAAAGGAAATTTTACTCTTAGTCGGAGCCATCTCTACGTTTCTCTTCGCTCAAAGGCTGAGTGCCCACAAAGTGAACGTTTGATGCATGCTTTCGATTCCATCATAATGTCAATGACACTTCAAGTTATTTATAATCTCCTCAGGTCTGAAAATCACGTTATTTGGCACAAGTCCAAATAACGTGGGAAAAACTCTGTTTGTGTGCTTGGACAAAAATTCTTGTCCGCATTTGCCCTGACAAAACTTTACACTTCATCAGAACTCTACTCTCCGCTCGAAGGCAGAGAGTCCGAGAGAATGAACGACCGACGCACCCAGTCGATCTACATTGATTGGCAATGACATTCCAAATTATTTACGAACTCAAGCCGAGTTACATGCGGCACAAATCTAATTAATGTTGATGAAATCCTTCTCGTATTCTCGGACAACAATACTTTTCTGCGTTTCTCCAGACGAGACTCCAACCGAAGGCAAAGAATCCGACAAAACGTCCGACGCACAAAGTCGACCCACTCACACTGTCAATATCGTTCCAAATTATTTTCGGCCTACCTACGTGATCAAAAGCCCGATGTAGATGCGGTAAAAGGGCAGTTAACGTGATGATCATCAAGTCCGTATATTCGGAAGAAATTCTTGTCTGCTTTTCCTCAGACTAGATTCTACCGTTCAGCGGAGCTCCGTCTAGGTTACCCTTTGCCCGAACGCAGAAAGTCTAACAAAGCGACAGTCAATAGTTCTTCGGATTATTCACGTAGGCAGAAGTCGTAGCTAGATGCAAAAAACTATTGATGTTGGTTAAACCGAGCACTTAAATTCGGACCAATGTTCTTGTCAGCTTTTTCACAGAAAAGACTTTACTCTACGGCGGAGCCCTTATTGGCTTCTTCTTCACCCGAAAGCAGGGAGTCCAAAAAAATGAATGACTGACGCATGCAGTCGTTCCCCTCAAATATTCAGTGATCATCCAAATTACACGTCAGCAAAAAGCTGAGATAAATGCGACACTAAGCCACGTAATGTGTGTAAATCTGAGCCCGTAAGCTCGGAGAAAAATCTCGTCAATTTATCAGAGGATGCTCTTTTATTTATGGGAACCTCGTCTGGGTTCGTCTCGACCCGAAGGAAGAGAATCCGACGAAGTAAAGGATTGATTAACCATGTCGTTCCAGACTGTCATTGACAGCCCGAATTATTTACTGCCTACCTACTTCAGCAGCATCAGACAAAGCGAACGACCGATGCACTCAGTGGATCCACTTAAATCATCAATGACTTTACTTATGTACATAAGCCTGAGGTAGATGCGACAGTATACCAATTTACTTGTGTAAACCCGATCTCGGACATAAATTCTTGTGTGCTTTTCCCCAAACGTGTCTCTACATTCGGCGAAGCCTCTTTTGATTTCCTCTCCGAACGGAGGCAGAGAATCCAGTAAATGAACGTCTGACGCACGCTCTCAGACTGTCAATGAAAGTCTGAATCTGGCTGCTATTAACGTTTTTAATTATATAGCTATTTCTGTCCACACACCATTCTCTCTGTGAGAACGTTAGATAGTGTCAGCTGCCCTACAACAAATAGGGGTTTATTATAGAAAATACCGTTATGGGTAGAATCATCAATCCTGAGTACTATCAATGGGGATATCAAAACAACAGATTTCTCTCCGGGATATATAATGTAAATACGCAGGTCACATCATATTTCAATTCGGTGGTAGCACATGCTTCCTTGTACTAAAGAAGGAGGAGACAGAAGTTGTGGTGATTGGCTACACTCATACAAAAGCGCACATGTACGTATATGGGTACGCTGTTTTTTTTCTACAACCTGTCACAGGGAAATGGCTGGATTCTTCTTCTTCTATGTGCCCTGTCCCTTCAAGACGTAGGCGACCATAGTTCTCCACGTCTCCCTATCCCCTGTGTCTTTTAGTGTATTTGCTCCTGTTACTCCTGGCAACCCCCGTTCCGTCATCCACCTGATCAGGCCCTGCAAATATGTTATACGCTGCCTTCCTCTGTCTCTCTTTCATTCTATCTGGCCAGTCACTATCAGGTTCTTCAAGCTCTCCTTCCTCATTGCGTGTCCCAGGAACTTCAGTTGTCTCTTCTTAGTGCTCAGTATTAATTTCTTTTTAACGCCTAATGGCTGGATTAGGCGTTCTTTATTCAAATCGTCACTGAGGAAAATCAACAACCTAGGTTTAAATAAGCATATTCAGAGAAAACATATAATTCAGGTAGAACTGTTATAAAAATTCTCATCTGTTTGGAGTTATTCCCCTTGTTCTTCATATGGATAAAACTTTTACCTTAATACTATCATTATTAGTCACCGCTGCGATCTTTATCAACGTTCTAACTTTATAAAAATTAGATTTTGAGGAGGACATAACTGAATAGTAACACTTTTTTTTACATACAATAATCCATTAAATTATAATAGATTTTCTCAATAAAACAAAAATGTTGACATTTCTGTATTCGTTTTGAATTCTAGTTGTTATTTTTTATGTTATGTAAATTCTCATATCTATATATAATTGTATGTTGGTCAAATATATTTCTCTAATATATCTTGTGTACATTAAATAATTTGGAGACCATGGCTCTCCACAAATGCCCGTCCTTTGTAGAAAATTTTCTATTTTTTATCTCTCTTAAACCCTTTCTTGCCACTTTCTCAAGATCTCTAATTATGTTATCCGCTGTTCTGTCTGTCTCTCTTGCCTTCAGTCTATCCTGGAAGTATCACATATTCGAAGACCTCTTTTCTCCTTATGTACCCTAGACATTTCAGCTCTCTTTCTGGTGTTAAATATATGTGTCTTATTTTCTCTAAAACTTTATAGTTACTCCCATCTTCAGCATTTTTCCGCAGAACCACATTTCTGTTGCTTCAAGTATCATTTTTTTCTCTGAGAATGATTAGTAATCAGTATTCAGATTAGATTATCAGACTTAACGTGATGAGATCACTCATTTGATTAATACAAATTAATTGCGATTTAATTTAATGTTTTATGTGGTACATCAGGTTTAAATTTCTGAAGAAAAGAAAAGAAATTTGATAACTAAGATAAAATGACAATGTATATTCTCTTTTTAATTTTACTCATTATCCAAATAAATTCTGCATTCAAGCACCCGTCATTTTAATAACAGTCTTTTAATTTTAGATATCAAATGAAGTCACTGCGTTATACTCTTTGATATAATATATTAGCTAATATTATCAACACATTTCGGCCACTATAAAAATCGCTTCCCACAGGAATCAGTTGTACCTATAGATGCAATGTGGCTTCCACTCATGCTCGTCACCCCTGGGGTTCACCAATTTGCCTTTGTGGTGTATTTTATATCACACAGGATAATACCCCCCAAGAAAACTCAATGCAGATCGCAGAAACTTACCATCATTATGGATGAGACTAATGACAATATCTTATAGCAACAAGATGTTGAAATAATTCGGGCAATGAACACATGTGAAACGCAGGAAATGGTGCACAGCAAATGAACAAATATTAATCAACAACTATTTTCAAGAAAACCAAACATGTTTATGGATATGTAGAAGCCCAGCATAAGAAACAAAGAATTGATTCGTTGACATAATAATCAATAAAATGTTAAAATACAATTATAAATGGTAAAACCTATGCAACTGCATTTCATGGAAGAAACCTCCTTGAAAGAAAAAGTAAGCACAAAATTACGGAGATTAGAGAAGACACCAGCAATGGCTATATTACAATACGAGAAAATCCTAAACTAAACACATTGCAAAAGATGTATGTCGATTGATTTAAAAGGCTAATATAATAATTTGAATTCATGTAGACATACAAAGTTGAATGCATTGATAGAAGAACTAATGTCAACGGTGAATTTGATAAATTTACGCCAAATGACATTTTAGTAATTACATAAATTTTACATTATCGACAATAAACAACGCCAGTGATGTGTACAGTTTATAGAGCAATAAACGCAGAAATTAGAAGCTAATGACTTCATACTACAGAGAAATACTTACTAATATATTTACGGCAAACAAAAAAATTAGCTTTATATAGTGAGCGTGTACAAAATAATAAAAAACGTTATTAAATATACACATATCAACTTCAACAGGTTACACAAAAACGTAAGTGAAAGCATTTAGAATAGAAAAGGAAGAAGAATCTTTGGAAAGGTAAACTTTAGGTTAGAGAAATATCTCAGGGCGTGTTAGGGTGAAACCAGCAATGTGCAAAATATGGTGGAACCTGAAATCATTTTGACTGAATTAATATTCTCAGTAGGTAAGACATACCATAACAACGTACCAAAACTATACGAGTGAGTAATATTGACGCTAGCACCATTAAACTATTTTAGTATCTACAAAATTTTTAATAAATGATACATACGTAAACAAAAAACTATATTAGATCCATCTTTATAGGGCTACTTAAGCCGGGCGCAGAGGAATGTAAGCTCTATCGGTAACCCATCATAATGCGTAGCATAATGGCAGTTACCATTCGATATCTGATAACAGAAGTGGGACAGAAATAAGATAAGAACAATAAGATACGTTCTTTTACAGGATCATTTAAAAAACAAAATTAATTCATAAATCTGGAAAAATTCAATATTTGGCGCTATTCGTCCTAGTTTTATTTAACAAGAAATGTTCAAATTAGTCATACACTTTCAGTAGTATTTATTTGTGCGCAATATTGTCCAAAATATCTTGAGGATCCGTATGTTTTTAACAACGTTTCATTAGATGGAGCACCCCTCTTTAAATAATATCGATCTTTTATAGCTGTATTCAGCAGACTATCAGTGGACGTGCATATATTACGTATATAAATATGTCTTCCGTGATTTCCTTTTTATATTTGAAAGGTTGATAATAAAATGGTATATTTATGGATGATCACGAACCTATATCCCAGTGCTTAGAAAAAATAGAACAACATTTGAAACGGTTTACTTCTCGCACATGGAATTTTACTCATAGATAACTCTGGGTATATTTCCTCGTGCGCACGCGTGTGTATGTACGTAGACTCATACATGTGTGCGCACGCACGCGCGTGCATGTCTATTCTTAATATATACAAGGTCGTATTCACGAGGACCTAAATTTAATTCGCTTTTTTAATGAATATACGGAAGTAACATAGAAGGAATAGCCAAAATATATGTTTTTCTTTTGTTTGTCATTATAATAATATTATTCGGTTGTGCAATGAATAATAACTTATAATTATCTTCCGTGGGATTGTAAAAAAGATATATTCAGTATTATTATAAACTAGCAGTATAGACCGGCGTTGCTCGGGTGTAATGAAAGCTTTAAAACTAATCCATGGTCCTGAAGCTCAGACTCTTTGGACGTTGGCACGAAAGACTAAAAAGCAATAGTTGTTTCCAGTTAAAGCGGAACCGCAGACTGAAAGAAAAATGAATGGATGTAAGTCAAATTTTGATTTCCTGGTATCGATATCAAATAATTTTTTTCGTCGTAAACTGTATTTTGAATGCTAAATAAGTCGTCTGAGTAAATACTACAATTATACCTACTTAGAGCCAAACCCGAAGCAAAAACTAAAATAAAAGGGCTGAAAAAATACAGACATACAGACAGATAAACAGACACACACACAAACATCTTGCAGTTTATATATATATATTATCGATTTTCTGCACTATTATAAGAACTGCAACCTTGAAACTTCTGAATATCGTTTCTTATGTCTTTGTCTATGAGTGTATCTAATTTGATTAAATTCGAACCACTCATTCTATAACCCCATTGTTTCGATTATCGATTTTCGATGTTTATCGGGAGTATCTCAACACAAAACCGAGCTAAGAACACTCGCAGACGCTTATAGTACAACTGTGTAAATTTTCATAAAATCGGTTCAGCTGTTTCTGAGTTTATAGGTAACGGATACACACATATAAAGTTCCGTTTATAAAAAAGTTCAGATACAACTCACTCACGTGAATAAATATAATATAAACTAATAATATAATATAAACTAATAATATAATATAAACTAATAATATAATATAAACTAATAATATAAACTAATATTATTAACCAGTCCTACTAGACCTGATAAGAAGTAAGCGGGTGCAAAAGGTAAATATTAAACACACAAGTGTTTCCTTCTTTCATTATTTCAGTGAAACCAAACAGTATTTATGATATGTCTTTTCTGTCTTGCCTAGCGTTCAAAATAGAACAGTCCGTTATTTATAAAATACTCACAGATTATAACGTACGTGTCTGAATTATAATAGGATAACAATAAAAATATAAAAAGTGGACAAAAGAAAAATTATTACAACGAATTTCACGAAGCCACGCAAATTAGTAACTGTATTAAACTAATATATAAAACCCCCAGAAGAATATAAAAATGAAACATTTCACCGCTATTTAAGACTGACATAAGACATTCTCACTTTTAATAACTGAATATAGTACATCGATTTGAATCTTGCATGAAATAAAATCGATTGGGAATTTGATAATAATCAGAATGCAACCAATGTAGTATTCAGATATCAGAATCTGTTAAAGGGAATAAATATATTTTTGATTTCAATTTCAGATAAATTCAATAATACAAGACAAAAATGAAGTTGGTTGTTATAATCAATAATCATAATTCTTCTCATTTTTTTCAGTCATTTTATAAGAGAGGCTTTGGAGTAATTAGGTGAAATTATACTTCTGAATTGTGAAATAAGTAGCGACATTTTTCTATTTTTTCTTGACATATAAAACGATGGCCGAAAAAAATGTAAAAAGTATCACCGTCTTTCTTTATATAGTATGATTTTACATACATTTTCGTTAATTGTTTATGAAAGTAATGTTTATTTACAAAAATTAGTATGAAATATGTCACCAAAACTATACTTCATCGCTCGCAGCTACTTTTCTCATCTTTCTAGTAACATGACACGTCTTTTAAGGTTAATCGCGAGTCGACTAAATTTTAGACATCATCATAAGTATAAAACTGCTGATCATCCAGGCAACGTGCCATCGACTCGACCAGAAGAAATAATAATTGGACTGTGCATGTTTTGTGAATATGGCGGATAGGGCAGTACCTCCCTTTTAAGCGTTTCCAAGTAAGTTTTCGTTCGTTTTTACTATGTCGTTGCCATATCGCGAAATCGCTTTATCGTTTCTCTGCATGTATAGCAGCTGTTTTTCTTCAATAGAGGGCTCAAAGACATTAACTATATCTGTTAACGATCTTCCGTGATGGCTTCGGTCTGTTTGTGCAGATTATAACTAACTTCACTCAGATAATTTCAACACATATAGAGCAGGAATTTGAACTATGGATGTTTGGCTTTGCCGCTGACGTTGAAACAGAGCCGGGTTTACTTATGATCTTCTACGGTTAGACCAAATAAGTGGAGCACGTAATGAAGATCGAACTCACTTTCGTTCGGGTGACAATATGAGATTGCTAACATCACACCGTTGATTTACTGCACAAAAGTGTAAAGAATGATAATTTTAAAATTTTAATAATTCATTGACTGCTACTTATTAATCTTCACTGCCGAATCGATTCAGCGCCGAGATGAAAAAGTAAGCTCCAAACGAGGCAACATATATAGTTTAAATCTAAACCATTTTTCTGCACATCGTAGAAACTTTAAATATCGATTTTTCAGTTGCGATAAAATGCCGTAAACAAAAAGAACGAACTCACCTCGAAATTAAAGATTTTCAAGATAATGTAACGATAGCTGTTTAATTCTATTGTATGTGTTAAAACATATACCGGAAAATGTGACATCAAAATTCGAAGCTACAATGAAACAGAGAAAAAATTCCAATAAAATCTAAAAAAAAGAAGTATCTGGTTAATTTCATTATAAACAAAAATAGAATAAAGAACGAGAATACAGAAGTGTTACATAATAATATATGTAAAAGTGAATGATGCAAGATTTCCGCAAAGATGAAAAGGAAACGAGGTCACAGAAAAATGGTTCCAGAGAAGAATGCTGATAATTGCATATAGCAAAAAGGGACATTTGACGAAGATGGAAACAAAAAAATGACAATTACAATCAGAATGGGACAATTTACATTTCTTGAACACATAATGAAAAAGAGCTTTGAGAATATTATTGGAGGTACAATAAACAAGAAAAAACAGCAAATAACCTATCTATTAAACATTTGTAAATAAATGACACAAGAGAAATGAGAATAACAGTATAAATCTAATATTATTAAGCTTTCAATACATTACAAATTAACATTATCTAGTGAAGAGCACAGTTCCTTTATATTATACAATAATGTTCTTGTATATATATATATATATATATATATATATATATATATATATATATATATAAGATTTTAGATATTTACAATGGGTAATACATATTTCACCAAGTCCTGATGTTGTTATCGCGGCTCGTCAAACACAAATGGTACAACAGTTTTGAGGACCAATTTTTTTACCATTTGGGTCTGACGAGCAGCTATAATAACATCATGACGCGGTGAATTATGTATCATCCATTGTATTAATCTAAAATCTATTATAAAATATATTACTCTGTTCAATTAAATAAATGAATTTAACATTGAGTTTTCTTGAGTTCGTCTCTATCGGAGTTTACCTGGATTGTATATCAAGGGTGCTGAGTTATATACATACATACATACATACATACATACATATATATATATATATATATATATATATATATATATATATATAGTCATCCGCTTTATCTCAACTCATCAGTACCTTTAGACAGCCGATTGCTTTTACCCAGGATTGAAACCCGAACAAATTGGCGTCAGTCGGCGATTCTACCTCTGAGTTACGGGCGCTCGGTAGAAGGAGGCAGGCTTTTTAGCGTGCATATTATCATTATGCACCCCCAATAGCTGAGAGCGTTCTAATTCATTGCTGAATGAACGATGCGTAGATGCCAGAGTAGCTACTGTTTTTCAAAGTCTACCATTCTTCCAGAGTGCTCAATCGGGGTTTGGACAGCAATCTAACCTAGCAATGACCAACATAGTGTGTGAATTACAATCCCCCGACAAGATTGTGTTTCTTGTCATGAATCAATTATCTATATGAGCTATACTACTACCTCCTTCAGAAGACTCCTAATATCCCCCATTTCTAGTAATAGTAGTGCAATAAAAACATATGCTAACCCTTAACTTACAAGAATCCTTCAGAAAAAGTTTGGTTGAAATTATAAAAATGCTATTTAAATTACAATATCAAAGACAGCTCGCTATAACAGATGCATTTTATATTAAACAGCTTTCCCCTGTCATCAACCTGTACGGTTTAACCTGTTTAACATAGGAAATGGAGTTTTGAATTTTTTTAAAGACAGATGCTCATATAATGACCGCTGCGCGCAAAACGTCACAACTTAAAAAAAACCGAAAAAGTACTTTACCGTCAAACATGAAAACATAAGATCACCAGAAAAATCACAACCTTGAAAATTGCCTGTGACGGGGCTAAAAGCGTGTGGACGGTTGAAAATTCTGAAACATTTTGCATTCCTAATTTTCAGTCTCCAACAAAAAGAAATACATAAAAATACTACAAAAATTAAATACAAAATTAATAAAATATTCTTTATCGGTGGTTTTTAACACACACACACACACACACACACACACGGGCATATATATATATATATATATATATATATATATATATATATATATATATATATATTCATTTGGAATTCAGTTCATTAAGCCTCAACCTTTGTTGTATCTTTAGGTTTCCTCAGTCGTTTTCTATCAACTGATAGCAGTTGATAAAAACGGCAGAAGTTACCAAAAGATTTTAAACCAAGTTGCATAATGAACTAATTTCAAAATGAAAATATTTTCAAACCCTATTTTACATATTTATTCGGCTATTTATAATGTAACTATATACTGGTCTAATTTACTTCTTGCACATACCTTGCTAATATATATATATATATATATATATATATATATATATATATATATATATATATATATATATGTATTACGGGCGGGTATAATGACAATTCGGTAGAGTTTCAATCCTGGGTTAAAAGCAATCGGATTCTGACCGTACTGATGAGCTCTGATACAGCGAAACAGAACTGTCTGCGAATGACTATATATATATATATGAGAAAAAATTAAGGCAGACACGTTATTTCATGGTATATCGGAAGGGACCTATGTCAGGCAAACCATCATCAGCTCCCCTCTTTATTGTACAGAAGGGTGCGTGTTTGTGTGTGTGTGTGTGCGATCCTTAAATTGTCCTCTTTTTTTCATTTTGTGAGTGCGTTGATTGTTTCTTTCATCAGCTATATAGAATAGTAGTATTACTTTGACACCGTCTTTGAGAAAAATGCGACTATGACGCAATTCACTCGGGTATAAATTTGGAAGCAGCATGATGTACTGCTTGGTATTCATGTCGAAAGATCCATTTCGAACATTTCCGAGTGTTTTGGTGCCAATCTGAATAAACTAAAGAAGATTCGTAATGAGTTAGATGAATCTGATGGTAACTGCGGAAGTATGGCTTCTTGGAAAACTCACTCTGATCGATCTGATAAGAAAAAAAATCTCCTTAATTTATTACTGAAGAGCCTTAGACTCAACACGTTGTTTTACATCAAGTGCGTTGAAAAGTTAGTATTTACCTGCAACAGTACTATGGCTGCTGGATGTGTGTTAAGACAGAATGCTGTACAATGTCAAACAAGCAGAGGACCGAGAAACGACTGTCAAACAATTATTGCCACGACGACCTTCATTGTATCTGGCCACCTAACTCGAGACCTCAAACTCTTTGATTATTATGTTTGGGGTGCAGTTAAATTAAAGACCAACAAAATATTTTTCAACTCTAAAGATCAATTTAAGGTAAAGATTTAGACACTGTTCACCAATTTTATCAAGGTGACCCTCTAGAAGATACATAGAAGATATGGAGTCTTTCGTTGGAACCAATGGCTATTCATTAAATCTGCTCTTTATTATTACAGGATACTCTTCTGTAATTTTGATATATATACCTGTTGCAATACAATTCATGTAATATTTACATCTTTACATTATTCAGACTATTGTCCTAATCTTTGCCATTTGTATGAAAATTCTGTCGTTGTACGCACCGGCTTCTTTCAGGTGCTAGTAATTTCGAATCAAAACCTTTATTACGATCACTGGAGTATATCATTTTCAATTGATGTGCGAAGCGTCTTTCGTAGTTATGAATCCGACTAAGTTACTTGTTCATCACTGCGGTAGCCTGGTTTTGAACATGCAACACTTTGGGTCAAGTTACTGGAACTAATCTGCGTCTATAGTCACTGGACCATGTGTCCTTAAGGACAACTCAATCTGAGACTTATAAACATACTGTTCAGTAACCATTTTTCCAGAGGTCGTA
Source organism: Ascarosepion bandense (assembly GCA_037127315.1). NCBI lineage: Eukaryota > Metazoa > Mollusca > Cephalopoda > Sepiida > Sepiidae > Ascarosepion > Ascarosepion bandense. The sequence continues at coordinate 679,353 of JBBBDQ010001320.1, forward strand.
CTGAAATTTTTAATATTAATAGATTTCTCTAGTATTATTTTATGTTAATGATTGTTCCTAGTATTTTTTATCAAAGTTCATTTTGCAATTTTTTATGCTAATGATTCTCTCTAGTATTTTTTATCAGAGTTCATATTTCCTTATTTGACATTATGAATTTCTCTGGCACTCCGTGTTACTGGTTTCAATATTGTATTCATGTGTATGTTTAATCACTTTCGCAGATTTTTGTAGCTTATCATATGGACTGTTTCCTTAAGTTTACGTAATTTCTAGTGGTGTTCTGTATTCATTATTTCAACTTCATCACACTAGGGGCAGCGATCTCTTTTCTTCTTTCATATTTGGTAAGATAAGCTTGATTTTTCTATACCCCCTCGTGTTATGGCCTAGCAGTGTTCTTGTAGATTTACTCTACGGGAGAAATATGTTTCTCCTTTATATTTTTCCACAGATATATGGAATGGCGTACACACAGTCCCTAGTTTTTTCCTTCTCTTTTGGGGGTCTTACACGGGAGAGGTACCTGTGAAGTGTAGAACCACTTTAGCAGGTTGTCTTGATGTTATATGTAACATAGATCCTTTGTAGTTTCTTCGATAACCCCTTTACATAGGGTAGACAGAAAATGTAAAAAAGAGACTTCGCACAAGGAATGAAAATTATATACTCCCGTGATCGTAATAAAGTGTTGTTTTCGAAATTCCTAACACCTAAACTGGAGCGTACAACGACCGAAACGTTGTAAAAATAGCAACCAAGATGAGGACTATAGTGCGAATAATGTAAATAGTGTAAATACTACTTCATCTCAGAAATATAGAGGAATATTTTCATTTTTATTATTTATTTTCATTTAATGTAGACGAAAGTAAATTCATTGCAGCCATCATCACTGACTTTATATATACACTACCGATCATAAGAGAAAAAAATAACAAATTTTATGGCTTAGAAGAATAAATATAGATATATTTCATTGTTGCTCACAATTGTGCACTAAGTAAAACCAAAATTAACATAGAGTAATTTCAAATTTAATTAAAGTTAATTCATATTTTCTTTTCATCAAAGAGACCACCCCGAGACTTTATTACTGCAGAGCAAATCCTTGGCATTCTTTCTAATAACTTATAACTTTCTAATATAAATAATATGGTGGAAGTGATTTCCAAGAAATCCCTCAAGCATTTAAACAACATTTGTTCATTATTAGGAAGTTTCTTTCGAACTGTACGATGAATTTCATCCTTTATTCTCCTTCTTTAGTTGTTTCTCAACTGCTACACAGCCTTTAAGCTCAGCAGAATGAAGTCGTCTCTTAATAGTAGTAACATATACTGGATGTTGCCGAGTAGAATTCATTTTGATTGGTAATTCCGGAGAGATTTTTCTTCTATTCCTCTTGCTAGTTATGAGCAAGTGCCTATCTTCTACAATAGATGTTACTCTGGGCCTACCAGATCTTTTTCTCTCAATATTTAACTCAGTTTAACGAAATCGTTGAAGGCAATAATGCACGCAATTTTTTATTAGGCTTAATTTTTTAGCGATAACACGTTCAGAATATACTTCTTTCGAAAGAATTTCAACTTGAGCTCATTTTTCAATGCTAATCTGTTTCTTCTTTGACATTTATAGTAATATGGTTTACAAGAATAAATTATACCATAATTATAATATCTGAATAAATCTGATCCTTCGGCAAACATTGATCACAATAAGAGGAGTCAAGTAGCAAGCTGAGTAAATGTTTACGTTAAAGTTGAAGAGAATTCTTTTTTTACTTGACATCTGCATAAGAATAACAAAAAATGCACACTCGACGAATTTGATTCTTCTAAAAATTAAATTTTATAAACTTTGTTAAAAGAAATTGGTCGGTCCCAAACTTATGGTCGGTAGTATATATATATATATATATATATATATATATATATATATATATATTAATGCAGGTTTCATTGAATAATATAGACAAGTTTTGTCTATTAATTTTGTGTAGGATCCGTTCATACCGTCTGATATACTTGATGGTGATGTCGTTGAAAGACAACAAAAAATCACAGTATTTGTTGAATTTTTTATCGGGTCTAAGCTTTCGGCTCACATAAGCCATTATCAAAGAGTAAATATTAACACACAGTAAACATAGAACATTTAAGCTATTAACAATAAAGATAATTGAATTGAAAATATAAGTGGCGGATGGCCGAAGACAGTGACAAAATAGTGGTGTTGTGGTCCCTGGTCTGATTACAGACATTTGAGTACGTTATTGGAAATATCGAAATTGATTGTATTCAAACTAGGTTTAAATTGTTTTAGTATTTATGAGTTTTTTAGGATGTTTTCATCTAGTTGGTAGTTGGAGTGCATCTGGCTACGGTATAAGAGAGTGATATGTTTAGGATTGGTTGGGTTAGTATCATGTGTTGTTTTTTCCATGTTAAGCTTTTAAAGAAAATAATGTATTTGTTCATCAACTATGTAGTTGGGAAAATTATTATTGATGAGTGTCTGTTTTATGTTTTTTAGTTCACTGTAGAAGATCTGATTTGTAGATGAATTGACTTTTGACTTTATATATATATATATTTGTTGCATGATAAGATGAATTTTATTGTTAATATTTTTTAAACCCTCAAATTTCTTTCAGATGCCGATTCTATCTATCTAAACTTATTTATAAATGGAACTTTGTCCGTGTGTGTGTGTGTGTGTGAGTCCGTTACCTATAGACTCCGAAACGGCTAAACCGATTTTATGAAAATTTTCACAGTTGTACTATAAGCGTCTGCGAGTGTTCTTAGCTAGGTTTTGTGTCGAGGTACCCGAACCGATAAATATCGAAAATCGATAATCGAAAAAGTTGGGTTATAGAAGGAGTGGTCCGACTTTAATAAAATTTGATACACTCATAAACAAAGACATAAGAAACGATATTCAGATATTTCAAGGTTGCAGTTCTTAAAATAGTGCAGAAAATCGATAATATATATATATATATATATATATATATATATATATATATATATATAAGGCAAGATGTTTGTCTGTGTGTCTGTTTATCTGTCTGTATGTCCTTTATACAAATCCACAATTTTTATCGGATTGTCAACAACCTTCACACAAATATTCTTTAGGCTGAGTCTGAACTCCAGAACCACGGATTAGTTTTAAATCTTTCCTTACAACCGGGCAACCCCGGGCTATACTGCTAGTATATTATACAAATATTCGTAAAACCTGACTAAATTTCTCATAGAGGTAAGCTCATGTTTTCGAACCTCCGCTGTGTTCATTTTGACTTGACAAGCTTACACTACATAGAAGAAATGTTTTAATAACGTTTCAAGTCTGGTCAGAGCATATTATTCTTAATTTCTTTTCTAAATATTTTATATAGATATACACATTTTTTGAGTTCAGTTCAGTCAATATTTTTTTGCATTTGAGTTAAAATGATAAGCTCACATTTTAAATAGATTATTTTTGTTTCCATACTTCTGTGTAAGTCTGTAACAATATACGAGTATGAGCGTGGCATGTATGCACTCTTTCGTTACTCTCAAAAATGCATAAAACTGAGATTAATTTGTAAAAATGATAAGATTCTTAAATAGTGTAAACATCTACTCCACTTCAAAGAAAATGAATTATGGTGAATTCGATTTGGCACCAATATATACAATAATTGGTTTAATAATTGTCGCGTACCAATTTAACAATCATGTTAAAGGTAAGCTGATCAATAGAATGAATGCAAACAAGAAATTATATAGTTACCAAAATGGATATATTGATTTCATGCAACGCAATGAGCCTTGAAATACAATATGCCAAGTCAATGAATGTTTGTGGAGAATTAATTGGGCAATAATATTGGCTCGATAAAAGATAGTAAAGTATTTACACCCGGGCTGCATTTTGTTATACATTGTAACATCATTCGTATTTGTAAGTAGAGATTATATTTAAGATTATTAACTCCTTCATTCAGCTGAATATATATGCGAAGAATTAATGTACAGTAAAGGTTTTGACAGTCTAATATGTTTGGGGATAAAATGCATGTAACAGCTATATTCATCAATTTATTTCAGTGAAACTGTGTTGACAAATTACTAAATAGTACGTCATTAAAATCTCAAATAACCCACAAAATAGTAAATACCCTAAAGCCCTTGTTGTTTAATGAAAATAAAACCTAAAAACGTCAATCGACACACTCAATAATACCAGAAAAAGCACACTCTAAATAGTGCAATTTTGTTTTGCAGAGAGCTTGGCAAATAAATGGCGCAATGATTGAGGTTGAAAAGCATTTACGCTTTTTTGTAATCATTTCACCCCAAGAAAGGCGTTCCACTGCCACTATTGCGCTTGGGGCTACATAGGTGAAGGTAAATAGAAAGAGTGGTTAGATATAGGAAATGTTTGAAGGGTGTGATAGATAGATGGGTGTGTAGGAAGAGTGTTTGAAATAATGGAAGCGAGTTAGTTTGTTAGGAGGTGTCTATTGACCTTACATTTAAACTGCTGGAGATTGTAGCTGTCCACAGTCGGTAAGTGCGAGAAAAGAAACTGTTGGAGTAGAAGTTGCGGTTGCATTTTATCGGTTTCACAGTAAAAGGGTGGGATCTAGTTGCTAATCTAGTATCTCGTGCAAATTCGAATCTAGGGGGCACCAGTGATCTAAGTTCATCAGAGCAGAAGCCGTGAAAGTATTTATAGAAGAGACACAAGGAAGCCACGTCGCGCCGGTGAGAGAAAGACTGCAGGTGGTCTGCTAAGTCGGCATCAATCACATTACAGACCCTCCGCTGTACCTTGTCGAGAATCCCAAGGAGAATAGCAGGTGCACCCGACCAGATATGGCAACAGTATTCAATGCACGGGCTGATGGTAGATTTATAAATGTGCATGATAGATTCATACGGAAAAAAATTCCGGGCCCTGCACAGAGAACCGACTTTCATAGCAGCGGATTTAGCAATGGATTCGTTATAGTCATTCCACTTGAGGTCTGCTGAAAGTGTGAGACCAAGAAGGTTTTTTATAGATTTTTAGAAAATTATAAAAATGTTGCGAAAACGACAAACAGTAGAAAGAAAATAATGACGCAAGTAATCAGTTAAACCCTAAGCCGTTGTCCCTTTAATTATTTTTTGTATTTGTGTAAAATATTATTATATAACAATCAAAATACATTGAAACATGGAAAGTAACACATCGCATATAAAATTTAATATTGCAGAGATATTTTAGTTGTCTACATTAATTGCAAAATATATTAATGTTTTTGTGAAATCAATATCTTAATGGTTATCATAGTTACAATATTAGCCGTAATGTTACTCACTGTAATTGTTTATAAATATGGAAATTTTTTAGATGAGTCCTTCCAATTGATACACAGACTTTATAAATTTAAGTGCAATACTAGACTCGCGTCGGTATTTACGATTAAGCAGGGTAGATGTCACCATAAGTTCTATGCTAACAGTTTCTTTTCTCGCAATTCTTGCTGATGGAACTCTCTTCTTGATCCAAGGTTTTTCAGCCAACTTTAATATTCAAAAGTTTAAAGGCAATGTCAAACGCAAACTACTATCCTACTAATTAATGTTTGCTCTTCCTGCTAATTAATAATGTTTGTGTTTCTATTTTTTCTCTATATCCTCTCTTGTTTAATAGGTTTTGTCACTATAGTTTTCGTTTTTGTAGAATTACGACTTATAGTGATAACGATTAAAAAAAAACAAATGAATTCTCGTATTGGTCATTTAATTATATATATATATATATATATATATATATATATATATATATACTGAAATCAAAAACAAGTGTTTTAAATACATCTAGAGGAACGACAAAAAACACTAAAAATAAGAGAATACTCCACTCCAATAATAAACAAGTGTTTCCAACTGGAAAAGTATTATCATTAAAATTTATATGGAATCTAAAATAACCAAAAAATCATGAAAAAGAAGGAAATAATCTAGCAATATATTTCCACGCACAACAAAAGCACCCAACATTATTTACGAAGATAAAATGACACCTAGACTTACTAAACAAAAATGATAAAATAAAACCTAAATACAAGTATAATAATTAAAAGCAAACGCCAACCCAAAAATTTAAAATAAAACGAATAAAACATTCGTCCGTGCATGGGGTACTGTTGCCATATATGGTCAGGTGCTCCCACTGTTCTCCTCGGTGTTCGTGACAGGCTCCAAAAGAAAATCAGTAATGTGATAGGTACCGACTTGGCGGCTCGACTACAGCCACTTTCCCACCGACGGGATGTAGCTTCCCTTTGTCTGTTCTATAAATATTTTCATGGCTTCTCCTCCAACGACCTTAAGTCACTGGTGCCTCTGCAACAGGTGTCTACTCGTGCAATCAGACTGGCAACTGGGTCTCACCCATTCACAGTAAAATCAACCAAATGCAAACGACAATTCTACTCATGCAGCTTCTTTCCTCGCACTTCCCGCCTGTGGAACTCGCTTCCTTATTCTTGTTTTCTTGACGGCTACAATTTCCAGGAATTCAAATGCAAGGGCAATACTCATCTCTTAACCACTTGACCCTAGTTCTTTCTACACTACCCTGTATATTCTTTCCTTTCTCTCCACATCAGCAACTTTCCTCACACCTGTGTCCCATCCCTTCTCTTGCTCCTTTCAAAATGTTTTGTCTTTCTCTTTACTCTCTTCTATTTAGTGCTTTTAATTTTCTTAGCTCCCTGCACATCAGTGGCGATATCGCCTTGCTCGGTGAGATATGATTAAAAAAAAAGATTCTCTTCATTAAAGCAAAGCAAAATATCATATAGCAGGAAATTATATGTCTCCCATCATTGACATGAATGCAGTGAGGACAAATTCAAAGTAATACCCATCTACCAAAATACAGACTATGACACATTAATAATGCAGGGAGAAGGATTCATAAAAAAATACAAGTATTCGCTCAACAAAACGACATGAAAATCACACACACCAAAAATCACACACACATACATACACGCACATTTACATACACACACATACATATAAACACATACATACACACAAACATACATACACACATACACACACCAAATTTATGGTAACGCCAAACAATAAAAAAGAACCAGATGACTCATAAAAAACAATTCTAAAACAAAAAGACGAAATCAAAAAACGCTCTCACAAACACAGACACTTACATACACACACACACACAGACACACACACACATACATACACACTCACATAAAATTCAAAATATCACCCAAAGCAATAAAAACAACCAGCTGACCGATAACAAGAAAATTATGGAAAAACTTGTAGATAAAGAATGCGCCTAGAAGTTAAATGTAACGTACTAATGAAACAAACCAAACCAAAATCATTTCAAATTGGGTAAGCAATTAACTCATTCATCAATTTATTTATTTGTATGTTTATCCACGTAAACATGTTCTGATGTGAGACACCACAGATAATTCAACACAACAACATTTGAATTATTTTACCTTGTTTTATTTTATTGATTTGATGTATTATTTATTTATTATTTTTCCACTTACTTATTTATAAACAACAATTTGGCCCTCAGAAACAAAAAGAAGTCGATACATAAAGCCACAAGTTTATTCGCCTGAATAGAGTCAACTTTAAAATCGAAACACCTGTAGTGTCACAAATACCATTATGGATTCCTAACGTATCATAACATGTATAATAACACAAACAATAAATATACACTTGAAACAAAAGTTTCACGGCCTCTTACACATTTTCTTCTATATATATGTGTGTGTGTGTATGTGTGTGAGTGTGTTATAACAGCAACCATTCAATCCCCTTTTAAATCAATGAATTTAAGGTCCTGAAATCTACAGCGAACTAGGCTGAATGTTTTGCTCGCAGATTCTTCACTAACTCAACATTTGATTCGTCTGGGGTGTCCACACTCGACTTCCCACCAAGAACTGAGGCTCAATTAAGTGACGTTCACATTACTTCTCACTGGTCTCTACCATAATTTCAAAGCTTAACTGCATAATATGAGCAGACGTGACGGAATTCCAATCACTGTCTTGAGGAAATGTGCCTCTGAATTCTGCTCTGCCATCTCCAATTTCTACAACTACTGCCTGTCTACTTCATGTTTCCCTGCCTGCTGGAATTCCTCCTCTGTGAACGCTGGTGAACACTCAAATCCCTACAATTATCTCCCTATCAGCCCCCTACATATTTTCTGGCAAAGTGATCGAGGCAGTTGTTACGGCTTAAGGTGTTCAGCTTTTCACAGCCTATGGCCTCTTTTCTCATAATCAGTGTGGTTTTAACATTTCCAGGTCTACTTCTGATATGTTAACGACCACCACAGAGTATATATACCAAGATCTTGAGAAAATCGGCGAGCTCGAGGTATTGCACTAGATATCTCTAAAGCATTTGATAGTCTGTCATGTTAGCATTCTACGCAAGCTACATGTATATGGTACAACTAGATGAATATTTGACCTAATCCAGCCTTTTCTTTCAAATCGCATAATGAAGGTTGTATTGAATGGTTCCAGATAATATACGAACGTAGGGTGTACCTAAAGGCTACATTCTATGTGGTACGCTTTTTCTGATCTTCATCAACAATCTCCATGATGTAATCGGATCCCAAGTTCGCATTTATGCTGACGATACAAAATTTGCTTCTGCCTTGACAAGAAATCTGGTGCGACTGACAAAGTAAACCTTGCTGATGATCTTGAAAAGGGCCTCAAATCCGTGGTGGTCTGGAGTAAGAAATGGCTGGTCTAATGCTTGCAAAATGAATATGCTATTCTTTAACCACCATAGACAACTTCTCCTATCCATCATCAGAATGAATCAAATTAGTATCCTTGAAAGCAAAACACTATCAGCCGATCCAAGTGGAATGCTTACATTGAATTCATAGCTAAATTTGCTGATTGTAAGGTTCGTTCAATTGTAGGACCAGGAAAGTTTTCTCGTCCAAATCCATTTTACACATATATAAATCTTCCATCTGCACATGCATTGAATACTGCTGTCACATTTACTCAGGTGCTCTTGTTATTCATCTCGGGCTTCTCGACAATATCCAATGAATAATCTGTAATATCCCTACCTGATAGCTCAACTCCAGTCATTTTCTCGTCTATATTATGTGGCTTCCCTCTGTCTCTTCTACAAACACTTTCACAGCTTCTGCTCCGATAAGCCTAGCTCCTGGGTGCCCTCTCTGCATGGATTTAATCGAGCTATTAGTTTAGCTGATAGGTCCCACATTTTTACAGTGAAACCAATCAAATGAAACCGCAACTCCGACTATCAGCTTCTTTGCTAGCACTTCCTGCCTGTTGAATTCTATTCCGTATATATACTTACCTGACAGCTACAATCTCACAGAATTTAAATGCAATGTCAATTGCCATATCTTACCTTCTTGACTCATATCCTTTCACTGATAAGCCTTGTATCATGTTATTTTTTACACTCCACTCCACTCTCATACAGCCCTCTTCACGCATGTATTCTCATCATTTTCTTACTCACACTCTGACTCCCTGTGACTTGTTCATTTATCTCATAACTCACCTCTTATGTCACCCTTGCGCACCTGGAGCAGTTGTGCCTTGCTTGTGGTGAAATGATTAGAAAATATATATATTCAGTGATGGTTGTTATCATCTCAGCTGTAAACTGGCGAAGCGAAAGCCTTATTTTTTGTCAGAGAGAAGGTTTTGAGATGTGAGATGCGTAATTATTTCAGCATTGATAATAGCCTTGAATACCTTGTGAAAAAGAGGTAAGAGGGTAATAGGAAAATAATTGGAAGGGTCAGAGTGTTCCAGAGACACCTTAAAAATGGGAAATAAAGAGGATACCTTTCAACATGCAGAAAAGCAGGAAGCAAAGTGGTAACAACTATAAATTTTGTAAAAGACTAGAGCTAGCTCAGAGACAGAGTTCATTAGGACAATGACTGGAATTCCTTTACCTAAAACTTGACCTATCGGACTCAGGCTCCGAAATAATCTTAGAAACCAGAGACGTGGTTATATATGTATATTACTATGTTTAGCCTCAGTTATATGTGGGAAATTGGGTGTGGGTAGAAACAATTAACTTATTAATAAGAAGAAAAAAATTAATTCCTAGAAAATTTCACTGCGCTAGCATCAGTGATTTATAGTCATGTTATAAACATTTCAGACCATTCCCGAGTGTTGTATCATATGTGGAAATTCCGTTAATAACTTAGTAAGATCAAATGCTTTTATATGATTTGCAGAACAAATCTAGAAGAGTTGTGAAACATTGCAAATTTATATAAATATGACATCATTGAATAGGTTGCATTAGCGTGGCTTCATGCAGGAGGCAAATAAATAAGACAACATATTTTTTAGTATAAATATAACCACAACGCAAGTTACTGTGTGATTTCCACTTCACATAAGCCTTGTATTGTCCCTATAGAATAATCAAATATAATTACATAAAAAGATTTAAATTAAGTGTACCTGTTTAAACAGAGAGAGAATTACTTAAGTGCTTGCATTTTATATAAAAACAACAATGACAGAAACATATTTAAATCGCTCAATATGCTCTCTAAAATGACAGCACTATATTTTTAAATGTACCTACTAGTGTGTATCTGACATGAAGCTATTAGAAAAAAATAATAAATAATTGAAACCCCAAAGCTTGACAGGGAAAAACGTACACAAACAAATACTGTACACAATAGTCGTTGTAATAAGAGAGATGGTATTTTCACTAATCGACAATATTATTATTTCAAAAAGTAAAATAATAATGCAATTTTAAAGAATAAACATGCGGTTCTAAGAGCTTTCGCAACTGGTAGAAAAGTTCAATAACTGGTAGCAAAGAGAAAGTACTAAGCCGACGCCATCTCACTATTAACTCCAGTAGCTTCTTTTCTCGCACTTCCTGCCTGTAGAATTCCCTTCTATCACACTTCCCGCCTGTGGAATTCCCTTCCATATACTTGCTTTTCTCACAAATACAATCTCCAGAAATTTAACTGCAATGTCAATTGCCCTCTTACCCACTTGACACCAGTCATTTCTACATCATCCCGTATGTCTTGTTCTTTTCCTTTCTCTATACCTTCGCAACTGTCTTCACATCTGTGTTCCCAACATTCGCTTACCCTTTCTCTGACATCCACTGTAACTCGTTCGTCTTTTTCTTTACTCTCTTCCAGACTAAACTTTTATTCTTATGTAGCCTTCTGCGAATCAGTGGCTACATAGGAGCAAAAGTTTAGGTAAGAGGAGAGCGAAGAAAAATACGGCCCAGATACAGTGGGTATCAGAGAAAGAGCAAGAGAAGGACGAAAACACAGGTGTGAAGACAGTTGCTAAAACAGAGATAAAGAAAAAGAAAAAGGAACTAGATACAAAGTGTGATGTAGAAAGAACTGGTGTCAAGTGGATAAGAGTGGGTATAGACCTTGCATTTAATTACCTGGAGATTGTAGTCAGGAAAGCAAGAATACGGAAGAGAAGAGAAGGCGGAAAGTGCGGGAAATTAGCTGATGTAGTATAATTGACAGCTGCATTTGGTTGATATAACTGTAATTGGGTGAGTCTTGTGCATGCGGAAATGCTAGTGGTGGGTGCACCAGTGACTTAAGTTCGTCGGAGAAGAGCCACAGCCTGCAGGTGAGAAAGTGGCTGGAGTCGAGCTGCCAAGTCGGACCCTATCACGTTACAGATTCTCTTTTGGAACATATCGAGAACACTAAGATGAACAGCTGGGGCGCCTGACCATATATGACAGCAGTATTCCGTGCACGGACGGATGGTTGTTTTGTATGTGTGAAGATGGAATCAGGCGTAAAAAGATTTCTGGCCCGAAACAGTGAACCAGCCTTCCTAGCAGTGGATTTAGCTATTGACTCAATATACTGATTCCACTTGGAGGTCAGAAAATAGTGTAAGGCAGAGGGAGCGCAATTTATTGCTTTCACGTGGGAGACTCGCTTGGCCCACGTTAATTGGGGTGCAGGATAGGTTACTTGTGATGGTTGGCCGATAACAGTTTCGTTTTTTAAGTATTGAAATTTACAAGCCACTTCTTACCCCCAGTCCACCACTGTGTGTAGATCATTTTCGAGATCAGTAGCGAGCTTATGTTTGTCCTCATTCGCCGGATTTCTTGTTGATGCCTGAGTAGGTGTGGTATCAACTGCGTAGATGCTTACTTAGGACTTTGTCACGCCTAGAAGATCATTTATGAAGATCGGAGAGAGTGTCGAGCCTCTGATAGAGACTTGGGGACAACCAGCGTTCTTGCAATAGAAGATAAATGTATGCCAATTCAAGACGAACGCCATTATGCGGTTAGATAGTAAGGATTAAATTAAATGAAGCAAGCGTCCGGTGATACCACAGCCCTGTAGCTTGCGTAGAAGGCCGGCGTGCCAAACCCTATCAAGAGCCTTGGAGATATCGACGGTAACAGCACGAACCTCACCGGACTTAACGAGGGTCTGGCATATGTACTTCGTGATGGTCGTCGGCTGTGGATCTGGCGAAGCGGAAGATGTACTGCCTGTCTGAAAATATGGCCATTAAATTCTTGAGCTATTTCGTCATTGATAATAGCCTCGAACACTTTTTCGAAAATTGGTAGGAGGCTGATAGGGCGATAGTTGGATAGGTCCGTAGGTTCCTCCGATTTCTTAAATACAGGAAACACAGAAAGTGGACTTCCAGCATGCAGGAAAACAGGAGACAGAAAGGCATAATTATAGAGTTTAGAGAGGACAGATGAGTTCAGAGGACATTTCTTAAGGACCTGGATTCCATCACCTCCGATCGCCTTATGGGGATCAAGTTTTGATATTACCTTAGATACAAGGGCTGGCGTAATCTGTACATCATTCCCTTTAGCCTCAGTTCTAAGACGAGTCAAATGTAGAGTTAGATGACACTTTGCGAGCAAATCACTCGGCCTTGTCCGCTGATGCTGTGAGGACCTCAAATTCATTGATTAATGGAAGGATGGAGGATTTGTTCTTGTTCAGCACCCGTTTGCATAGCTGCGAATAGTCCTTACAGTCAAACTTGCGGTCAGCTATCCGCTCTCTCATTCTGTCAGCAAACAACCGCTTTGCCTTATTCAGGATCCTTTTCCACTCATTACGAGCAGAAACAAATAGGCGCCTATTACGGTCAGATGCATGTCTCCGAAAAAGATGAAGTAATGGTTCCTGTTGGCTATGGCGGCCTAACAGGCAGAAGAGAAGAAGGAGAAGGAATAAGGTTTAAGACAAAAATTCCTGATTGGTTTGAAGACATAAAAGGCAGATTTTACCCAGGAAAAAATCACAGAGGTGCAGTCATCAACTGGGAGACTGAACACTTTTCTCTAATGGACGTCGCATACGACATCGCGAAACACGTCCCAGTCAGCACTTCGGTATTAGTAAGAAATCCTCTAGGTAGGAGGCTCCTGTGGAGAGTGAAAGTTGTGAGATATATTGAGAGACTGATCAGAGTTGCCAAGAGAGTGAAACTGCGAGACCTGGCAGAAGTCAAGTACAGAGGTGAAGCATATATCTAATAGACAAGCGTGTTCTGATGGGATGCTGGAAAAGCGTGTGGGAAAATCCACCACTTCGTAAGGGATTGTGAAATAGCGAAGTTCATGGTGTGAATGCCAGCTGAATCAGTAAACAAAGTGTCTTTAACCACTTGGCATGATGTGCATTAAGATATCCGACCACAAATATGTGAGAAAATGGTTTGGGAGGAAATAGCCTTATCTATATTATCAGAAATGCTATCTCGCAGCGAGCAGTCGGGAGAGGAGGAGGAACGGACCCCAAAAAAAAGATAGCTATCTGAGCTGAGAAGTGAGAGACGGAGACACATATACAGGTGGTCATGGGATTCGAAATATGTCACCTTATTTAGAGGGATGTGTTTAGTAACGTAGACCGTTAGCCCATGCATATGTACAGTGAAATCCTTCTTTAAGAGGGGAAGATAGCCAGGGATTGAGAAGTCAGAGGTGGAAATCAAGGGTTGAGATTAGTTTCACAGAGCGCTAGGATTACAGGGGACTTTTCATGGAGGAAAGATTATACACTACAGAAGTTAGTACGAACAGTCAGGATGTTAGTAAAAGAAATGTTAAGAGGGTTAAGTGATTTAAGTTTGACTGGTTTAGATTTTTTTGAGATATGATTGTTCATGCTAATATTTGATGGTAAGGAGAGACCTCGGATAGAGGAGGCAGGTGGTCATTAACTTCGACATGCGTTGAAGGGAAATGGCGCGGAAAGCCGGAAACCACTTCCTAAACTGTTCAATAGAGGTGGGTGGAGTGGAAACCGGGCGATAGTAAATGCCTATCTACTCATTTAAAAAAATGGGTGCAGAATTGCTACGTTTTAACTTAGTCCAACAACCAGAGAAATTTCTAACAAGTTAATGAAAAAGAAGCCAAACGTACAATTAAGTTGACACACCTCAAAAAACAAATTTTAAAATTAAAATTAATACATACTAAATGATATTCAAACAAAAATTACTTACTTTTAAAGAATATTAAGCTACCAACCCAACACATGTTTTCTGCAAGTAAGGTAAAATACATTCTTTATAACTTTTTGGCTGGAACCAAAGCGACGGACAAGTGGGTGTGAAAGCCAACTAACCAGCGCGTATGTGACCTGTGGACTAGGAAAAAGAGGAGAAAAATTTCAGTGTCTGAATAGGTGCATATTGCAAAAAATAAAATGTCTTTAAATATTTATAGGAATACCAAAGAGATACGTTTGTATATTCAGCAAATATAAAATTTATATATTTCAACAAGTTTAAGTAAACCCTTTTGTGAAACTTTCTTCTTATCACAAAGTTTTATGGTTACTACTTTTTTGTTTACTCTATTTGGGGAATATATTTGGTTAACATTTGAGAAAAGTATAGGTATTTTTCTTGTGAAAAATATATTAATCTAATTGTCAAGTCGGAAAATAAATCAGCATATCAAAATAACATTTGTTTTTACTTTTGAAAGAGCTGGAACATTATAAGTAGTGCAATTTAAAACTGTATCATTTTTTCTAGTTGATAATTGAATTTTTCGTAGATAAATAAAGTTACACTTTGGCCAAATATTAAATGATAGCCTTGCTTCAATCATCATCGATTTACAAAATATAGTTATTTTTTCATGTAAGGATCCTTTTGTAATTAAGGCTAAGTACAAAGATTTTGCGAATGCGTTGTTTCTTTTTCTTCTTTCTGTCATTTTCCTTCAGATCATTAGGGATCGTGAGTCTCCACAATTACCTGTCATTTGTAGATCATAATTCTTTTGGTTTTCTCTCAACTTTATCAAATTATGTTCTTTTATCTATTTACACAAAATTGTTAGGTATGTCAGCATTTTATCATTTTATCTTCAGCGATGATGCAAATGTATCTGCTGTGTGCATTCAAATATACAAGAAAAATCTACTGAAACTATAAATGGCTGTCATGTTTTTAAATGACAAAACTCCCAATGTTCTTTTTCCATTCGGAACGTCAATCCAACAATGCAAATAAATGTAAATCAGTGACTGCAGTGTTTTAAGTATCATTTCTTCTTCTTCTTTTTAATATTCTTCTATGTGTTGTGAACCTTTGAGACGTAGCTGATATTGCATTTCCACAATCCCTGTGATTTGTAGCTCTCAATAAAATTTCGTTAAATTAGTTATGTTTTCTTTTGCCTTCTTTACTTCAGTATGTTCTGTGTGTATCAAATCTGCCACACACTCTTCAATATATATATATATATATGAACAGAAATATACGAAGCTGGCATTTGCGGATATATGTGAAGTTTTATTTGTTTAAAAAATTATTTTTAAGAACACCCGTATTTCAGTAAAAATTCTGTATTTTTATGTATATAGTTAAACCATGCATTATACTTTTATACAAAAATAAATATATACATAAATTAAACTGACTTTACACTCAAATACGAGTATTCTTTAAAACTCGTAATGTTCAACATATAAAAAAACCATATACACACAGACAGACAGACAAACACACACACACACACACACACACATATATATATATATATATATATATATATAATGCATTCTGTTACACGTAAATAAAATAAAATTCATACTCGAAAATGGCTAATAGTATAGCTGAAAGCGCTTGGATTAGCAAAATATTTGGACAATTTTTATATAATTCATGTTTTCAAAAGAAAAAAACCTTAATCTCACATAAACAATTACATAAAAACTTAATTACTACAACTTGCCTGTCATTTTCAATGGAACCTGCATACAAGTTAACATTTACAGTCAGCAGCATGGGATGGGAGTCTGTTTCGTTCTTAACGGAAATCATCATGCCTTCACGCATAAATCAGACTGTTGCCACTGGGTGTTTACCTTAATGGTCACTTTTATATTAAATCTGGTACTGAGCACGTTAACACATAAATATAGCCTACCATAAAATTATATTTTTGTCATATATATATATATATATATATATATATATATATATATATATATTCGTGTGTGTTTTTTGTGTTTGTATGTGTCTATGTTTATATGAAGAAATAATGGATAATGTATTTTCTTGCTAGCTGCCTGTGTACTTTTTATTTCTCGATAGTAATGCATTAAAAATGCTCTGCTTTACATGTATGTGTAATATATATGTCATACGCAGCGACACATTTATGTGGGGAAACTTACAGATCTGCGTGATCATGTTTGGAAAATGTAAGTGTTATTATATACTTTTATGTGTCTTTATAGAGAGTCAGCTATATATCTGGAAAAATAATGACATTAATCTTTTTCACTTTCCCTCTGTTGATTTTACATTCCCTATCTATAATATTATACTCTCCCTATCCGGATTTTCCTTGCACGTCTTTGTCTCTTGTTTTTATATCTCGTTTACAGTTTCAACGTTATTTATGCGCTGATTTTAAACCAGCTGCACCTTGTAATTTGTTGTCGTATTTTACCGAATCTGATGAGCGTAATACCTACCGCCCTTGGCACAAAAGCAGCTAGAGGCTTGGTTGGGAAAGACGGATAAATGGAAGCAGCTGAAGTGAAAAGAGAAGTTGAAGAGAGACAGGGTGAGGTAAAAGAAATTCATTGTTCTCGAAAGACAAAGGAACTAGAGGAAACACTATGATTACAATTAAAGACAATTTTGAAAGACACGTGATGAAGCGTTTATTTTACTTTTGCTCTACTTTATATTTTTCCCAAAAACTGTGATGGAAATTCTTATCGGAGCATATTTTTCAAATATTTTATATTGCATTCTTTTATATAATATTATCCATAAAGTCAATAGTACCCAAAGTAATAATATCAACATGTATATGATATTTAGAATTAACAATTGAGTATGTTACATGTCGTGATATATATATATATATATATATATATATATATATATATATTGTCAGACAGATCTGTTTCGCCGTATCACAGCTCATCAGTACAGTTAGACTCCTATTGCTTTTTTACCCAGGATTGAAACCCGACCGAAATGGCGTCAGTCGGCGACTCTACCCCTGGGCTATGGGCGTTCGGTGGAAGTATGCAGACATTTTAGCGCATATCATTATACGCGCCCAATAGCTAGACTGCTTTAATTCATTTCACTGAATGAGCGATGCGTAGATGCCAGAGTAGCTATTGTTTATCAAAGTCTACTATTTTTCTAGAGTGCTCAATCAAGGTGTGAGTGCGTAAGTATTGCCTATATATATATATATATATATATATATATATATATATATATATATAGATGATTACATGAAAATATTTTATCCTATTATAACATCAATATGAAAAAACTATTGTTTTGGGTCATTCTATTTACAGATTTACTTATATTTAAGAAACCTAATATACATCCAGCAGTCACGCTCTTAATCCATGTCAATAGTAACTCCTCAAGTCACGTGATGTAAGACTGTGTTGAGATTAAAATCCTGTTGGAAGATAAAGGAAGGAATCATTTGTGATCTCTCCAAGCACATTCGTAATCACTATTAGACTCATCCAAATCTTTCCGAATACTTTACACTACGCTCAAATTAACATTCAGAAAATCTAAAAGAAATGAATAAAATGTAAAAGTATAAAACGCCAAACATTTACACATCACTCCCAGTATATAAATCTTACATAAAAATCGAGTGAGTTTAAGTTTTGTTTAATGGCATATCAACCTCTATGAGTTATTTAATGCCAAAAATAAGGTTTTAAGGTATTTTTTAATGTTCGGTTATAGGTCGATTTAGTCAGATTTTGATAAAGAAATATTATTTTTATTATTTTTTATTTTAGAAAACTGAAGACATATTCTAGTTTTGTATTAAAAAATGTATTGCTGGCAATAATTTTTTTCTTTCAAAAAATGTTTTGGTAATAATTATTTCCTTAAAAATTGTTAATATTTTTCCTTCAAAAATGTATAATGTTCTATAAAGTCTATTCTTATGTATATATTTCTATAAAATTGTTATACTTTTGACTCTAGTTTGGGAATAAACTATTTAACTATAGTTGGGACCCTACCAGGTGCTACCACCCCGGGCCAGGGTGGACCTGGGAACAACAGCAATTAAGAGGTGGTTCCATGCTCCACACAACCTCCCAATAAAAAGCCTTGCTGCCGGATGTAGTTTATTGTCATACCCACGACCAAATACAACGAGTGAACGTGTATTACCTACACAATAAAAATATATGGAGTATAACAGAAATAAATATATAATCCTTCATTTTTAAAAAACATAATAATAACTAATATTCTTTTAGAATAAGTTGGTTGTGAGTAAAATATTGTTTATTTTAATAGATTAACTATTTGCAGTTTCTGCATACCAGCACATGAAATCACGCACGAGCACACACACGCGTGTGTCTGTATGTGTATGTCTGTCACATTGAACGTAAAAGGAAAATATTGTTATTTCTTTCTTTTATTTTTGACTATTGGAATGAAACATCAAATCACGCCTGTATGGCAGTGAATACAGCATAATTTTCTCAAAACATAAAAAGAAACTTGAAGCAACAGAATATGGTTATGCAGGAGGAAGCTGAGAATTCCGTGAACTTAACATGTGAGCAACAACGATGTTTCGCGAAAAGAGAACTAAAAAGAAAACTCATTATTATAATAAAAAACATACTGTTAAAATGTCAGTCAGTTAAGTGCCATGCGCGATACACGCTTTGGGCGATCATGTCTCGAAAGAGACATGACTGACTGGGCAGAATATTATCCCGCAGTAGGTTGCCATTGCTTTCTGCGGTAGACTGGTTGCCGACCAAGGCTATAGAACCCAATCCGTCCTGTTATTTAACCCATAACTGGAAGGAAGAGACGGATTAATACCTTTCCCAAGGGTATTTGCGCGTAAGTGAGTGCAAGGAATTCAACTGGAATTCGAACTCGGTTCCCCGATTTCTCGTTCCGAGCCGATATCCACTGCGCCACAACGCACATCCTGTTAAAATGTATAGGGCATATAATGATGAAAAAGGGGTTTGGAAAATGTGGTAAACACAGTATAGCCTGAAAATAAGAAGATCAGAAGAAAACAACACATAATCTATGTAGTGAGCTGTAAATGAATGCCGAATCTTGGTTTAGGAGAAATAAAAGAACACAGAAAATTTATTAAGAAAGACTGAAAATTGTAGAAAGCCTTGACCACCTACATCCCGAAAGGACACTGCTCATAAAGAAGGTTTTCTGCATCAATATTTAATGATGATTGATCGTGTGAATACTGGAAAAATATATTCAGAAAAGGAAGATTTTTGTACAAGGTAAGAGGATATTAAAAAGAGGGGAAAAAGAAAGGCAGAAAAAATGAAAAAGCAGAAAGAGAAATCAAGAAAAGGAAAAGAAATAGGATAGAAAAATACATACAGGAAACAAAAAGGCAAATAGGAAATCCAGATAAATAACTGAGAGGAAAAAGCCAATGGAAACGGCAGGAAGTAAATTTTAGACAGATAAGACGTAAACACAAAAGAAAAAAAAATAATCCCAGTTCTACAACAGTATATGAACACAAAAATATAAAAAATATCAGCAGAAAACTGAACAAACTCTCATGAGGAAGAGTATTATTATCACAAAACTCCGAATAAATTAAGTGATAAGAACTTCTTTATTAGTTTTCTTTCTCTCACTCACTCTCTCTCTCTCTCTCTCTCTCTATATATATATATATATATATATATATATATATATATATTAATGCATACTGAAAAAAATTGGACGATGACCAAATATTAAATCGGACCAAATATTTTTTTAGATGTTTGGCCCGAGGGATTTTCTGATCACTCCCATTGTCCATTTCACTACAGGTAGACTTAAAATTGAAAGAGATTAAGAATAAGAAAGTCTTTGTGGTATGCCAATATGTAATTCTTTATCCAATAATATACCTATTTGATGTAACTGAAAGGAATATATATGCCGGGAGAGAGAAACAGAGAACGATCCGCAAAGGGAAGTTGTTATGTCTTCAAACGTATTTTTTATTCATATATATATATATATATATATATATATATATATATATATATATTGTGTATCTGGACAGTAATCTCTCTTTCATACAGGTTTCAACTGACAGATAAGTTATGAACATTAATGTTTTGTATAATTTTCATGTGGTCATATGGTTTCTCTTTTCAGAACTCAAATTATAAATTTACCAAAGATTTGTGATTTCTAGCACTTTCGACTATTTTTTAGCTATTAGTGCGACTGAATTTTGTTTCACATTGAAATAATCATGTGTAAACCTTATCTATAAAATGTATTGTGTATTTTAATTTCCGAACACTATCTTGCTATCTTGCTTATAATTGATGTTATTAAGTGTAAGAATTTTCTTTACTATTAGTAAGGCCACAATTATCTTATTCTTTTTTGCATGTAGCTAATGCTATTATATATGTATGATAAACAACTGATTGACACCAAATCGGTCGAGTTTCGAACCCGGTTGAAAACAAATGGATGGCTAACACACTGACGATCTGTGATACAGTAAAACAGCCTTTGGTGTGGATCGACAGTCCTCTCATCATTTAAACAATGACAAAGATATGTGTACATTTAAAGTATCTACACTGGATAACACCCTTTCTTGTGCCGGTGAACGTATGTTCAAGTCTTGATATACAGTACAGGCGCTTGTTTCTTGTGCTGAAAAAAAAATCAAACTAAATCATGGAGCGCATTAGGAAATGCTTTCATTGAAGCATGAGAACGAAGGCACGTTTCTGATGACATCACAAATGTTTCTCCTTTCCAGATTTAATTAATATTTCAAGAATATTAGGTAGAAAAACAAAAAACGAACACTCTAAAAATACTAATATTGAACTTAAAATAGTGAGGAAAAAAATCTTGTAATCATAAAGTTTATATTTTAAGATATTTGAATTTTTGGTGAAGAGAAAAGTTTCTAAAAAAAATAAAATTATAACGAAGAAAATTTTTTTTTTATCATATTACCCCAAGCAAGGCAGTAATGCCACTGATGTGCAGGGGGGTACTTAAGAGTGAAAAGATTGGAAAAGAGAAAGCCGGAAACCACATCCTAAACAGGAAACAAGGGATGAGCCTCTTCACCTGTTCAATAGACATGGGTGGAGTGTGAACCGGGCGATAGTTAGATCTATCTACTCCAATTAAAATATGTGTTAAATGTGAAAAGAATGATTATCACTCTTTTATTCTTTCTTAGAAACATTTTCTATGCATGAAAACAATTATAGGTAGGTACCTCAATTAGTTAGTATCTTAATCAAGTAAATGTATTCATTTAACAGAGAAGATTTCAGAGTCTTATACTTTGACAATTAAAGTAAACGAGAGATTTTTCTAATCTCATACTGCGAATGCTATCGAGTATTTTGAGAAATAATGTGTTAATTTGCTGTATGAGGTATTGAACATATTGATGCTGATTTAATACATTTGCTACATATGCTTCGACACATGTTCACACACTGTTTTTATGAATGTCTCACTCTCTCTCTCTCTCTCTATATATATATATATGGTAATATCAAGTTTGTGAAATGTTAGGATAATCTAAAATGATCTGTTTAATATATAATATTTAGCGATAGATATGTATAGAGAGGTCAATGGATGTCATCCAGAGCCATAAGATATATATAAAAAAAAACTCAACAAATCATCTAAGGTTTTTAAAAATCATATTCCTTTTTAGTAAACTAATTATTTCATTTCATCAGACATTTTATTCGGTATAAATATAGACAGTAGAATCAAACAGCATATTTCACTAAACATCAGGAACCAAACCTGTCAAGAAAATGGACTAGTCTGTAACACGTATTGTTCCTCAATTTGTGAAGATCTTATAAAAATAGAAAGTGTGTTACAAAGTTTAGTGTGGATTGGTTTTCTGTATTGGCTCGTTCACATTCACATTTTCATTTTAAGTTGCTGGGGACTGTTTATATCAGGTTTTGAAGAACTTCGCTGAATAAACACCTGGCTCTCGTTGTCATCGATCTCTAGCTGCTCATTCCTTCTTTCGAATAATTGATCATTTCAGTTTTCATAACTCTTACGTTTTACATGAGAACTCACAGTTAAAAAAATTGTCGATTGGTAGCGAAACGAGTTGTTATTTTTTTTTCAATTTTATCCACATTGTGCCCTGTAACAAAAAAAAATATCACTTTTGAAGCAGTATATATATGTTAATTAATTTTATTTTATTTGTAGAAACGGAGCGTTCATACCAATTCATATTTTTTCGGGCTACAGAAATTTGCGTGAGCATCATTCTTTGTAAAAAGGTTCAATATTTTGTTTCCCTATAAAATAATGTATGATGGATTAAAGGAAAAAATATTTATATACAGTTCCTCCCGAAAAACAAGTTGTTTTTGATGTGGAGATTTATAAATAATTCTCGTCTTTTAGATCAGAAAACAGAAAAATGTTAGGAAAATGAAAAATTTATCATATGACCACACACACACACACATATTTATATATATATATATATGTGTAATTTTGTTATTACAACAGGTTATAATAGCATAATATATATATATATGGAAATGATAAAGTGTGAGAGAAAGAATGGGTCAGTAAGAAATAATAACAACAAACATGGGAAGCTCGAATAAGCAAATAATGACTCAATAAATTGAAATTTTGCAAAATCTGCCGTGTTTGCCATGACACTAATAAGCAGGTACACGGATCATTATGGACATGTTCAAATTTATGGCACTTGTTGGAAAGAAAAAATTATCATTTTTAATACCGAATAAATCTATCAGCATTTTTATGGTGTATAGTGATTTTCCAAGATTGTGCATTTCCTTATAGAATATATGACTTTTTGGGCGCAGTTTGTCAAAATATATCTTCTAGTGCACGAGGCAGAAAATCTTGATGCAAGGACTTAAACGTTTTTATTGCGCGTCATCGGAAATCTTTCTAAATTAATTGTCATATGAGTAACATCATTTCTCATCAGGTAGTGTTTGGATGGTTTTCATATTCATGTTACATGCGTTGCCATTATATGTCATTTATAAAAAATCAGCTCTTTTTTTGTATTAATTCCGATTAAAAACCGACTTTATCCAGAAATGAATTCGCTTTTACGCATGAAAATCCAAACATGGAATCCATGTTCGTATGGAAAGTAATTTAAATCGAAAAATCGTAAATGTTATAGATTCTAAATTAAACTGACATTGGTGGAATTATTGGCAATAGAGGAGGGAGAATTGTTTCATTATTTGAAAAATACATCATTTAGATGCGGTTAGGACACATCAGTGATGTTACCCTGGTTTATTGACGGTTTCGGTCCTTTAAAAACATCATACCTTCTCCCCAGGTTGACCCAGCCAAGGTTGATGAGGCCCCGGCCTGTGTCCTAATCTCTATTTGCTACGTTATTGGAATGCAAGATGTTTTGGTTGCACAGGAGAAGAGGAAGAATTCATTGAATAAGGTTGTCCACAAATAAATGAATGCCCAGTGTGGTTCCAGTAAATATCCGGAAATATATAAATTAAAATAAATTGATTTTCGTGATATGAATGTGGAGATGAATGGTTAAAATAGCTAAATGACATTATTTATTGTATGAATAGTACAAATGTAGCACGAGGCCGAAATTGGGGATGGGGAAGGCTGGTAATCATCTGTCCTAATTTAACTTAGCTATTCACTTTCGTCGACCCTGACACACTTACAATAAACCTTACACCATAATACCACATTTTTACTTGGCATTCTTATCACGTCCACCATAATACCTCAGGTTCTCTATATAGTCCTTTTCAGTGGCGGGCATGGGCAGAAAATAATACCATTTAAAATTCCCCAATGATTTTATACAATGAATATACGATATTTACAAGAAACTAAATAAAATTGTATTAGTAATAAAAGCCCCCCACTACTCTAATATCG
Organism: Ascarosepion bandense; assembly: GCA_037127315.1. Lineage (NCBI taxonomy): Eukaryota > Metazoa > Mollusca > Cephalopoda > Sepiida > Sepiidae > Ascarosepion > Ascarosepion bandense. Next base: position 703,951 of record JBBBDQ010001320.1, read on the forward strand.
TGACAGCAAAATCAGTTCCCCTGACGAAAAATAATGCGTGGCTTTATAAATATAATAAAACCACTTATCCGATCAGCAATTACACAATCACTCACACATTTAGACACCATAACAAAAACGAAAAGCACACTTGAGAAATAACGGAAGACGCCACGCATCCATCGGAGAACTAACATTCCTGAACACCTAAAGTGGGAAGGGGTGGGGGATTAAACTAAAAGAAAACCGGGGCCAAAAATAAAAAGGGGGCCAATGAGCAATAACCTAGCTAAGTTAACTTTAACGAGAAAAACAGAAAATCAAATACTTCCTACTCTAACCTAACAGGGAAGGGGTGTACATGTTCCGCCCAGCACACCCAATATCCTGATGCCTAACCAGCATCCAACAACCACTCCAGGTCTGCACCTCACTCGACAGAAACGCGCAAGTGTCACCTACCTTTTGCCAAATTCAGATGGAGTGAGTCGTTTCCTTTCCGTCCTGATCTTGACTTTAAGCTGATGCTTAAAGAACAAGATCAGTTGGGAAGAGGTAAACTTCTCAACACCATAGAATTCCTTCTGTCGCGTCGTCCAAATCACGACCCGCATAACACCTAGTAAGCAAAAGAGCACATAGTGCTCAGCCCTAGATAAGGAAGGTGCGACATTGCTACAAACAGAACTAGCCTCAAGAACAAAGAACTTTCCACGCAGCATACGAACCATGAGATCTTCAAGAAACTTCACATAACGGAGCTACAACACTGCAGTGGAAGAAAGCATGATCGACGGGTTCCGCCGACAGCCCACAACGCACGCAGGTTGATTTTGCTGTTAGGCCCGTTACATGAAGCTTCTTGCCTACCCAGAGAGCCTTTCGGATCATCAGCCAGGTGAGTGACGCTTCATCGTTAGTGAGACATTTCAACTCGGGAGCCCAAGGCCGTATGGAACGAGCCTCCTGCTTCGTAAGCCCGAGCTCGCCTATTAGTGCATCTTGAACGGCCTCCCTAACTAACACCCGATATAATGCCCTAAGAGACAGCGCTTGGGCGTTGGAGAGGTTATCCCTAGCCCGCAACAGAAACTGGAGAGCCAAACGACATTCTTTATAGCAGTAGCACTCGCCACGAGTAGTACGGCCGGCATCCTACTCCGACAAGTGCACACTTCTCAAGGATGGAAAGTGTTTATGGACGTCCTCTTTGACAAGGGCGCCGTTCTCATCCGCTAGCAAACACATTCGATCCAGGAATCTAATGCGAAGCGTATGTTGACGAATCTCAACGCTAGGCGTGCCCAGACAGCCCTCAGAAGGATGAAGGTAACAGATCTCGCGACGCACCTTGGGAGCCTTGCCTTCTCCCCAAAGGAAGGAGAACAAGAGCTGTATTAATCCCAATCGAATGGCACACGGGAGAGGAAGTACCGAGACTCGGTAAAGGAGAATCGGGTAGATGTGCGAGGCACATACTTACGCCCTCCCCATTAAGGAAAGCTTCATCCGAGTCCACAGACGAACTGCGCACTCGGCCTTCTCTCGAATCTCCGACCTATTCATTTCCAAATGGAGATCAGGACCGAGGAATACGCCGAGAATCTTGATCGGCCCGTCCATCCAGAGGAAAGGTACGGGAAGAGACACTCCCTTCCACGCACCCAATCGCAAGCCGACAGACTTATCGCGATTGATCTTGGCCCCTGTCACCGTCTCATAACATCTGATTTTTTTGCTAACTTCGTCAATCTCGGCTTTGCTCGACACAAAAACCGAAACGTCATCAGCATAGGCGGAGTACCTGGCCGAGGTGGTAGCACCAGGTACGGAAATTCCGCGAAGGACCGGATTCGCCTTTAACTTGCGAAGGAATCGCTCCAACGCAAGAACGTACAGCAAAGGCGAAAGTGGACAACCTTGAGGAATGGAGCGAGATAATGTGAAGGGCTTTGATCTTACCCCATTCACTTCAACCAGCGCACCGGGGGACTCATACAGAAGTCGGATCCAGGAGCGAAAGTACGGCCCGAAACCGGCGGCGGAAAGGACAGACTCCAGAAACCGATGGTCAACCCTATCGAATGCCTTGGACTGATCCAAATTGATCAGCGCGGCTTCAGTGTCGATTTTCCCGATGATCAGGAGTACCAAATGAAGGTTGTCCTGAATAGTTCTGCCCTTCACAGCACAAGTCTGCTCGGAGCCAATCAGAATAGGGAGGACAGGCTGCAAACGGCGGGCCAAGACCTTGGCAAAATTTTTTAAGTCAGTATTTAACATCGTTAAAGGCCGATAATTATCTATGCCACCCCCACCGCCCTTGCTCTTGCGAATCAACTTGAACACACCCCTAGTGAAACGTCGAGGTATAGACCTTTGCTTCATCCAGTTGTTATAAACAAGCGCCAGCAGAGGAACAAAAACGGACGACAGCCTCAAGTACATTTCGTAGCGAAGACCATCCAATCCTGGAGTTTTGTCCCAGCCAAACAGGTTCAGCACATCCCAAATTTCCGACTCTGTTATGAGCCCCTCGCACCCAGCTGCTTCAGTCGACTCGAGGCGGGGAAAGTCAGCCAAATAGGCATCGAACTGAGCTGTGCTCAGACTGGATTCCCTGGTGAAAAGATCCTGGAAATAATTTCGAAAAGCCCCACATATACCCACGTCTGTGGTCATCCGGCAATGTGATGTCCTTGATATGCCGATTGACTGCTTGCCTCGCTTCCTCTGCACGCAATTCTGCGGCCATATTCGTTGCCTCAGAAGACATTCTTTTTAACATAGCCCTAACTACCAGGGCTTGAGTTAAGGCTACGTCCCCACTATTACGGGATTTGACTGCCCGATCAACTTTCTTCTCTACAGCCGTTTGCGCCGCTAAATTAGATAAGTTGAGCCGACGGCTATAGTCGGCGGCAAACGACCTAAGTTTGGATTTAAGTGAATCCCACCACTTATTCCCAACCACAGCCCCCGTCAATTCCCTCTTTAGTGTTAGTAATAGCTGTTCCTGGAAATCTTGGCTACCAAATAATGACCCGTTCAATTTCCAGTATCCAGCCAACTTAACCTTAGGCTTATCTAAGTTTACACGAACCCGGGCGAGCCTATGATCCGTGTAAACTATCGAATGGAAACTTGGACAACCTAAGAGCCCTACGTCGACTCTCCTACCTAGGACTCGGTCGAGGTAACTTGCGCGTACCTTCGAATCTGAGCTGCCCCTATTAGTCCAAGTCCACATCACCTCCCGGGAGTGTTCATTTCGGTATTTATCGAAAAGATCATTCCTATCGATAAATTCCCGAAATGGTTTCACAATGGTTGTTAGTACCCGATCCTTCTCCTATACGATCTTTCTCAGGGTCAAGAACGGCATTCCAATCCCCCGCTAAAATCACCCGCCTCGATGTCCCAAAGAACGAATCGAGCCGCCGAAACAAAGCAGGACGCTCCGCATGGTCATTGGGCGCATCAACCCCAGTTAGCCAAAAAAAACTTCTCTTTTATGATAATATCCAGCACACAAATCCTGCCCGCTGGATCCGCGAAGACAAGCGCACACACCGCACCCAAAGACTTGTTCGCTAGCCGGGAAACACCTCAAAGAACGACTATCAAAACATGCTGAAAAGAGATCGTAATCCCCAGACAGTATGCCCTCATAGTCGCCAGCTAAAAACCGGGTCTCTTGCAAACAGCAAACATCCACACCCAGGCGCTGGAGATCATGAGAGAGTCTCACCCTCCGAGACTCTGACCTCAGTCCCTGGGCATTCAAACTTACGAACCAAAGAGCCATTGTGATACGTGATTAGGATTGGGGTCCTGGACAGAACATGGAGGGGAAAGGATGCCGACAGCCCCTCCCATAGATCCTTTGCCGATTTCTTTATCAATGGTGCCATCACGGGAGATGCCTCCAACATCCCAGGGAAATGTTAGTTTTAAAGCTCTGTACAGGGAGGGGTGAACCAAAATTAGGACCCGTCCTACACAGAATTCTTTGAGTTTATCCAAACGTTTATTTTCCTTCGTGACAATAGGAGGGGACATTTTTATATGTTTTTCTGCCTCGAACAGCATGTCCCACACCTTTCCCGCTCCTGTTTCAGTTCTGATTACTGTCAGCAATCTTTTAGCCTCAGGGAAATTTTTTGGCTTCTCAATGTTCATGTCTTTACATTTTTTCATCGCCAGTAATATTTTAGTTTGTTTATCCTGTTGCCAAAATTTCTGGCTCTTTCCTCCTGAGATGTAGAAATTTCAGAAACATCTTCCCCCAAGATGTAAGGCGCTTTTGTTGTCTTTTTGCGGGCTTGCCGATCTTTCGCTGTGGGGCTCCTTTGACGTTTTGAAGGTGGTGGTAACAGCTTCTTGGGGGCAGGACTGGGGGTTACTTGAGTTGGGATTCCAAACGGGCTGGGGTCTCTACTGAGAGGAGCAGGTTTCCTTGGAGTGGGCTGAGAGGAGTGGGACTTTTTGGGGCTTTTCTATTTTCCGGGAGAGGACGTGGCTGAGACAGAGGGACGTATTGGGTTTCTTACCAGTTCCTCTTTCAGCTTCTGTATTTTTCTCATGCCTTCTTAACCAGGATCGATGGCTTTCCGCATCTCCTCGATTGATGTTGCAGACCAGACCGAGGCGTCGCCCTTCTTGCTGGTAGAGGGAGTGGGGCTGTGCGTGCCTTTAGTCCTGGGAGCATCAGAGGACTGAGGACTCACAGCTTGACGTTTCCCTCTGGTCCTACCTACCAACAACCTGCCATTGCCCCTTTTCCTTCTCCGTAAATACACTTGTAACAGGCGAGGGCTTTTCGAGGAATGGGGGCAGATGTTTTGACCCAACCGGGGGTACTACCACACCGGTCCTGGTTGCTGGCATGCCCACTACAGGCGTGACGGATTTTGTAAAAGAAGCGGCCAGAGAGGTATTTTGGTCTTCAGGGGCCTGGCATCCAGAGGCCTTCTTCTCTGGGCAAGAGGAGGAGAGGTGACCAATCTCTCCGCACCTCCAGCATTTTGGCTTATGACCGGATACAATCACTGGTAGGTTCAGGCCCCCAACGTCAAGACAGTTGGGGATAGTCATGAAGGCTTGACGGTTGATCATTATGTCGAACGACCATCCCCCAGTCAGGTCATCGCAGGAAGCATCTGCAATCTCACCGAACTGAGAAAAATAGGCCTCGAGATACTCCCCGATGACCTGAGGAGGGACCTCGTACACTGCTACTTGGTCCTACGCATGCCTTGGTACTCGGATCTGATTATGATGTCTTTTGTGATCAGGTCTTTTGTAACCATATTTTGGCAGTCTTCTGGCGTGGGCAGCAGCAAGTCCCACATGAAAAAGCCCGCACCTTTTACGATAAGGGCTTGATTCCCATGGACTGCAGTGTTTTTAACACTGTGTCTTTTGTGGAGCGACAAATTTTGCGCGAACGCTTGTCCACCACAAAGACTGATACAATTCTTTTTCAAACTTTCTTAATTCTTGGGGATCTTCCAAGTGCCCACCTTCTGTCACAATGTGTGCGTAACTCTTGGCTTTCTCCAAGAACTCCGTCAGGTTGATTTTTGCTTTAGGAGGGGACTTCCAGCCCAAGGACGATTCCCCGGCCTCAGCATCTTTGGTTTTGTCTATCATTTTTCGCCTCGTCGGTACTTTTATCCTTTTTGGACGTTCTCGGCTACCATATTTTGGTCACATCCTTTTTGTTCTTTTCTTGTTGATTATTATTCTCAGCAGTAAGCGGGGGATAAGACTCCTCATCTGTGCCTGATGGGCTCTTCCAGGGCGGGTCCAACATTAGTTTTTTCTTTATTGACCGACTTGAGTCGGCCATTTTAAAAAATTAAACAACGTAACAAATATTTTTTCCTCCGTAAATACAATGTGATTAGGGAGGGGAGGGAAAAATGGGAGAAAAGGCGATAAAGGTTAAGTGGCTTAAATTAACAAAAAATAGTTACAAAATAAACTTTACACGATTACAAAAAGCAATACGCAAAAATAAAAAGGAAAGAATCGCCTAAAAAGGCTACTTCACTAAAAGAAAATAGGGGGAGGGTCTAAAAAACAATAAATGCTAATAGGTTTCAATAAACCTGAAAAAAAATTAAGTTACTAACTATACAAATATGAAATAAATCAAACAAAAAGAGCGGAGAGTTGCCTAAAAGGCTACTTCCGTAAAAGTAATATGGGGAGGTACTGGAAAAAAATTAAAGTGGAAAAAAAATCAGATGATACTCAGTTACTAGTCAACAAGGAAAATTACAAAATGAAAATAATGTTTTAAACAAAAATAAATGTGTCACGTAAGGCCAAACAGAAACTGTAAAAAATGAAAACCAAAATTAAATCACACGGGCCGACCTAAACAAAAACAAAAATGGCGGCCAGAAAAAATACGAAAATAAAGTACAAAAAAGCTAGAAAATAAAATGAATAAAAAAGAACAAAGCAAGGAAATGAAAAAATTAAATAAAATTAAAAACTTAGCTATAGAAAAAAGGTCTTTAGCAGGAAAGCGGGTAAGTCAGAAGGAGAAGGTAAGTTTTGTCAGTACTCCGTCAAAGACTGGACTGAAAAAATCCTGGTAACGACTCCAAAATAGATAATGACTAGATAGTAAAAACAATTCTAAAATAAATACATAAATTACGATGTGGAAGATACCATTCCATAGGGATGAAGGAATATTAAAAAAAAAAAAAAATCGAAAATCGTATCGAATACGGTTGATATGTAAATAACTAGAATAACAACGAATGATATTGGTGTAATATTTCTGACAAAAAAAAACTACGGGGATTGTAAAGATAAATGTATAGATAAAAACTGGAACAAAATACAAAGGTAAAGCGAATGATATTAATGGAATATTTGGGATTAAAAAAAAGAATAAAATATGATTGATATGAATAGATAAAAACAAATCGTCGCATTTGGTGCCATTAATATAGATTGTTTCATTTCGTCGTCATGGTTTTTGGTCTATCGGACACTACCGTTATTTTGTCCCGTCCAGGTATTATTATTTCGGCATATCCAAATCCACCTGGATGACCTCAGAGTTGCATCTAGGATTGTTTGAGTCATTTTCCTCTTTTTTAACCCTGTAATTCCCAGCGAAACCCCTCACACCAATTTCGATTGGGTATCATATTGCTTGCCATCCTCGTCTTCTACACGCATCCACAAGTTCTTGGTATTTGTTCATTTTGTGTTGGTGTGCAAGTTCCATGTTTTCTTCCCATAGAATAATCTGTTTTGTTAAATTCGAAAACAAGACCACATCTGGACGTAAGGAAGTACTTAGAATGTGTCCTGGTAACCTTAGTCGGCATCCTAGGTCTACCATCATTTGTCAATCTGAAGCTGAGGAAATTACACATCTTGTGGGTCTCTTACATACTGTTTTTTTTTTTTTGCCCACCCTTACAAACTGAATTTTCTCTTTCTTTGGGTTAAATTTCGAACTCCGGATGGCTGTGTTGAATATTTCAGTTAGACAGTTTATATATGAAAAAATAAAAAAAAACAATCTACACAATAATTGATATATTAAGAATCTAAATAGTGCATATCCATATTCATGGGATTCAGACACACTCACATAGTCGAAATTCCTAATCTAGTCCAGTAGATATTAATTTCGGGGTTTTATAATAAACAGAGATATGAACTCAAAAACCTCGATCCACTAAAATAAGGTGTATAGTGTGCAACGAATAAATTGTCAACTAAATTGCGCAAGTATGAATATATTGCATAAAAATGTCTTTTTATACTAAACAGTAAATGTATTCAATAAATTGCCATTATAGTCAACCACGGCCTCCAAACGATTTCCGAATCATCTGCATCTCTTCTGTAGGGTCATTTTTTTTTATGAATCTGGCCATAATCCTTTCTTTCAGTTCATCTTTGGTTTTACAATATGATTTGTTTATTCCTCACTCAAATGCAAAATCTAAATAATCAAGGGGCTGCAATTTTAGAAGTTATGCAGCCAGATGTGGTATAAATTGTCTGACAACAGAGACTGTGTTCTCCTGCTTGTATAGCATAGCACAGAGTCTTGTTGCAACACATAGAATTTTTCAGCAGCCACCCTCTTGACCTTTGAAAAGTACTACATCCCCAATGCACTTGTTCTATGCCTCTGTGCAGAGTTTTAAGTGTTGTGAGAAAATGGATAGAGAAATAACTTAGACAACACTAGTCATCACTCCCAAAACCATGTTGTTAACAGAATACACCATACATCGCTTTCCAGTTCTTCCGCACTGTCTTCAGATTGACACCAAATCAATATAAGATTTTGTATTATTGTTTCTGGTGCCAATGACAAGCGATCAAGAATGCCGTTTCTAAATTTCTGGCAGCGTCAATTGAGTCATGGTTCTCTTTTTCTCACAGATAGTGGCCAACTGAATGTGCTATACTATATATCAAAAAATATACCAGCGTCTATTTACCGATCGCACTTTGTAAAGAAATAAAAAATGATTTCGGATAAAAAAATCTACTAAAAATTACATTATAGATTCTAGACCCGAATTCGAAAATAGCATGTAAAGTTACGGAGAAGGTCAAACAAGTGATGTGCATTTTATGATTACTTAATTGATTTTGTCTTAACCTTGTAGTTTCCCTTGGAGAAATTGGTAACGTCACACCTCGGATATATGTGTGAAATAGCATTTTTCTGATGTGAAATAGGAGTACATATTCTGCTACTGTCGGAAGGTACGTAATTTTTTATAGGACTACTTCATCTAAAATGTTAAATATTGATTTTACCGTTTACGAAACTAACAGTCAGGGATATCAATAGCTGCTTCCAGCAAGCTAAGGGTTAATAACATTGAAAACTTGGCTTTCTCGCTTTGGCTGGCGTAATTACTAGAAAAATGGCATTGAGATTCTTTATAAAATCAAACGAAAAAGCTTTAATGTTACTGATTTCAACATTAGACATTTGAACTAGTATAGCTACAACACAGTATATCGTTTTTAATGGGGACTCACATTAGTGTGTGCAAATAAATCCGTTGAGACAGGGGCTACAAAACAGTGCACATTCTCTCCTGGTGACCCCAATTAAAATATGAATTTGAGAGGAAGACATAAAAAGAAATTCAGTGAAGTCATATGCCGTAGAGAAACTCGGCGGAAATGTTATTAGCATGAGATGCATTACACATTGTGCTCGCTTCAGGTGTGTTTCATTTACTGTCCAGTAATTTCTATTATTTGATATTTGATTTGAAAACACGCCGTTAGTCACTTTCCAACCGCCGTAGCGTAATTTCCCTGTGATGTTTCTGTTAATATTATGGCAACTGTTCTGATGAATTTCTTCTTACCTGAGTTTTATGAGTTTGTGTGTATTACTAGATTACCAACATTATTTCCACATTTTTTTCAGTCGAAATGGCTAGATATAACCGTAACATCTATATTAAAAGATTCTTCTCTTCAACTACTCGCTTGTGAAACTCTTTTCTGGCTTCTTGTTTATAGAAATCTTTAGCCTTCAGATATATAAATGCAATGCTAACCGTTATTTTCTACATAATTAGTTTTAATTATTTAATTCTTCTCTCTCCTTATTATTTTTCTTTTTCTTTCTTATTTTCTATAACTCAGTAAACAGTTGTGTCTCAGTAGCTTCATGGTTTTGCTTGGAGTGAAATGATAAAAATACATATATTATGTTTTGTCTTTGTGTGTATATGCTTTCAATTTACTGAATGAAAATTATAACTAAAAAGTATATCCTTTCCCGTTTTCTTAATTGAATGTGTCATTTAAGTGCTCGTATTTAAATTTCACTAATATCCATATAAATGATTCCATCAAGATAATGAAATTCTTAAAATATCCTACGAAGAAAGGATAGCATGCAAACTTCTAGTATAGACTATTCATAGCCAAAACCTAACCCTATAATATTCTAATCCAGAATTATAATCAAGGAAACAATATACGAATCATTTAATTATTCATTTACCGTTGACTGATTGCAACATCGTTGACTGATCGTTAAATTAATCATACTTTTCTGGTTTTTTTTTATTTTCTATTGTGAGCTTATCTGGCATTTTAATAAGAAACGTTTCAATATTTTCATCTTATATCGCTGATCAAAGCTCTAAATTGACGAGCATTTTCAGCGGCGTTCTTTTTTATTCCGCGATGTGCTAACAAATTTACGAATAAACCCTCTGAAATCAGCAGGAGCCTCAAAGTAGAATGATTTAATTTGTTTCTCCGGCATCGATGTGAGGCAAACATGTGAGTTGCTATAACTTGCGGCAAAAACTGACTTGGCTATTGTTCCGATTTCTAAAGGATCAACTCGGTTACACTTGATTCAAATGCAGACAATCAGAGCGCTTATTGTTGTGTCCAAGACATGCTTTTTAATTTACTGATTTTTTGTGGCGTCCAGATAATTTTGTTTGTAGGCCAGAGAATATTTACAAAAATCACGGGTCAACAACATCCAAAAAATTGAAATGGCGTCGAGACGGCAAAATCTTTCTTTAGCTAATTCGAGGACACTGAATCTGAAAATGACTTTACTTTTTCTTGGTTAGCCACCCTTTTTGTTGAACAGAAATGCGTCATTTTTAGAAAATGAACTATTCTTCATTGCTTTCTGTACATATGATATTAACCAAAGGCAATATTTCTCAAATTAAAATCGTAGAAGCCTCTCAATGCGTATTTAAATGCACTAATATTGGCATGCTTGTTCAGAGATGCCTTGTGTTCAAAGGCAATCAGCTCCTAAGCATTTAAGAATAACATGATTGAATATACCAAGACCAACATGTATTTTCATAAAATCACTTAATATACTAACACCAGAAATAAAACATTCGTGAACATAAAAACTATGGAAAAATGCTTCCCTTTCTTGATTTTATATCATGTTCAATGTTATTAAGTCCATTTTGATACCCAGCAATTTTCAGTCATCATTTGTCTGTTCGACTCTCTCTGGTAGCAATCATCCATTTTTTTATTTCCTGGTGGAATTCTTCTCCTTTCTCATCACTCACATAGCGGCAATTATCCGAAAATTAATCTATTGGGCTATGTCAAAAAAATGAATCCTAATACTTATATTAGAGTATTATTGATAAAGTTTGACAGTTAATTTTTATTTTGGCGATGAATTTGAAATATTTGTTACTTTTTAAAATTCCTGACTTAAAAACTATTTTCTTCTAATAAAAAAGTTTATTTCAAGTGGCTGAGATAAACTGCTCAGCCTACCAGAAAATTGATGGGTTTCTGCGTCCTTTATTAACTCGATTTTGCGATCGTAAATTGATCCTTTTCCAAAATTGAACAATTTCGCTACTGCAGAACATTAGCTAACCATAAAATCTGGGGTCATTTTCGAAATCAACTTGATGAAATTATCTGGAAAACGTGTTTTGTTTCTTTGCACAAAGAATCGTGTTGACCAGTGTAATGAGCTGTTCTCTTTTCACCACGTAGCATGTGGATGAGTGCGTATGAGGTTTATTTTCTAGCTGAAAATATAAAAATAATTTGCTTCTAAACAGTTTCAGATAATTGTCCAAAAGTTAAGAGTACAGATTTATTTATTTTAATTTCCCTTCTTCCTGGATTAGAATTCATATTTTTCTTTTCTCATATTTTTTGTTGCTTAAGTTTGATTTCCAACATATTTACACCTAGTTGGAGAAAAGGAAGACGGATTCTTGTCTTTCCCAAAGTTATTAGAGCAAAAGAGAATGGAAAGAATCTGTAGAGAATTTAACTTCAGCTTTCCGATTTAAGTTCACATGCCAATGTCTATTACATGAACTGAAAATTCAATGACAAACAGATACAACATAAAATAGTAAATAATCATCCAAACTATTCTTGTGAATACAAGAGTTATATGAATGCTACTTTATATTCTGTTGTAGGGTTCTTCTTTTTCATAAAGATGGACTCGTCCAGTGTATGTTTATATAAGCGAGACTGGAATATTTTGCGTTTTCTCGCGGTAATCCCTTTGACACTGTCAATCTCTTTGCCTCCGGGCCGTGAGTATTAACCCATTCGGGGCTCCGCCGAAGGGTACTATCATGACTGGGCAAAATTAGATATTTTTAGCTTGCCTATATGGCCCTAAGAACCCAAGTCCTTGTGCGACATATTGCCATAGTTAGTGGGCACATAAATACAGAACATCAACTTTTCTCATGGTAATTCCTTTGACGCTGTCAATCTCTTTGCCTTCTGGAGGAGAGTATTAACTCGGTTGGGACTCCGCCGAAGGGTAGACTCACGACTTGGCAAAATTAGACAGATATTTTGGCTGGCCTGTTTGGCTCGGAGAACCCAATTTTAAAAGACTTTGTGCCATATTTTACCCTGGTGGGGTGTTAAATATATACAAAACACCGCTTGTTCTCGCGGTAGTTCCTTTGACAATGTCAGATCTCTGCCTTCGCGCGGAAAGCATAAACCCAGTCGTGGATCTGCCGAAGGGTAGAGTCACGACTGGGTAAAATTAGACAGATGTTTTTGGCGGGTCTATATGGCCCAGAGAACTCACATTAAAAAAGGCATTTTGCCATATTTTGCCTTAGTGGATGTGTATATAAATACAGAATACAGCGTTTTCACAGAGAGTCAAACGAAGAATAAAAGAGTCCAGAAAGGGATTAACATTCCGGACACTATAGGACACAGTAGCTCTGTGCTCCACACATCAAGAAGATTATTATACAGTACCCTCAGCTTCCTACGCGGACATACTCAATATATTACGGATTTACATCTTGAAATTTGTACATATACTTTTTACTAACCCATATTCCTGGATTACTAATCTTCATTGAAGTCTGTATTCTTACATTAATTACTGGTCGTTGTTCATTTATTAAATAATGTGTATAACAACAATAGTAATGTACACATAAAAGAAATATAACACAGTATAGTTATTGTAGCGACCTAACTACTTTTTTTTATTTGTTATGTAATAATGTTAGCTTCTCAATTCAATGTGTACCAAAAAGTGAACAAACAAGACGTGAGTAGACAAAATTTTAATTATAACAATAATCGGTTAAAGGGAGAGAACTTATTTATACCCTTTAAATAATTAACTGGAGATGTATGAAACACTTTTTTGTATGTGTTTAAGAAAATAATTTAAACAGTTCAAAGATGATGAGTTGGTAAAATAGTTTGTAATTTGTTCCAGTTTCAAGTGATGAGTTGGAAAATAGTCTGTATGTCCAAATAATTGAAATAGCACAAAATGATGAGTTGGAAGAATAGACTGTATTTCCAAATAATTGAGATAGTTCAAAATGATGAGTTGGAAGAATAGACTGTATTTCCAAATAATTGAAATAGCACACAATGATGAGTTGGAAGAATAGACTGTATTTCCAAATAATTGAAATAGCACACAATGATGAGTTGGAATAATAAACAGCAAGCAAGGTGTGTGCGAAAGAATGTTAAAAAATACTTGCGTTTAAGTCGATAAGTTGAAGTAATATAATTATTTACCAGGAGAAAAATATTGGATGCAAAAGGTTGTTATTGCACAGTTTGAATATTTAATTTAGTTTCTCAGGCAGGTAAAAAATGAATCCGGCTTAATTTCTTTTTTACAAAGAGGCGAAAATATATATGCCTTAAAAGAAAAGTGGTTTTCTTTTTTACAAGTAGACGAAAATATATATGCCTTAAAAGATAAGTGAGCTGGAAACAACAACAGGTCTGGTAGCTTCAAAATCTTCTTTCCAACTGGAGCTTCAAGAGCGGGAAGATTCCCGCTTTTACGAAAGAGAGGCAAAATGCTGCTGCTGATGCAGAACGAACCAATGAAAAGTTTGGTAACAAAAAGAAGATGGTTTGATTTATTTTTTAATTTTCCCTCTCGAACTTTCTATAAAATATATGTGATACGAGGGTATCGTAGAGAGCTCGACATTATAACCTTTGAAATCAATACTTTTTCAATATTTTTTATATTATGTAATTTAATGAAGAATATTTCCATATTAAACTTTTTCAAAAATTAATCAGTCAATTGTAGTCATCAAAAACATACCTCCAAGTCTCATGAACATTTAGGAAGAGCGCGATCCCGGCTCTCAAAATTTTCTATCATTTGTATCTCATAATTATCTTTGTCTAGTGTTATGTCGCCAAGTGTAAATGAATAACTCAACAACAGAATCAGAATATAAGTTGTATTCCGCGGAAAGACGGTTAGTGGGTACAGAAGTGATTAGTAACATTTACAATAGAAAAGATACAATAGTCCAATCCGTTGTAAGACGTGTGTATATGTGATTACTTCCGGTACGCCACCGGAAGTGTGTCTAACTTTTGCACTGACTCTCAAGTGACTCTCTACGACGCTGTACGACTCTGTACGACTCATTATTTAGCTGTCCCTCCCAGTAAGGGCAACATGTGACACATGGTCAGTTTATATCTGGGCTTTCCGGACTATATGGCCCGGCCAAAAAATATCTGTCTATTTTTGCCCAGTCGTGCCTCTACCCTTCGGCGGAACCACGACTGGGTTATTGCTCTCTGCTCAGAAGCAGAGAGCGCCCTCTACCCGAATGGAGAGAGCTGACAGTGTCGTAGAGTCGTCAGTCTAGTGACTCTGTACGACTCATTATTGAGTTGTCCCTCCCAGTAAGGGCAACATGTGACACATGGTCAGTTTGGACTGGGATTTCCGGGCTATATGGCCCAGCCAAAAAATATCTGTCTATTTTTGCCCAGTCGTGTCTCTAGCCTTCGGCGGAACCACGACTGGGTTACTGCTCTCTGCTCGGAAGCAGAGAGCGCCCCCCGCCCGAAGACAGAGAGCTGACAGTGTCGTAGAGTCGTCCAGCGACTCGGTACGACTCTCCTTGTAGAGAATCTACCATTGCTATATATAGTAATGGGAACACTCCATTATGTAGTCGAATAGGAGCGGCGCCCTAACATCTAGTCACTGTCCCCGCCAAGGACTTACGTTATATTATCCATTTGCACAAATTTGTCATGTGGTTTACATTCTCTTTTCATCTGTTCCTTTTACCTTCAATACGCGCCAAGTAGGTCAATACCCGTTACCTCTTTATTTTCCTCGGAATTTCGACAGTTTCTCTATAATGATATATATAAGTAGTGTCCTATTTGTTTCAAATTATCTAAAACGTTATCGTTGCTCACATGATCAGCCTATGCTCTTGTCAATATACTTCTGTAGAATCACATTTATATTGTCTCAATTTTTTTCTTCTTCGGTGAGAACATTTTCCAGTATTCATTGTTTTATAGGAAAATTTCTATTACATAAATTAATTTAGCAGTAATTATTTTTGTTATTAACTAAATTTGTTGTTTCTTAATATATTACTTAATATTGAAATGCTGATTTAGCTTTTTCATTAGGACATCAGATGTCGTTGTTATATTTTTCATCCTTCGTTAATATTTTCCCAGATACTTATATTTACATACTTGTTTATATTTCTAACTCCAGTTTGAATCTCACTTCATCAAAAATTCTACTTACTGACAACCATACAGTCTATCTTCTGACATTTGCTTTACATACTTTAAGATATTTTCATGGAATTCCTTCCGCTTCATAAGTCAATTCTATTAATACTTTGGCATCTGCATACCTAATGTTGTTAACATATTGGCCCTTAATAATAGCTTCTGGTAGAACTCAATGTAATGGTAAAATATTCAATGTGAACACACATCATTACACTTCTCTTAATTTTGCGTGTTTTGTGAAATTATTTTCTATCTGTAGATGGACTTTTGCTCCTATTGTAAGTACTAGTTTATTATAATATATCTCTCACATCAAAAGCTTTGCTAGGAGTTGAAACAGTTCTTAGTGTCATTTCTTATCAAACAGTTTTCATAATCTATAAAATATAGTTATACATCTTTTTGTATTTGAATATCTCATTCTAATATCATTTTGAATATAAATATGTCATTCTTAGTTCAGTTGTCGTAAAAGAAATGCACAAGTATTGTCATTATTGCCGGTCAAATTCTGTAACGTGTTAAATTCATCAGAATGCAGATCACATGTTTTGTGATGTGGGCCATTATGCTGATTGATTGATGTAAGATGCATTAATTTGTTTCTGGTTTCTCATGCCTCGATATGTGAATGGATGTCCAGTATGTCGTATATTTCTTTTATTAATTCCTGCTAATTGCCTATACAACAAATCCGACTGTTTTGGTCCTGGTCATGTTTGACCAGTGTTCCTCTCGTTTAAGACTCTAATAATTCTAACCCTTTCTTCTTCATCCTGGTAGTGTTGTCTGTAGTAATTTCTCCATCTTCGACACATATTTCTTTCTCTATTATTAAAGTTCTTTGTTTTCATTTCACGTATCATATCAATTAGCATTTATTTTATCCTGTTCTTGCTGTTATGGTTATATATATATATATATATATATATATATATATATATATATATATATATATATACAGGACTTAACTGTGATTTTCATACCATGCCATAGGTTTCATTATGCTTTTTTCTTTTTGCCTGCATGCATTTGTTACTACTCCCGTTTTGCAATATGATATATTCTGTCTCGTATATTATTATTCTTTACTTTCCTTTTAGATATCTCTAAATTTTTATCGGATATTTGCTCCTTTTTGGTTAGTTGAATATATTTGGATATTATGATATTTTAATCATTATGTCAATCTGGTGATAATTATAACAACGTTGTCAAAAAATTAATATTTTTGATTCTAACACTGAGTAGAAATTTAAAATATTTCACTAACTATAAAGGAACAACAAAGAACAATCTTTGCATTCACAACGATCCAACGCATATACACTCTTAAAATTCTTTGTCTCTACGAGACTTATAACATTTATAAAGACTCTTTAAAAAATTCTAAAAAATGATAAGTCGTGTAAATATATTGAGAATATAATCATTTATCACCTCCCGTATTCTACATAATTTTCTATCACCTCATTGAGTTCATCGTAAGAAAAATCAATACCTAGCAGAGGCAATAGCGTGTTTCCCCAATTTTCTCAATCCTTGCTATAATTGGTTTCATTTCTTTGCACTAGGCTCCCGAAAGCAATTTATGTAAATAGATATTTCACTGCCACATTTCAGTCTATCAAGAGTTATGTAGATAAACAGAAAACATATAGAAGCACTCGTCTTCATTATTTACCGAATATTCGAGACATTTTATTTTCTTAAACGCCAACATTTTTTATTGTTCAAGTATGTCACTCTCCACCCAGACTGGAATCACCGAAACAAACTATGACGGCCAATTATTTGTTAATACTGAAATCGATAATATGTTCTGCGGATAATTAGCGATAATAGAGACAATATTGATTCGCTTTATATCTTTCGGTGTTTCATGCTTCTTTGCGGATAGCTGTCGCCTAGGATGAGAGGCTTCAAAACAAAAATACCACCCTCTTGAACGATAGCCTTTCAACTATTCAAGTGTGGTCCCTAATTAGATGGAGAATACATTATTATATATTGCGTATTTTTACTTAAATCATTTTGAGTATATTTCTGGTCATTAAAGCGAATTTTAGTACTATATAGTCCAAGATATCTACTTAATTGATATTGTGGTTTTTAATGTTTTGATCTCTTGTATAGGTTTATGTTAACAGATCTAATGACACGATATAATTAGTTACATTTCTACAGTCAAACTAATGTCCTTATCTTTATTATGACGATGATAATGCTATTGCCATTTACCACTTCTTCTTATTCAAGAGTCTGTTTGATTTGGATACTTGCTGAGGACTCTTTATACAATCTATAAGAGCATAGTGCAAAAAGACACATTATACAATCTATTATATTATGATTTTTTCATTCCTTAAATATGCTAAGTTTATTGTTTGTTAATTTGGTAACATAAGTTGTTATGGCTTCAAAAATTAATATGGTTAACGCAAATATGCATAGACTAATTTGAAGCAGATATAAGTAAAATCGGTTCTCATTGGCTCATTGATTCTCATTAATGATAATTAAAATTGTTATAAGTGTTTTTTATACTTAGTTTTGATAATATAATTAATTTTTATATATTTATTTTTATGGACTCAGAAAAGACCATTCCATATCATTAAACATTTATTTTTCATTTTATGCAAAAATAATGATTTGAAAAATAACGTACTCTTTGTAAATTAGCCAATGTAATTTGCTTCCTAATCATGTAAAATTCTTCTTTGTTGTTGCATTTCATGCAGAGTCATATGGTTTATTCTTTGCTTATTCATCCATTTTTGTGTGAGTTTTCAGTGTGACTGATTAAGTGATTTTTTTTGTATGTTGTAAAAATTCGTTATAGAAATACGTCGGTTTAATCGATAGTACATTTCACTTTTAATTCGATAGTGAATTACTTGTTCATTTTGCTGAGGACACTGCATGGAATTATGTAATTTGAGTAAAAGATTTTTACACAATTATTTCGCATAAATATATACTTTCAAATGTAAATCTCACTAATTAGGTAATTGTTTTCTAAGTCTTTGTATTTTTAAGCCATGTATAAAGGTTGTTGTGGATAAAATCGCAGTGTTCACAACATTGATGAAGTAAATTTAATGATGAGCTAAAACCTATATCTAGCCATCTTTTTCAGTGCTACTAGTGGATAAGAATACAAAATTTTCTACCCAATCAGTGTTTTCTTGAGATCATAGCATGGCGTTCTATATTAGAAAAGCAATTCATAATGTAGAGAATGGACAAAACTGATGGACGTGTTTAAACGTTTCTTTGTACATTGACAGCAGCAAGGAATTTTAGTTTCAAATTGAGTTTGGGATAACTTCTCAAATAAATTGACTTAGGAAATTCATAAAAATTTGTTCGTACATTTGCAATATAATTTTTTATTCAGTTGAAGAAAATACTTAATCGGTTTCAGATGCCAATTTGAATTTACAACCAATTACATTGGAGCTGAAATTATGATATTATAGATGTTTATTAAAAACTGCGTCAAACAAATTCACCATCTGTTTAGTTTAGTGTGCCAAAAAGTCAAATAACTTTTTTGTTCGAAGGGATATAAAATACAACCTCAAATTGACTATAAAATTATTGCTTTTTTGAATTGCATAAGATTAATTATAAAAGATTAAAAGAAAATCTATTCAACAAAAATTGATACTGAGTGTTCATCTGTAGCATTTTGACTGATAATATTTTAACTTTTCAGTCGTAAAATGTAATCGTTGGTATCCCTCTCTTTATTAGATTAGATTTGATTATATTAAGAAAAGGTTTATGATGTAATGAATATGGATGCACCTTTTTTCACCCTAACTGGAATGTGATTGGCTGGTATGAGCCATAAATACTGGCAAAAGCAAGGATGTCCAGAGTTAGTGAGATAGCTTCTTGGTCTTTTGCTTGGGAGGCTGATGACCACTTAAGAGCAGTTTAAGACCGGTTTTAAACACAGGTACCGCTTAAAAGAGGGAAGGGTAAAATTTTGACCAGTTTATCGGGGCGTACGTGCTCAAGGTCGCCATGTTAAAAAAAAGAGCTTGTGTCACATCTCTCGCAAGTGGGAGGAGAAGAGTAAATATTTTGAGTGAGAAAGATCTACCAGTCATTCCACTAGTGATCTGTTGGTCTACTATTGACTACGCCTATGTTTCAGGATACTTCAAACAGCGATTACGTCTACGGACTAGATTGTTCTACCCGATTACATTTGCCGTAAGCCACTTAACAAACTCGTATTGATATATATTCCATTCCGGAACATATCAGTTTACAATTAGCAGCTACATTAAGATGGATAGCATCAAATGTTTCAAAAGTTAATGAAAAATCCTTTTTGCTATCTGTATTCAATAAACGAAGTGCCTGTCAAAAAGGGAGTCATATATGTTGTAGTATATACCGAGAAAATGTTACTATATCATTGCAAACAACTATTTGGTAACCCAGTTGACAATTCATATATTCTTGCCTAAAAAATATTTGGTATAATGTTCATATATCTTAATGGAGGTTCAAATTTTTTACAAGTTGATTCCGGTTTCAAAATTAACCCTAGCATTTTTATTTGAACAAATTCAGTTCAAACCCTTACCTCTGTACCAGCTCAAGCAAAGACCATTATTTATCATGGCTACTAAGTAAATCATTTTTTTTAATTGAATTCCACGCACTCTAAAAAAAGTCTTGGTTAGGTGTAGATCATAAACATTTGATTTTTTATTTTGTTTATCTGTTGAAAAATATTTGAAAATTTGTGTCACACAGAGAAGACAGGAGAACTAATTTTTGTTGACAATGGAGTAAAACAAGTTGCAAAATACGCACATCATAAGAACTTATGTCGTTTTTAATCTGAAAGACAAGTTAAAATTCCAAATTTAAATAGAATTTCAATTGCTTCAAAGCCAAAGAGAAACAATAGATTTCTACTTGTCTCAGAGTGTTTTCAAAAGAAATATTTATGCAATGCTCACTCATCTGGAATATAATTGCTAATAAAAATGATGCTTCCATCTTCATAAACATGTTTCGAAACAATGGAAATAGTTTAATTGATAAAATTAATAAACTAACCAATGACGTTCTAAAAGTTGACGTTATATCTCTGAATGAGAATCGATTTAATTTTTTGTTAGGTTTAGGAGAATATATAGCAGTCAAATATAATATAAGCTTTGTCAAGAATCAAGTAGCATCTATTGTTTCGACGCTCAACATTATATTGAATAGCTGCATATTAATCAGACATATTTAATTTGTAATCAAAATGTAAATATTGACGATTTTGATGTGAAGCAATGTACATCATGCGATTATGAACATCTTGCGGAACGTTAAGAAATATTTGGCAGTCTGGAAAATTTAGAACAATATCTCTCAAATGAAATGAAAATGAGTCTCTTTTACATAGTCGGATATATTACAAGAAATGATTATCAATCCAGAGAATAAAAAAAAGAACATTTTAATATGAACATTATAGAAAATATACCAGTTCATTTGAATGTCGGAAACTAAAGAATTTTTTTTGTTAAAGCTTGCCAATATTTTTCTCTTTATTCAAACTTGTCCATACAATAAATGAAAAGGTTCTATGTAAATCATTTTCTGCTTATTTCTGAGTTTCATTTTTTCAATCTAGACAGAAATCAAGCTCATATCGTTACAAATGTAGTTTGAAAACTTTTGCAATGATTATACAACCATGTCAGACACAGTATTGGCTTTAAAAGCTTTGAAACATTCCTGATTTATCTCTATATATTTCTTAAATGATTGATTTTGCATAAACATTTTAGCAGATTCCCTTCCGTATACTTTTGGGCTTGCTGAACACGGTAACTTTAATGGAACATTGAAAACGAACACTTTGTTCAATCTCTGGCGCTAGAATGAAGAACACGTTTGCTACAAGTTGTAAATATTGTGAATATTCCACTTTCAACATCATGTGGATCATATATTTTGCCAAAATATTATAACTAACTCTTCGGTTTGATTAAAAGTTATCTGTATCCACAACAAAAATATATATCTTCATTTATTTAAATTTCAGTGCATCTTATTATTCTCAGGTATGGGTCAAAACGCATAGCAATCCAGCACTTTCTTCTTTTGTGCAATGTATGGCAGTGAATGTTGGAAGATCTCCTCAAGAAGGAAGAAGATGCTTAAAGCAATAGAAATGTTGTTTTACAGATGGAAGCTGAGAATACCATGGACTGAGCACGTGACTAACGATGAGGTGTTGAAGAGGATGGAAACCAGGTTAAAATACCTACTATATATAAGAGACAGATAAAGTTTCTGGATTATGTAATGATGAAGAAGGGCCGGGAAAATTTAATACGTACAGGATGCATAGAAAGAAAGTGAAACAGGGAAAAACAGCGCGAGACCTACTTGAAAGTCCTGAGAAAATTGATGGAAGAGTGGGGTTTGCGAGAGATATCTAGAGAAAGAATGTTGTGAGCGAAAGAAACAGAGCTAAAGGAAAGTTCATGATCGCCTACGTCCTGAAGAAACACTGCACATGAAGAAGATAAATCAAATTGTTATTCTAAATGATTTCAAGAATAGTCAACTTAATTTTCTTCCAAAATTTCTGAAAACTAAACATCTTTCAATAGGCTTCCCGTTCTGGTTTACGTCATGCGCAGGCATGGAGTATGATCCAACATGTCTCATGGCCATTGCTCTTTTAGCTACCTATGAAAACTATTCATTACCTTATTTGCAAGTGGTAGACTGTAGTTTTTATGTGCTTAGTGCTAGCGGTACTGTTTCCTCTATTAGAAAACTTTTGATGATAGGTGTTCTGTAAGGTCACAGTTTGATTGGTTGCTGATCGCTAATGGTTATACACATCTTCACTGTGCGGTTCTGCCTTAAGTTCGTGTCTGAGTTGGCCGGAACCTCACGGTTCGCCAACAACAAAAGTCTCATTATAGCCCATAAACTGATCAGACGCTACTATATCTTCGTCTTTTCTGCCTTCCATTTGCTTTGATTTTCTATTTTTTACTTCATAAAGCGTTATCCGTTGTATGGCTCCCAAGGAAAGGACCATTGCTATTTCCTTTCCTTTCTTTATTTTTATTGTCTTTAGTGCCTGGCTGGGGCCACACAATCGGTACTTCTGCCGCTTTGACTATTGTTTACAATAAGCACCCTTCCTTTCTTTCAGGGTCGTCTTTCCTTATTGGGATTAATAAGAAAACTTGTTTTCATCTTTTCTTCCAGTACTACTTTTTACTGACACTGCGGGTCTAGGGGTAAATTTGTCTACCAACACTGCTACTGGTTCATCAAATAGGCTTCTCAGAAGTGTCTCTACTTTAACTATAATTAACATGCAGTGGATGAACATTATTTGGACTCCATAACGATATAGCCAATCGACTCCAAAAATTATCTACAGAGGTCGGAAGTCACATGAAAATTATGGACACCCTTGGGCTACTCTCGTTTGCATTTGTGGGGCTGCCCATTAGTGTTTTCTTTGTTTTATTTCTATGGGAGGATTTTTTAACAAGAGTCTGTAGCTGCTTTTTTTCAGCGTCCACACAATTCGTTTCATGTCCTCGACAACCACACCTGGTGCAACTGGGAATATAAAAATCTGGAGGCAGTCTTCTTTTCTTTGGACAATTCACAAACGTAACTCTCATGGTTACAGCATCATCAGACTCAATGATGGCTTATAAAATATGTGTCCCAATGACCATGATCCTCCTCGCATTCATTCAGTTTCTATTTCTCCTGTTTAATCCTACTATTTGGCCTGGGGTGTTTTCTCTTCCCTTCTTGCTTGCTTACTTCCCGGTTCTTCTCCAGTGATTTTATTCACCTCACACTTTCTTAAGCTTTTTGGCTTTCCTTGGCCAGTGCATTGGCTACGGACAGGTTGATCAGAGCTCCCTAGAACGCCTCATATCATACATCCTCATCTGGCGTGCGTCCACATGTAGGTTAGGTAACAGGAGCCTGTATTCTAGGGCAATTTCTTACATCTTTCTTATACGCAAGAACTACTATCTTATCGGCCCTAAATCCTAACACCCCTGAGGTTTCACCCTTCATCTGAACTAGCTCTATCAGATCTCTGATGGCCCCAGTAGCCGTGCTCTCGTCAACAAACTCCAATTGTGTCCATGCTTCTGAGGGTTCTGAGGGTCCCTGATGAGGCGATCCCCTATGATCTTCGAGATATTACCTTCCGTTCTTCCGCTGTACTATATGCCAGGAAAGGCGTCTCTCTCTCTCTCTCTCTCTCTCTCTCTCTCTCTCTCTCTCTCTCTCACTCTCTCACTCACTCTGAGAGCTCATATGTAGCCTGGCGTTTCTCAACACATGCTTACCATTCCCTTAACTTTTTGGGGTCACCGCCTGTGTACCCAGAGCGATTTACTAAACCCAGCTGTTAATTGTTGTCCTGTTACTTTGTCTTCAGCTTCTACCATTTCAGAGTCTTCTGATCTAAGGTCACTCATTCTAAACCCACAACAATTATCAGATCAGCAAATCGAACAAATAGGAAATTTGAAGAAAGTTGATGCTGTTAAGCCGCAACAACAAATCAGAAAAAAATCAGGGACAGCCGGAATGTGTCTTATTCTTATTGAGTCCCTTTTCTTATCGATATTACTGCAATATTTTTAGAATTTAGAAACGTATGATTCAAACGACAAAGTTCTGTTGGTCCTCGCACCTTTTCCAGTTGTCTGGTGATGTTTTGCTTTTAATAAGTTCATAGCTAACCCACAAGCGTTGAAAGTCCTTGCTGAAACGACACCAAATATTCACATCGAAGCGCAAAGGTTCGCGGCCAATCAATAGTAGATCGTTTCATTCCAACTCGTCCAGCTCCGACGTTTGTTTTTAACTGATCACACAGTCTGTTGTGTTGGAAATATATATATATATATATATATATATATATATATATATATATATATATAATAAGGTAGGTCGATTTTGGAACTGTAAAAAATCGCACTTGAAGAAAGTTGCAAAATAATGTCAAGAGTTACCACAAGAATTTTTTTTTCTTCAACAAAACTTTGTATTTATTTTAAACTTAAAAACGAAATAAATTGAGATTTTTATCGTGATATAGGTGTTACCGGAAACATGTGTCGGCTTAAATAAAACCTCAGTTTTAAAAATAAGAAAAAAATACAATACGCTTAATAATAGATATTTTTAAGTTTAGTATTCTTTTTTTCTTAAGAAATTAAATGAAAACATCAAAATTAAAAAAAAATAAAAACACTATGATATTTAGTTTAATATACAAATAACTACGTATGCCGTTTTATTTATTGGAATTTTTATAGTATTCACCTGTTGAAATTACCTCCCCCTAAACGATTGTTTTTACTTTGTTTACTCTTTTACGCTTTTAATTATCACAAATATCACTTGTATTTTTTTACTAGTTAAGTCTTATTTTAATGAAAAATTCAACTTTTATAATTATTCTTATTTGTTTATATTTTTAAAATTAATATTTATTTACTAAAAAGCCTATTTACGAGCTAATCTAAGTAACACTACTATAAAGTAAGTTAATATTACTTCTAATTTAAAGTATTTATTTCAAATTTATCAAATTTATTTTTTAAATATTTGTGGAATTTCATTTCTGATAGTACATATATTTATTTATACGTATTTAAGGATCGTGAATAACTAAAAGGATCAGAGATGTAATTTAGGGTCTAAGGGCACTTTCCAGCTTGGACCTGTTGATAAAAGTGCCATAAAAAAGTAAAAGGGAAAGAGAGAGGTTAAGAAAAAATTTAGTTTCATCACCAACAGCTTCAACACCAAATGTTCAGGCTAATGTTTCTTCCCCCTCCTACTCATCCTCCAAGTGAAAAACCAGAAAAAGAATATTTGCAGCCAAGGAAACATCCAAAAGGCCCTCATAATTTCCAAGTTATGTTTTCAAGTTAGGGGGGACATATCTTCTAATCTTAGAGCTAGCTTTGTCAATGCCTTGCTCTTGGATCTGAAGGCTATAGGCCTTCTTATACCAAATATTAATATGAAAGATATTATAGATAAATGCAAAGTTGATAAGGCAAAGTCTAAAGTGAAAACAACTGCCCAACAAAAACATGATGGAAGTGTGGAAAACCTTATATGTATTGCAGTTGATGGGAAAATGAATAAGGACGCATGGCTGTGTGAGGAAATTGTGGAGGAAAATGAACAGAAAACTATGAAAAACTAAGGAACCAGAAAGCCATTTAACTTTTACAAAGGAGGCACCACATGAAAGTCAATATCTGATGCATAGAGTTCTACCTAAAAGTGGTGCAACAGGTGTTGTTCATGCAGAGCAAGTAGTGGATGTTTTGCATGAATTCAACAGTGAGAACAATATCGAGGTTATCCTTGTTGACAACACTAATATCCAACACAGGCTGTGAAGGTGGAATGTTTGCAATTTTAGAAAAGAAAACTCTTCATGCAATTGTTGCTATTTGCGCCATAATGAACTACCTTTCAGAGCTCTTTTCAAAAACATAGGTGGTTGCACAAAAGGCCCGACAGCATTCAGTGTTCCTCTGGGGAAAGAAATTATGCTCAAATGATTTACCACGAATATCATTTGCCACTATTAGCAGTCCTCTGCATTCAATCTTGAACCTTGGTGAAATACATGATCTTAGTTGTGACGAAAGACTCCTGTATGAATAAACAGTGGATATTTCTTTTTAGAGGTAAGGTCGACTCTAGATATGCCTCCTGGAAAATTGGTTAACTTTGGCCATCAGGCGTATTGAGTATTGAGTCGTGGGACGTACCCACAAAAGCTCACAACAAAACTTCACAGTTTAATAAGTTTTATTGTAAATGTGTATGCCACGTGTTGGTTTGAAATTAAAAGAAATAATAAGTTCCAAAATCAGCAAGTGCACATTTTTAATATGATCCAGAAGATCAAGAAGCAGCCTCATGAAATCCAACAGATCACTTTAAGAAATTTACAAGAGAATGTCTTAAAACTTATACTCCATAGTCAAATCTGATGAAGTGGAAGTAAGAGAAAAGCTTTAAAAAAGAGTTTTAGCCATTAGGTAATTAAATATTTATTTATATATCAATGACTCAATTATTTATTGCAATTTATAGAATGATTTTAAAGATTTTATCTAATTTCACCATAATTATTATAGTAGAGACTGGAAGTTTTTAAATGAATCAATAAATAAATTTTTTATATTCTCTCAGAAAAGGTTAAAAAGAATAACAAACATTAATTTTAATGCCACACACTAGACACAATTAATAGATTTATCATTGTGGCATTTTTGAACCACCAATGACGGAAGGTTTTTCTGAATCTGAACTTCAGCAATCATTGTTAAATGGAACCAAGCTTGACTTGCCAAATTTGCCTTCACTTTTCCAAGGAATGGAATGGTCAGTCAAGTTAACAACAGAAGCTTTTACGGTTTTAAAGCAAGGCATCAGAAATTGAGACCAGAGATAAGGGCTCTTATATGAAGCAATTTGACTCTCTATATTAAGCACTATTAAAATAGTGTTTATTTTTCTTATTTGTTTGTTATATTTTCACTTATCACAGAAAACATCATTTAACGTATTCAAATATCACTGCATAATTCATAATGGTTTTTAAAGCAGATACTGAAAATTGGGTGGGGGGGGGCAGATTTTCAATTTGAAGATTAGTCATCATTTCTTTAATTAATATCATTTTTATAAAATAAAATGACATTCCTTGATTTAAATACTAAAATTATTTGATTTTCTCACTAATATTCAAGCCAAATCTTGCGAAAACGAGGAATTTTCAGTATATTTTTGTCTGCGATCTTTGATACCAAACGCTCAAAAAACCGTTGAAGTATTTGATCTAATATTTTGTATCAGTACTTAATAGTAACTTTCGGTAAGTGAGATTTTTTTAATATTTAAAAGAAAGTGAAAAATCATCCTACCCTAATATATATATATATATATATATATATATATATATATATATATATATATATATATCTGTGTGTGTGTGTGTTACGGAAATTAGCGAAGTTTAACGAAACTTGGTTATAAACAACCGAAAATTTGAAATGATTTGTTTGAACATTATTTTTTATCGTTACTCGTATTTAAGTAGATATTCTGTTCTTTTTTTAATTAAACAGTATTATATATTTATATCTACTGGCCTGATTATTTAAGATAAATTTTTATTACGAAAATGTGTGTCATTCGGCAGGATTCAAACCTGCGACCTGCGACACTTATCCACATAGGGGAAGCTACCATGTGATCTGGCACGTCTTAGACCTCTAGAACACGAATGACCAACGAGGTTTTAATTCCACCCCACGGCTTCTCTAGTATGTAATACTTTATCTAAGCTGACACCAGGATAAAACCGCCGATTCTTTTAATGGCAGTCACGTGACAATACCTTTTTCGTGTTAACTCGAGACTTAGTGGTATAACTTTATTTCCAAATACTTACTCTCGAACAAACTGACTGAAAATCTCCCAGTTCTTGCTAATATTGAGCCTCGTATCCAGTGGGTATCATTGTGACGCACTCTTGGTATTCTAGCATTTTCAAATGACCAATCAGGGATCCTTTTCTTGGTATTCTGATTGGCTGCCTCATTTTCTCTCCTGTGTGAGTGCCTTTTATCATAGACCGATGGGCGTGTTACCTGTCTTTGAGTTTCCCAAAATCTCACTGGGATCATTTCCCACATTAGTCATCTGATCAATCCCGACTCGTTTTCTTCTGGTTTGATTGCCTTTTACGACAGTCTGAGGGGCGTGGTTCAGCCCAAACGATCAAATCTGAGTATCGCTCCAAAATCTCTTTCCTATCGAAATTTGTTTTGTGGGCGTTTTTCAGTTCTGTGTTTTCTCATTTCAATAACCCCGTCAAAATGTGACAAAAAACGAAATAATCTCTCAACTTTAGACATTTTTGATTATGTATGCTTTCTTGTTTTGTATACACCGTCGTAAGAAATTATCTTTGTTCGGTCAAAAGAAAACACTATACGTTTTTTTTAAATTATTAGCGTCGTAAAGTTCCTTAAAAACAAAGAAACTTTTTTCAGAATTTTTTCTGAGCTAAAATTCATTATTTTTTTTTAAAATCTCTCATGGAAATGAAAAGATTCTGCTTTTGAAATCAAATCGTAGTCAGGTGTCATCAACTAACCGAGAGAATCACTTTTTCGCGATAATGGTTATCCTAAATTTTGTAATGAAACCTCATACATAATTTTTATCTAATTGACCGAATTTTTGACCAATATCAAAGAATCATAAAAAAAACTTTATATCTAGTGGTTATTCGTTTTCAATTGACGAGAATTTAATTATTTTGGGCGCTCTTTTCAGAATATTCTTTAACTAGCTTCTAGCAGATGAACAAGAAAGGAAAAAATCAATTATTATTCCTTCTCTTTTACTTCTAGAAGTAGTGCTACACTTGCTGGTGATTTTTGAGCTTGTGTATTTTGTTATTCTGGGATGCTGAACAATTTTTTGTCCATTACCGTATGTCAACTGAGATGTTTAGCCAGAAAAATAATCTTATTCACAGTGGCAATTTTACTTTGATTAGACAGCTTAATGGAAATGTTGAAATAATATTATATGCGAGGGGTGTAATGGATAACGCCTGGCAACTGGAAATCAGATAACCGAGTTCTAATTTCTGTCAGGATTGTTATATTCATTGATTAAGGAAATTCATGAATTCAACAGGTATGGGTTAATATAACTTGTATCAGTAAATCATTATTGTTAAAAAAATTCAAAACCAAGCTAAGATCAATCAATCAAGCACACGTTAATCTTTTAACCGACAATATATTCAACCATATGACCACATGCAAAATATATATAACATTAATTACCTATGCTTCAAAGGATATTTTTATATAATAAACATTATATATCGTATAATGTTTTAGAATAATTATTATATTCTAGCCATTGCTTATGAACGTGCATATTTTATTGATCCAAACGAAAAAAAAAATAACCATGATACCTGCTACTGTTGACGGAACTGAATCGACTCAGTGTGGTAATGACCCGGTTGATCTAACTAGAGACAAATTAGACAGATACCTAAGAACCGCTAGCCGCGGACACCGGATATATCGCTTTCAAGTCAGTCAACGTGAGCGATTATACGGCTTCCGGATAAATATTAACTTCCTCCATTCAACATTTTGTTGCTACACTCAGAAAGACAGCTCGTCGAGACGGCTCTATAATGTTCACTGAGAAAATACGAGACTGTTATTAGGCGGTGGGGCATCTAATCTTAAAAAACACCCGACATAAAAATATTGAAATAAAAAACAACTTGTGTATACACAAATATTTTATACACCTCCCATGAATTCATACTACAATATACACACATGTCTATGTGAGGGAACCTCCATCTGTATATATATATATATATATATATAGAGAGAGAGAGAGAGATAGATGTATTTTCTAACATGTCACAACACATACACAATGAACTGCGTAGTTGCGTAAATTTTCTTATTATTTTTAATAGCTGAAATAAGGTTGTCTTATTCAACTTTATATAGATATATATATATATATATATATATATATATATATATATATATATATACACTTTTTTCCCTTTAATGTACAAAAATATAGAAAATCCTACAAAATAT
This sequence comes from Ascarosepion bandense, assembly GCA_037127315.1. Taxonomy (NCBI): domain Eukaryota; kingdom Metazoa; phylum Mollusca; class Cephalopoda; order Sepiida; family Sepiidae; genus Ascarosepion; species Ascarosepion bandense. The sequence goes on from JBBBDQ010001320.1 coordinate 734,247, forward strand.
AAAAGTTAAAAATATTTCGTTAAATTAAAAAATTGTGCTGTCAGGATATAACCTCAGGGTAACGGAAAAGTGTAAAAGAAATTTGGCATTAATTTTTCTGATTTTCTTCTGATTTTGTCTGGTATTCGCTGTCGTCAATTCGATTTTTTATGTTAGTTATTTTTCTACTTATTTTTCAGATTTTTTTTAATTTTCAATACTTTTTAACAGTGCCATCAGGTTTCTCATTAATTCAGTTCTTTCTAGCAATCGGAATTTCGGATTTTGATAGATATTGTGAGTTCATTAGTCGCATCTCGAAGATATCCGAAGTAAAACCTATATATGTACAGGATTTCGAACAATGATCAGCTAGATAAAGGGCTAAGAATTGGTTTATAGCCTGAAACCTGATTCACTGTAAACGTACTTTGTCTCAAAATACTTTTGGAATAAATTCCATTTTGTTCCTGGGATGATTTTGGTTTCAGGTGTTTCTTAGATTTATGAACAAAACACGTTGTTTTTGTTCTTTGTTTATATATATATATATATATATATATATATATATCATCTCTCATACAAGGAAAGTTTTACAGATTCCTAAATTTATCGTTCAACCATGTGTTTTGAATATTGTTATTAAATTTTTTTCTGGTGCTTCTGCCATGTAGAAATTCTTGTAACAATTCAATAGTATGAAAGTTTATTGGTAACGTTATCTCGCCTTCAGTCACATTATAACTTTCATGCCGCAGGTTCTTTGTGTAACACACACACAGAGTTTTGTATATATATATATATATATATATATATATATATATATATATTCATCAGCATGCGGTGTGGTTATAGAAAAATGTAAAGTATCTCGTACATACAGTGTAGGATAATTCTCCAAGAGAGCTCTAAATATATATGTATATAAATACATATAGAGCAAATATAAGAACAATTAAGGCAGACACGTTATTTCAGGATAAATCAAAATACCATGAAATACAATGAAATATCGTGGCTGCCTTAATTTTCTTATATATACATTTTAAGAAATATATTTAATAAAATTATACAAAAAAATTAAATCCTACAGAATAAATTTAATTTGGTGAATGCTGCCATAATCTTTGTTTTCAGTTCATTTTGATGTTAGAAAAAGTTTTGTTGGTCACTCATTCAACTGCGCCCGCACACATTTGCTAAATTGTAGGATGTTAGGTAGCCAGAATGATGTTTTCGCAGAAATTGCCGGGCAGCCATAATTCTGTTCTTTTATTTGTGTGGCATCAGACTGAGTTATGTTGTCAGACAATTTTTTTTCAAGCAGCTACCCTCTTGAAACAGTGCAGCACTACCTCGTCAAGGCACTTGATGTAGATCTCCGCGTTGAATGTGAGGCCATCACCAACTAATTTGTGATTTCTATTTTCTAGTAGACGATTTGTTTCTTGTACTGCTGTACACTCGTAATATCCATTAGACCTATCCAACACTTTCATATCTTCTGAACTGCCCTAGAAATTTTCATCTTGGAGCATCCGGTGCCAATACCAAGCAGTACAGGATGCCATTATACCATTTCCAAGTTTCTAATTGTGTTAATTACGTCATGGTTGTCTTTTTTTTTTTTTTTTTTTTTTTTTTTTGATAGCCGGTGTCCAACTGACCGTACTGTACTGTACAGTCGACAAAAAGTGAACACGCTCATGCGTAAAATTTGTCCATCTTAACATATATATATATATATATATATATATATATTTTATTTATTCATAAATTATAACATGGATATGTTACAATATCACTACAAAAATAGCTTTTGTAATGATATTGTAACATATCCATGTTATAATTTATGAATAAATAATATTATTAGCTCTACTTATGTATTGAGCACTTTTTAATTTTTAAAAATAGTGTTTCTTTGGACAAGGAATATTATTCCAACAATACTTATATATATATATATATATATATATATATATATGCCCCGTTTTACTTTACCAGGTATTATAATTTTTATTAATTCATTCAGAAACCACGACGTGTTTTCGAAATATATTGCACACATAATTTCAATATTATTTCGTCAGATCTCTACAAAATTAAATAGGCTCAAGAGTACATATAACAAGTTGCGTATTTTATTTGATTTTATCAAAATTTATATTTTTACTATTAGTAAGCAGGTAACGGGATCTCGAAGGACCATCATGTTGCAATAAAATTAGTAAATAATTTTAAGAAAGAGACATTTTTAAAACAAATTTGAAAACAATGACATCTTGATGACAAAATTTCAAAAATATCTTTAGTATGTTACATTTTAAGAAAACAGTCGTATTTTGGAACATAGGTATATTTTAAAGGTGGTTCTATTTTATCACATTGTTCAAAATATCGCTCTACTTCTCACCTTTGTTGATAATTTGCCAGGCAGTAATATAAGTATTATTCTTTTAGATTTTTATAGAGGCAAATTTGTGTGCACATGTTAGTCATTTCATCAAATGGCTGTATTTACGTATTTTATTCAGATATTCATTTTGTGGCCAGTGTAATATATTGTATAAAGATATATTCCATCCCTTAGTGTATTTGAAAAAAAAATAATGCCGCCTCGTAAATGTAAGACTAAAGGATCATCGGAAAGCTGTTATTCGGAGTAAAAAAAATCAATCATGTACAGAGACAGCATAGTAGTCCTAAGCCAATATTGAAGTCAGTAAAAATACTCTACAAGAGAAATACATTAAGAATTAAAGTCTGAATAATCAGCAGAAAATCTAGATTCCAAGTCTACGTTAGAAATTTAGATTGAAATAAATTCCATATGTGTGTCATTAACAAAGAAAGAAGCAAAAGTGAAAGAAAAAATTTAAGCAAAAGTAGTTTAAACTTAAACGGTCTAGGTTCAGGATTCTCTCACTGATTTAATGCTTAGTCGGTTAAAGCGCTGCTTTCAAAAACTTTGGAAAATTAATTACGTGTTCAATCTTTACGAAAGACAAAATAAATTTTAAATACGTCGTTGCAAGCGACATGTCAGCAGAAACAAAAAGTTCTACATCTATAAATTAAACAAATGTTTAATTTGAAATTTTCTGATGGTTAACCCAATCAACACACAACTCAGAACGCCGGAGTGCACGGTATAGTACAAGTTATGATAATTTACAAAAGGGTAGGACATTTTTAAGCATGTTCAATTTTTTTTTTCAATCAAAAATAACATGGCTGAAATTTTTGGAAACAATAATTATATATATATATATATATATATATATAATTATGAATTAATTATACATTGTGACAGGGAAATTTCTATGTTTCGAGAGAGATTCTTTTCATGAGGCAATGCTAAATGTTGGTTGTAAAAATAATTTACATCTTAAATACAAAAAACCTTCGGTTTGATGTTTATGTATTTGGGACGATATAAAATTTACGTGTTTCCCTTTAACTAATCAGAGTAAAGATTCGCTTTAGAATTTGGCCAGTAGTTCCTAAGGAACACATCCCTACTTTTTTCTTTTCCTCCTTCCTTTCTTTACTTCTCTCCTCCCTAAGCTTTCCTCCCTAATATTAAGCTTTATAATATTTATTATATTGAGCACTGTTTGTAATAAAATGAGTGCGTGGTTATTCAAAATAGTAAAACCTTGGATCTTCTTTACCTGGATACATATATATATATATATATATATATATATATATATATATATATATACTAGTGTGTCTGCGCCATCAAAAAGTATGGCAATTGTTAAAAATTTCGAATAGTGAAATGCACTGGATGCAAATTCTGGAAACAATATATTCAAATTCAATCAATTTGGAATAAAGAATTCGCAATTAAAATAGAAACCAAGAAACCATTTAATTAATTTGTTGCTTTATCTTTTTGAAAAAAAAACAGTGAAATGGAAATATCTCTTGTATGAAAAAGATTAGCAAAAGAACTGCAAGAGCGACGACAAGAATGCGTATTTCAAACCAATTTTAATCAGGATGAACATAGACAAAGACATAATCAATATCAAATCTAAGAAACATATGTGTAAAGAACTGATTAATTAAACGATTTATTTTGCTCGGAAAAATGTCTACCTAATTGCAGATAAATATATTACTTGTACAGTTTATTACAAGTTTAATAATACATCATAAATGTGCTTCAGTTATTTTCCTTTCAACTATAGTTTGGACAAAACCAAAAAATATTTACATAAATACACACTGCTAATAATTCTAATATACATATATATATATATATATATATATATATATATATATATATATATAATATTCGCTAATTATTAATATTTTTTGGAACTTCTTTTAATAGATCTATGTGATTGCAAAGAGTGCTTGTCTTAAATTTGTTGTTTTTAGCATTGGCCAGGATCAAATTGACATTTGGTAAAATACTCCTTATTTGTTATAAATATTTAAATAAATATATTTTGCATATATTTATATATAATCATAACATCCTATTACAGACAGTAGTGTCAGTAAATCACAATGGATTACTGAGGGGGAAAGAATAAATAAAAAAAAATAATGAGGATTGGGGACATATGATTACGATAGACATTGCATTTAAATTAATTTAAAGATCTAACCTAGCTGGAAAGCTTGGAACCGGAATAGAGTTTCACAATTAAGAAATATTAGAATATAAATTGTTAGCGTAGAACGTAGTCATATCTTGCTGTCAATATACTACTGTTTTTAAATTTATAGTCTCGGTACAATAGGAAAGAATTCATCTAAACAATACCATGGAAGTATTTAAGGAAAAGACATAAAAAGTTACATTAAGGTGGTTGAAAAAGTGATTAAAGCCGACACGCTAGATCAGGACCAATAATAATGCTTCTTCTTCTGTAGATTTTTATCCAGAATCTCTAAAAGCTTGTAGGAAAATCAACTGATAGTATGTGCTAACAATATACATAGCACGAAGTAATAGTAGACATATAAATAAACAAGATTTTCTAACATAACACAGAGATCATATTTTCTTAGCTGAAGACATAGCTATTGATACAGTATAATATTTTCACTTCAGAATTGTTAGTCCGAGTAAGCCCAACAAGGGACCTTCCTGGAGATTAGTATCACTTATGCTTAAATGTGGGCAAGAAGAGTATTTATGGTGACTGATTGAGTGATTTATATTTTGAAATTAATGAGCATTTTTCTACCCCAGTTAACAACATACTTTAGGTTAATTTTGCCATCAGATGTCGATTATCCTTGTTGAACCTATCAGACTTAGATTCCAAACAGGAATAAATAGTTGTAATATTAGTATAGATATACAATTGAGAACAGATATGATCAGAAAAGTCAGTGATTAAAATTAAGAAAAAAGTGCACCCGAGGATAGTGACTTGGCAACTATTGCGTGATTACAAAATGTTTAGAAGTGTGTCCATTTAGAACAACTTTAATTTATATATCTATATGTCTCTGTGTGTTTGTGTGTGTGTGTATATTGTGGTCAACGCCAAGCGGCAACAGACTGTTTTTCATTTAAAACCAATCTCTAGGTGACTGGAACCAAACGAAGAAATGTTATTAAATTGATGTAACATTTTCTGTTTGCTGAATTTAAACAATCAACGGATGTAAAGGAAGATTTAATTCACAATGATATATTTTATCAGTAGTAAGTGAAATATGATATAAAAGCATTTATACTAGAAATAATTAATGATCTTTTCCTTAAAGTTCAAATTAATGTTAATATGAAAGAGAGAACATATAAAAACTTATAATGGCAGTTGTTCATGTCTATCCTTTTTGACAATATCCACTTATGTGGTTATTCCGCTGATTCGCAATACTTAAGGTTTAAATGTTTTTATGTTTTTTTTATTTCATATTAATAGATAGAATTTAATATTTTCCATAAACAAAACAATCATTTCAAAACTAATTTAAAAAGTGTGCATGATTTTTTTCGCTAAAATAACTGAATTTAGCGCCAGTTTTAGCCCACCTTTATTGCAATGTAATTCTCTTCAAAAAGTAAAATATGCTTTTCTAAAAATATATTTGTGGAATATCATCTGATTTAAAGTACCATGAATCTGATTTGAAACACAATTTATTTACTTTCTGTTTCATTTTAAACGGCGCATCGACTTATATATTCGCTGTCATTTTTGATGGCCCGAGGTCACTCGGAATAATAATAATAATAATAATAATAATAATAATAATAATAATAATAATAATAAAAACTAGTTTTAACAATTGAAAATTTCAATTTTTTCCTATTTTAATATTCAGAACAAGATCATTAAGTTAATGATTGAGTTATCTTATGTCGAGTTCTACCTCCATGCATTATTCGTAGAAATTCCTTTATCACATGGTTAAATATTTGGGCTTAACATCTTTAAGAAAATACTGCAATAATTGTCTTTAATAAAAATGCGGGTATTCATATTAAAAGGTGGGTACAAATAAAACGATTTTAAACGTACAACTTTTTGCCATTTCATTGAAAGAGCCTTTAAATTTTTCTATATTCCCTTCTTCCTATCAATCTTTTTCTCACTGAAACTAATTAGTATATTTCTTCATCTATCGTTGCCGCGATCAAAACTGATCGTCTATTATTCATGAAATACTGAGAGGACGTAATAATCGTGCCAACTACAGAAGGAAGGGACAAGTACAGTTATAATAGGATAATATTATAGAATCATCTTGTTTGAAGCGAGCATATGATCAAAATTAGAGCCTGTACTAGGGAGCGTTAATAATTAATTAATCGTGCTGAAAACTTAAATTTCCCATACTGATTTTTCACTGACTTAAAAGTAAATACTCGTCTTTGTGCCATCAAATTCGATGTTTATATAAGCAAGATAAGACGAATTAAATTCATATTCGTCCCGCTTCCTAGTGTTTATTGTATTAATACCTTAAAAATATCAGGACTCCACCACTTTCAAAGTCGATTTACAGATTTGGCACACATATATCAATGCCGAGACAGTTACAGAAATAGATGCATAGTAATACCATCGGCTCTGTACTTCTAGGACCATATAATTTGTTACAAAATGTTACAAAATATCTGGAGTTAAAATGATTAATATTTCTATATTCACTTCACGATGATCAGAATATCGTTCTTGTCACTCCATATAAGCATACCTTTCATACTGCGCTCATTCAAAAAAGGAAAATAGTGATTGTCAAAAAATTACAAGACAATTTTGCTGTCAACACGGCATTAAAATCTTATTTAAATTGATTTATATGTTATCGAGTGTTATGATTGGCTGATTTGTCTTCGTACAGATTAGCTATCTTTTGTAGGTTATTTAAAGTCCTAAATTATGTTTAGTTTGTTAAAAGTGTTTAAAATTACTTACAATTTATTGTTACAAGTTCTACTAATTAACCCATAGTTCCTAGGAGAAGAAGTGAATTCAACAACGTTTCTAAGTGTATTCGCACGTAAGTAATTATAACAAATCTGACTGGAATTGAAACTTGATTCATTAATTCAGATTTCCGAGATGTTTATCCGTTTCACCCACCCCATATATGGTTTCAAGACGATCGAAATTCAAGCAACATTCACGACGATGGTTCCTGGAACATCAAGAACCTTATAATCTCTGTTAATTTTGACTTAGATTTAAGTTTACGTACATATTGTTGTAGATACTGACAGAAAAGGACTATTATAGGTATATGCAATATAAATTTGCACATATGAAATTAATAAGTATAATGGATGAAGATTGTAGCTAGATAAAACTAAACAACGATTAGCGAGCTATTAAAATATGATATCACTGAGATCATACAGAAAAAGACAATTCCATAGCGCTGATGGTTTCAGAATCCATCTTGCATATTTATAAATTTACCATTCGTCCGTGCATGGAAAACTGTTGAAATATTTCGTTTGGTGAACTTCTTGTACAACATGAGATTCTGTAATGCAATCGATCCTGACTAGGTATCGCAACTCCATTCATATTCACAATGACGTAATGCGTGAATAATGTGACTTCATTTGTCTAAATGATTTTATACAGATACAGAGTGCGATGAATAAATTGTTGTCCTTTTATTAATATCGCGCATACGCATTGTTTCTTTTTTAATTTTGTCTACTTCGCATCTGAGTTGTGTGTCTGTCCGGAAAACAGCACCTGGTCGCAATTCACTCTGCCAGAAATTTGAAAGCAGCATGTTGTATTGCTTGACTTTATCACTAGAACCCAGAAGACGAACATTTCAGAGTGTTTGGGCGTCAATGCCGTGAACTCAGAAAAAGATGGAATAGTCTAATATTTATTATAAAGATGTTTGGAGCAATCACTAGAGATGGCGACGGCCTGTCAGTAATGATATTTCTACAGGGTCTCAGATAAAACACGGAGGCCTACATCAAGTGCCTTGAAGAGGTAGTGCTGCTTAGGGTCAAGACAGTGACTGATAGAAGGTACTATATCTGACAACAAACCTCTCCACCATTGCACACAAGCACAGTTAAGCGATAGGCTATCAAAACTCTTTTTAGCACCAAATATGAACTGAAGAAAAGGATTATAGTAGCATTTATCAACTTAAACAAGGAGACTGTCCAGAAAAGTTGGAGGAGATTCCGAAATCGTCTGGTAGATGCGGTTGAAGCCAACGATGATTTTCTTAAATAAATTTACTATTTAGTATTTCGAGATATTTTCGTGTTTCTTCGTAAATTTATCTGTCAAAAATAGTGTTATTTTGGGTAATTTAGACGATAATTTATTTATCGCAACCTGTCTTTACTTTTCATTTGTTCTGATGGAGTTTTCTCTCTGGTGGGGCTTCAATTACACGTTTTAAATGTGCCACTGAAATTGAAAATATATATCATAGTTTTACTATCGAACTAGCTAAATGCAAAAACTATTTCTACTCTAGCTTTTTCTTTTATAGCACTCAACTCATCCGCATAACTTTCTTTTGGTGTCTTACTTCACTTGTAACTACATTCTTCAAGAATTCAAATGAAACATCAATCGCTATCTTTTATGTTCATGAAAATATTTTTTTTTGTTTTTTTCACAGTCTACCTTACTGATGTCGTTCTCACCTTTTTTCAGTTCCGGTAACACACAATGTTTTAGTGGCATTATTGCCTTATTTGCAGTAAAAAATATTAAAAGACAATATCTTATTAGGTATTTTAGGTTTGCAAAATAACCACACTGTACATGTATACAAGTAAAATAACAATAAAAATAATGAGCTTATTTTGTTCAACGTTTTTCTTTCTTTGGTAAGTCTATCTGCTTTATAGACTTTTGGCACTTTTAATGTCTTGGAACGTTAGAATTGATAAAATGTCAATGGATTTAATAATATATCAGAACTATTATCATTATTGCTCTTCATTCATTTAATGATCTCTCCGAATAATATGCAGTTAATAAGGCGTAAGCACACACAAATACTGACAATCATATTTGGAAATGTCATATTGAAAAGGAAGGTGTGGATCATTGTAATCATTTATTTTATATCTTCCGAAATAACAGTTTTAAAAAAATCGGCATTTAATCAGCTTCCAATAAAATAAAGAAATGGATAAAAAAAGAAAAAAATGCGCGATTTCGTGTAATATTTAAAAAGAAATTATACTGTAATGAATTGAAGAACGAACGAAAATAAAATAAATGAAAGAAAAGAAGACAACTATTTGTTAAACATTGAGTCTATGCAAGGCTAAAAAATGTTGAAGAAAAGAATAATAAAGAGTGAAAGATAAATAAATATTAAAGGTATCGGGTTAAATAAAAAATAAAATATTTCAACAGTGACTAATTTTAAAAAGGAATGTGTATGACATTACAGGAAGATGTCAGTTTAAAAAGAACAGATCGATACAAAAGAAAGAATAAAATATTCAAAATTCATAATTATTTAAGAGAAATAAGAAGATAAAAGAAAGGAAAGATTAAAGAAAAATGATTTTTATAAAAAACAAACAGGAATATAGAAAGAAAACTAGTGCAGAATAAAAACCAACTAAAATGAAATTAAAACAATCAAAACATAAAGAAAGAAAAGATTCAAAAATGAAAAATTCAAATAAAGACATTTTACAAGTATTTAACAGTAAAGCCAATTCAAATCCCTCAAGTCTTAAATTTGTCAATCCGAGGCCTTTCAATTTTCTGGGCACGCATTTGATATTCCAGCTGTATACAAGGGATTTAATTTCTTTCCTGTCTCATATTTTCACTGACTTAGGCACAGTTATTTGATGTTTCGTCGAATAGTAAGAATAAAGGTGTTTCTAATCTCCACAAAATATGTTTACAGTTAACAATTTAACTAATAGCGATTCCGGATATTACGTGGATCTAGGTATTTTATGTATTAACCCAGGAAAGTAGTTTACGCATAAAATAAAATTCAACATTATTACATTCATGATAGAAATGTCATTCAATATATAATCTCAATGAAATGTTATTTGAAACATTTTGTATGATGACTGTTTAAGTAAAATCCTGAAACGAAATTTTACCAGTACAGTTTTTTTTATCGAAGTGATTAATTTAACGACGAGGACCTAAGATAGAAGTCATCAAACTGCGATTGATTACTCCTAGAAATGCACAGGGAGGCTATTATAGATACTTAATCAACGTTAAAAGTATTCAGTTACTGAGAGAAGTCATTAATAGATACTGTTAGTGTATGACACCAAATTCCTTACTGGTCTAAAAAATTATGTTGCATGCGCTAAGTGGCCGTACGTTAGTTACTCCTGAGTCTGAAGCTGTTCGCTTCCTGTCCGTTCCCAGGTGATCGAAGATATCAGATGATCAGTCTAAAATACTTTACTCGCTTTGCCACGTTCTGATTTCTGATCTCAGAGTAGTTAAGGAGACGAGTAAAAAGGACAGTCGTCTCTGTGCTGCAGTTCACTATAAATCAAGAGATGGTTGGATGCAAATGACGTAAAAAGTGAAACAGGCAAAACAAAAAAATAACAAAACAACTGCAAAGGCCAATCTATGTGGAATGATGATTATATTGTAATTCTCTGTACATCAAAAGAGAGAGAATAATAAAAATAAAATAATAACTAAAAACAAAATACAATCCAACATTTTCAGGGTTCACAAACTACTGCGGTTACTATGTTTGTCGTTGCTAGAAATAATACAGTCTTCTTACTTTCCTGCCTACAAGCGGTGTTCATGCCACTAGCGTGTGGCAGAGAGAGCGTCAGAGAATTTTTCTGCGTTTTCATTTCACGCATTATCTCTTCTGACGTATCTCTGTTAACGACCCGAAGTCTCTCTCTGACTTCAAATCCGTTGTGTTTTTATTGAAACCGTTTCAGTATGGCGCTGGCTGGTGAGTGATCGGAATGTTTCTTCATTGAAATTTAACTTTATCTTCGTTCACCTAGCTTAGATCCCCGGCATACATTACCCGCCATGCTGAAAGCTTTGAAACACGATTCGTTGACTTTATACATTCACCTGGCAGCCTTAATTACACTTCCATCCTTATGTGGGTCGTCGTTTTTAAAAAAAAAGTCCGATAATTAAGCTTGGAGTTGATCCTTTATATCTTTCTTCGAAAGAGAAAGTGAGAGAATAACAACAAAAAACAAGGAAAACGAAACATAAATATGTCCCCTCGCAGGACCAGATGGACATCTTTAAATTTTTATATCAACAATGTCATTTAGCAAATGCCTTTTGTTTCACCTCTATCTCTCTCTCTCTCTCTCTCGCTCTCTCTTTTTCTCTCTCTCTGCCACACCAGAGATATTTTCCAGATATCTATTCCTGTGTTAGAATTCTGTTTCCGTCGATATCCGTTTAATGTGTGTGCATAAGGAACACTTACAGTATTCTAAATTTGCTTAGCAGGATCTGTTGTACTTTTCCTGCTGTAGATTAGTTCAATATCCAGTGCATTCAGAAACCCGTTCAAATTGATCCCATATCTTTTTCACAAATATTTGCAAGATTCTGGTGATTTCTCAATATTATTTCGGAATATGCCAACGATTACTGATATTATCGAATCTCTCTTCTATTCATATTTTTCTAAAAAAAATTGTTAAAATAAATTTTGTTGTTCCCATCAACTATGGTCTTAAATAAGCTTTTGTATGTAACGTTTAAGATCGAAATTAATTTTCAAGCAAGACTTTCAGATAAAAATGATGCAAACATATATGGGAATCGATTACATAAGCAGATCTACTGATTGTAAAGAGATAAGTTTACCCATCTCATTAAAAGTGTAACAATTCACTTTATAATTTAATTATTAACAATTATTATTTGTCTGTTATATATTTTATGATGTCTATATATTTTAATCATTTCGCTCTAAGCAAAGCAATAATTCCAGTAGGACGAAAAATGTTACTGGATGTGAAAAAGTATGTGTATATTTTAATGAAAAGAAAGAACATTAAGAGGATAAGTTTCTAAAAGACAAAATATAGCGATTAGCGTTATAACTTTTTTTATGATTGTGAAAAACAAGAAATACAAAGAAGTGAGACGTATGAGAGAAGAAACTATTACAATTTGCCTATACTTCTGAGATGAGGTGATATTTACATTATTTACTTTGTTTGGACTGCTAATCTCATCTTTCTTGCCATGTTTATGACGTTTCAACAATTGTATTTCCTGGCCTTTTTCAAGTGATAGGAATTCTGAACCGAACCCTTTATTTTGATCACTGGAGTATATCATCATTACATGTGCAATGCTATTTCTGGAAGTCGTGTAGCTATCTCCCTTTATCTCAACTCTCTAAATTATTTGTTCTCTATTGCTGTAGTCTGGTATTGAACTCACAACACTTTGGGTCAATAGCTAGAACTAACCAACGCATTTTATCAACTGGTGTGTCCTCGAAGACAGCAAAGTAGGAATTTATGATCTTATGAACCTATTGACTCAGTAAATATTATTATCAAAGTTTATATGCAATCTCTGACAGTAATGATTTTCTCTAGTATTTTTCACCAAAACTGGAACTGCAATCTTTGACGCTAATGATTTTCCATAGAATTTCGTATTACTCGTTCCCATGTTGTATTCCTTACAGTGCTTGGTCATCTGAGGAGATATTTGTGGCCTAGCATATGGGATGATTTCATAAGCTTACGTAATTTCCCTATCAATTATATCATATCAATTAAATCCCATACAGGGCAGTTTTTCCCTTTCTCTTTCCATATGTAGTGATCTGATTTTTCTCTCTCCCCTCGTGTTCTCCTGTATGATTTTCCACATCTACATGGAATAGCGTACACACAGCCTTTAGTTATATTCTCCTCTAATGAACGTCTTACTCGAAAGAGGTGTCTGCAAAGTATAAAATCACTTTGGAACGTCGTCCTGATGTAATAATAACCACAAATTCTTTGTATGTTCTCTGATAACACTTTCACAGAGTAGGCAAACGGGTTGTTTTCTAAAGGTTGTTATCCTTACACATCCTCCATTTCACGTTTATTAGAGTTTTTGTCATCTATCGTCGGTAGTTGTAGGGAACGCCTTATACTGATAAATCCGATTGTTCTGAGTCACTTCCTTGTGGATATAAAATTGACCTATTAATATGAAAGTCACCATCATATGTCCAAAACACTGACCATTTTTTGGATCTAGTCAAAGATTCTCCCATCTAATGCAACTAGATGGTGAGCCTCTATATGGTGAGTCTGTTCATCAAGTTACCCACAGCAAAGGCACTATCGGTAATCAGAGAGAACGTATCATTATACCACTAGATAACCTGACGGAGATGGTGATATTCTTCACCCAAACAACACACTTCGGAATAGGAACAAACATATAGTGTCACGATAAACGCTCAGCAATGAGCTCACTATTATCACTATTATTGGCTATATTATACATGGAAGCTTCTTTGACATTACAATAGAATACACAGCACTAAAGACAATTATATGCTTGAGATACGTTGATGAGACCTTCATGTTCTGCCCACACCAGGAAGAGGTGTAGATGCTACCTGATCATGAGAATTCAAGATCATCAATATAGTTCAGAATGGAAAAAGAGAATGGCAATATTTCTGGATCTACTATTATCACGAACAAATATTGGATTCAAGACATTCGTATAACGCAAACCAGCATTCACTGGACAATACCGCAACTTTAACTCCTACCACCCGTGTACAGAAAGAAATTGTCAGTTGCCTGTAAAATCGAGCAAAATTAATACGCGATGACAAAAAGACTTATAAACAGGAAACTGTCGGTATAAGCAGTAACCTACAACTTGGCCACTACACAGGAAACATGAAAACAGCTTTCACAAACGTGGAAATGAGGTTGCATGAAGATAATAACTCTCAGAAAACGGCCTCAGTCTACCTACCTTATACAAAAAGAAACTGGTGTGTGCACAATATCAGGACAACCTTCAAAAGTGGTTCTATATTTTACAGATACCTCTGCCGAGTAAAACCTTTGTCAGAAGAGAGCATTACTAAGGACTGTATGTAGGCCATTCCATGTAGCAGTGGAAAGGCATTTAATATATTAACTTGACCTGGACAGAATGTGATTGACATAAAAGGCAGAAAACACAGGAAATGGCTGACAACAATATGATTGATCAAAGGCAGTGAAGACTGGCAATTGCTGACAAAGATATGATCGATATTAACGGCAGAGAAAACAGGCAGTGGCTGACAGAAATATAATCGATATCAAAGCAGTAAACACAGACAATAGCTGGCAAAGATATAAATGAAATCAAAGGCAGAAATCAAAAGAGGACAACAAAGTGCAGAAAGGCAGTAGTCGATATTGACATGATTGAAGTCATTTGAGTGTCTGCCCGAGTTTTGGGTAATATAAGTTCGGGGGTTTCTGAAAGAAGAAGCCAAAACACACACACACACACACACACACACAAAACAGAGAACTTCCGCTAAGTAATGGCTCTCCAAAACCTCCCGCGTGCGCACACAAGCTCTCTCCGGTCACTTCTTCTACACACTACCATCATCGTCGACAAATAAAAAGTTTTTATTTTAATTTGTACGTGATCTTGTTCGTAATTCTTTGTCAAGACGATTTTTACTTTTCAGTAGTAGCGGTTTTATATAACATTGAAGATTTAGTGCGCAGTGACTTGCTGTTTTGATATACCCTAATGATCAAAATAAAGGGTCCATTTCCAAATTCTTAGCACCTGAAGAAGGCCGGAGTGTACAATGACTGAAACGTCGTAAATATGTCCAAAAAGGATGAGAACAACAGTCCGAACAATATAAATATTACTGCATCTCTGAAATATAGACAAACAGATTTGTTATTATACGTTCTTTATATTATCTGGTAAAATACATAAATATACCAGATCTTACAAAACGAGTTACCTCTCTCTTGAGTGTCACTTGCACCTTGTATTTGGTGTCAAATATCTGACATGTTTAATAATATCTGTGGCAGCATTGACAATCTGTCGACAAAAAATTTAAAATAAAATAACTGTGGTTATCATACGAAATTCCATGGAAAATTGTATTTAATTTCAATATATAATCCGATCGATTTTATTTTCGATTATACTTTTTCATTATATTAGAACATTATTATGTCATTGTATTTTTTAGTATATTCACTTCTCTAGTTTTTACAATCGAATGAATGGAATTATATCCAGTTACATGCTAGACCAATCGAACAGTTCTACCTGTTTGTCCTTCGGAATTATTATTTTTGTATATGTAATGCATTTTTGATCATAGTTAGACGTAAGCAATTATTCTTCTAAAGCATTTGTGTGAAAACAATATGTTGTCTATTGAATGTTTTATAAAGCCTTCATTACACATGCTTTCAACCTTGAAACACGGATCTACAATGCTAATGTAGTTCATACCGTTCTAGAGCAAGGGTTATTTCTTTCGACCGTTTCCAAGAAAACGCTTTTCTCATAATATAGTATAAAACAAGATATTTTTCGTCGTTGTTATGTTGTGGTGCATATATATATATATATATATATATATATATATATATATATATATATATATATATAAACTTATTTATAAATGGAACTTTGACTGTGTATGTGTCTCTGTGTGTGTGTGTCCGTTACCTATAAACTCCGAAACGGCTGAACCGATTTCATTGAGAATTTACACAGTTGAACTATACGTGTCTGCGAGTGTTCTTAGCTAATATTTGTGTCGAGGTACCCCCGATAAATATCGAAAAACAATAATCGAAAAAATCGGGTTAGAGAAGGAGTGGTTCGAATTTAATCAAATTTGATGCGCTCATAGACAAACACATAAAAAACAATATTCAGAAGTTTCAAGTTTGCAGTTCTTACAATAGTGCAGAAAATCGAAAATAAAATATATATATATATATATATATATATATATATATATATATATAAGGCAATATGTTTGTGTGTGTGTCTGTTTATCTACCTGTATATCTGTATTTTTTTAGCACTTTTATTTCAGTTTTTGCTTTGGGTTTGGCAAAGTAGGTTAATTGTAGTTCCTAGTCTTAGTCGTGATACTATTTACTCAGAGGACTTATTTAGCCTCGAAACTTCAGTTTGCGACGAAAAAACTTTATTTGATATCAATACCAGGAATCAAAATTTGACTTACAACCATTCATTTTTCTTTCAGTCTACGTTTTCGCTTTAATTGGAAACAACTATTGCTTTTTAGTCTTTCGTGTCAAAGAGTCTGATCTCCATGACCATGGATTAGTTTTAAAGCTTTCATTAGACCCAAGCAACGCCAGGCTATACTGCTAGTATTAAATAAAATTAACAATAACACATAATAGATTATTTAAAAAATGAAATTAGATATATATATATAAATAAATATATATATATATATATCATATTATATATATTAAGTTATATTGAATCTATTGTGGATGAGTTTTTTGCACCGAAGGTTATAATCGTGCTATATCTGTTTCTAATCGACTTAACGCACCCAAAATGATAAGAACTTGGTAATCTTCCACTGAAAGATTGCTTCTTAGTATCCGGCTATCTGGCGAGTAATATCAACTGCCTAGAGGTTCTATTGAACTTTAATAAAAGTTTAAATCACTCAGATGAACTTCCAAAGTACATCTTCCGTTAACTTCATTTTAACTCTTATCTATATAGGAGAGAGAGTCCATTATCTGAGGAATAGGTGTGTTTCAACATAACACTCTCCTCCTAAATTTTACTCTGCAGCTCTTTTAAGGGTATCGACGAATCTTTCTGCTAACCCGTTTGACCTTGGGTGATAGTGAGCTGTAGTAATGTGTTCTATATTGTACTCCTTGCAGAAATTTACTGTCTTGACGTAAACTGGCTTCCATTGTCCGTTACTATTGCGTCTGCAACACCAAACCTTGCAAACAATTTTTGTAGGAATTTCTTCGTACTTTGGGTTGTCGGTTGTCTAATTCTCTGTATCTCCGACCATTTTGAGAAACTATCTACTACTATTATATAATAGTATCCATTTAGAGGAACCGCAAAATCCACGTGTCACCTAGACCATGGTAGGTCTGTTTTATGCCAGGAATTTTATCGGGGTGCTTTTGCAGGTAATGCACAGCCTTGACACTTTGCAACTCTATTCTCGATGTCTCTGTCCATGTTCTGGCAAGAAACAAAGTTTTGCATTAGGTTTTTCATCCTAGTGCTGCCTGAAAATTCTTCAGTACCTGTTTTTGTAGTGTGTAAGGGACCACTACAGTTCTCTATATAATAATACTGAGTCACACAGCGAAAAAACATTTGTCGTGAACTGGTCTCACTTGGTTATTTTTTCTTTTATTTGTAGGATATACTTGTTCCTGGTGGCTTCTTCTTTTATTTTTTCAGTGTTACCGGAACCTCTCGAACTGCATTACTTACAGTAATATTTAGTTCGTCTTCAGACTTTAGTGCGGCAATTACCGTGTATTTAAACGGTTCACTCATTTTTGGAATTAACCTGGACAACCCATCAGCGTAGCCAAATACGTTTGATGGTCTCTACACCATACTGATGTCATAATTTAGTAGTATCGTACCCCATCTCTTGGTTGGCTGTATGTGTCGGCAAAACATTTTTGATGCGAAAATCGATATAGAGGCTTATGATCCGTTTGTAGCTTAAAATGTCGACTGTGAATGAATCGTGAAATTTTGCTAGATATATAGCCAATATAATACGTAACTCCTCTTTCTCTATCTCAGACTAATTCTTCGCAGTCGTAAGTAGTGCCCTAGAAGCATGCACAACTGGTTTAACTTGACCATCTGCCATTTTATGTAATATGCATGCTCTAATCCCATAAGCACTTGCGTCACAGGCCTTTTTTGACATATTTACGACGTTTTAGTCATTGTACGCTCCGGCCTTCTTCAGGTGCTAAGAATTTGGAAATGGACCCTTTATCTTGATCATTAGGGTATATCAAAACAGCAACTCACTGCGCACTAATTATACATTCGAATTGTAATGGGTTAGAAAGTGTTCCGCGGTTAATTCTTCTTTTATCTTTTCGAATGCTTTCTGGCATTCATCAGTCCACTTCAAGGATTTTCCATTTTTTATTAACTCATTTAAAAATGCCCCCAGATCATACATCTTATGGATATATAACTTATAGTAATTGGCTAATCCCAAAACACTTTGTAGCGTGGTAATATCCTTCGGGGCCGGCATGTCTTTTATACCCGCACTCGCTCGCTCTGGGTCTGGCCATGTACCATTTTTATCTGCCCAAGTTATTTTTATCTATAAAAAAACTCGCATTTGTTTTCCTTAAGTTTGAATCCAAATTCTTGAATTCTTGCAACCACTGAGTTTGCATGTTTTATATGTTCAGCTATATTTGTGCTTCTCATTAGGATGTCGTCTAGATACGCGACGGCAAAATCTAGACCACCCAATATCGAATTCATTACTTGCTAGAAAATGGCGGGCGCGACTCTGACACAAAAGGGTAGTCTGTTAAACTTATACAGACCTAGATGCATGTTAATACATAAGAGCTTTGAAGTTTCTTTCTCTACCAGTATTTGCAGGTATGCGTCGCTGTGGTCTGTTTTCGAAAATATTTTGCCTCTGTTTAGCTTCGCAAAAATTTCTTCTGCTGTTGGTAGGGAATAACTGTAATCCTTAAGAGCTGCGTTTATTCCTGTCGAGAAATTAGCACAAAGACGAATTTCTTTCGACTTCTTTTTACGTATACTGTCGGTGTCGCCCATTCGCTATACTGAACATTTTCAAGTCAACCGGTTTTCTCAAGTCTATCTAATTCTATCTGGGCCTTTTCTTTCAATTGGAATTTTGCCTCCATGTTGGTACATGTTCCTAAACCTTCTGAGAAAACAGTAGGAAATGTTTTCTTTAGTTTACTTATGAGTTTTTCTCCCTCGTTGTTTTAGCTTTCTACTTCATGACAAAAAGAATTAATTGGCAGATTCCATAATTGGAATTCCGTTATCAAATTTGTACCAATAAATTTGTGGTATATTCGATGACAGATATTCTGACTTTTCACGTGTTTTATTTAATATGACGTTTGTGAGACATTCTCCGATGAACTGTATTTTTTCGCCAGTCACTGACCTCGCGATTTTATTCGTTGGTTTCCCCAACTTCTTTCACGTATTTAGATTTATAATAGACAGATCCGACCCAGTGTCGTGTTTCATTTTTATCTGTTTGTTGTATATCTCGACTGTAAGGAATTTTCTCGTTATTCCGTTTCAACTTGGTTGGACTTTGCTTTTTTTTTATTTTTACGTCTTTATTTCTTGCTCTGCAGTGACAGATTTGTGTCCCATTCTTCCGCCGTTGAAACAGTTTTTATTCCTAAAATTGCACTCTCTGTACCAGTGTAATCCACCGTAAGCAAAACAAGGTTACGGGAGTTTTTGATTAATTTTTCCTGGTCTTTTTGTTTGATGATCTGCAATTTTTGCATTGTTGGTTGTTGTACTGACTTTCGTCTTTGTACCGTACTTTCCTTTTGCGTGAAACGTCAGACTGTTTAATCATTTTTGTACAATGCTCTGCCAAATACTGTACTGTAATATTTAGTACGTTTACTAATTTCGCCAGTACTATTTTTCTCATCTCTGCGGTGTTTTTAATACGAGGCCCTGAACGAATACCAAGCACTTGAAACTCTCTGCGCTCAGATCGGCCAGCTTATATTCTTCGCAATGCTTGTTTACATTTGCTGCATATGTTATGTAATCTCATTCATCCTCTTTCATTAAATTCAAACAATTCTACCTCTTGTAGAACAGAGATGTTTTTGCTAAAATATTCCGTTAATATATTTACCGCCTCGGTTAACTTTAAATCACATGTCATTTTAGGTAAAATATAATATACCATTTTGATATATTCAGACGTTCCTAACTTATTTAGAAGTCTCACTTTTTTTTCTGACCACGATTAGCAGTCTACGGCATACACATCTGTGCATCGTTTGTTGTAATCCTCGAAAGTTACTTCTTCGTCTGTATTGTATGTGAAAGTCTGGATCGAGTTCCAAACTGTATTCTCTGGAAAAGAATCTTGAATATTTTTCTCTTCATTTTTCTTTTAAAATTCCATTTGAATCTGTACCATATTTTGTTAAAATTTTAACTACTTGTCGAAAATCTCTTCCTGAATTTGCTTCTGGATTGTACTGTGTTGTTCCAGAATTTTACTTGCTGTTCCCCCTGGAATTTAAAAAATTCCAGGAATAAATCTTTACGTTCCTCCATTTTTATGAATTTATTTATACCACGTCTTCTGTTGGTGGGTGTCAGACGAATTCGTAATTCGTGACCTACTGAGCAACTATATATTGAGAATACAACGATATATATATATATATATATATATATATATATATATATACACACACTCCACCCACGTCTGGTGTAGAGGCTCATCCCTTGTTCCCTGTTTAGGATGTGGTTTCCGGCTTTCTCTTTTCCAAATCTTTTCACTCTTGCGTAGCCTCCTGCACATCAGTGGCGTTACCGCCTTGTGCTTGGGGTGATATGATTAAAAATATATATATATATATTTACGTGTGCGAATTTCGTAGCCTAACAAATGACCTTTTAACCACTCCACGCTTTTTGAAGTCTTCTGAGGAAAAATGTTGTTGCTTTGTTACTTCGAGATCTTGTTGTCAAAGTATTCGTACATTTGCAATTTCTTCAGCTAACTGTCGTGTTGTTAATCTTTATTATCCAAATTTCTTTGGTGTGAGAGAAAAAATTTATCTCCTACTCCGCGTGAACTCGCAATATTTTTGTCGTCACCGATTTTGTTGTGGCGATATTTGCCTTGAGAAAAAACAGGTTTTCTCTCCTCTTCCGAGTGAATTCATAGATCTTCGTCGCTTAATTATGTTGTGGAGTAGTTTTCGGTTATAATCGTGCTATGTCGGTTGCTAATCGACTTAACGCACCCAAAATATTAAGAACTTGGTAACCTTCCAATGAAGGCTGACTCCTTAGTATTCGGCTAACTGGCGACTAATATCAACTGTCTAGTATTTCTACTGAACTCCAATAGAAGTCTAAAAAATCCCATGAATTTCCCAAGTATTTCTTACGTTAACTTCCTGTTAACTCTTATTAATATAGGAGGGAGAGTCCATTATCTGAGGAATAGGTGTGTTTCACTATGACATTAATATAGGAGGGAGAGTCCATTATCTGAGGAATAGATGTGTTTCACCATAACATTAATATAGGAGGGAGAGTCCATTATCTGAGGAATAGGTGTGTTTCACTATAACATTAATATAGGAGGGAGAGTCCATTATCTGAGGAATAGATGTGTTTCACCATAACATTAATATAGGAGGGAGAGTCCATTATCTGAGGAATAGATGTGTTTTACCATATCAGAATCGTAATAAATTACTGTTGCAAAGAAAACATACTATAATTATTCTTATATAAACATTATTACTTATCTGATGATTTCAGTGGCAGTCTCGTTTACTCTGCTCAGTCGTTTATACCGATCCTATTCCATATAGGTTTTATTTGTTCTTGTTTTAGAAACTTCCATAGGTGACATTTATTTGCTGCAGCAAATAGGTTCTCTTCCAACTGATAAAATGAATAAAAGCTGACATTTCCACATATCATTGTTTATTACAAAAAAAATATGGCTTCCTCAGTCTAACAGACATTTTATATCTACTCTACTTAGGGTAGAAACATTATGCATTCTTTCATGTCAGACGGGTGTTCTCTTCTAATTCTCATAATTATTAAAGTAATTTTTTTTCACTAAAACTCTGACTTTATGCGAACACTTTCTAGGATGACGTATTCGTTTTATATGCAAATCAGAAAAATATAATCTAATTATGGCTTGAAAATATAGTTACTACATAAAATGAAAAGGAAGTTTTACTTATGACAGTACAATAACATCTTTTTTTTAAAACTTTTCAATGCTATTTACCTTATTAAAATGTATGAAATATATACATTGACTGTTTAATTTTTCACTAGAGGTAGCAGAATTTACATATGTTTGGTATAGAAGAGCATATAAGTTGATAAGAATGTACTCAGTTAAGGGAGGTTCTTGTCAATCGTAGCGAAAATGTGCTACATTTATTTAATCAGGTAGAAATGTTCAAATTTTGCAATCAAGATATAACGATTTATATATAGATCGAAATTGCAACAAACCCATGATGCGTACTAATTCTCTCAACCACATGCTAGAACAATAAAAATCGCATGCATGAATGAAAATAGTTGTGTAAATTCTCTTAGGAAGCGAAAAGCAATATCCCGACCGTAGAAAATTATATGCAAATAACTGTTTAAACAAAGAAGGGTCGACGATTTTAATCAGACCTACTCAAAAACATTAAGACACTTGTACGTGTGTGCGTATTATTTTTTTTCTTTTATACAGAGCATAATGCAAAAATTATTTTATCAATATATTCTACGCATTGTATCATTTCCTGACAACATAATTACGATAAATTTGTAAAAGCTGAGGAAGAAACATAATCTCCTATAAAAGTAGCAATCATGTAGCGCATTTGAAATCCGATCCGTATGAATCTATTCACTTTGTGTCTCAGACAAAGACTTGACTGAGATACTTGGCAACCCAGACATATTCAAGAGACATCAGAGTTTGAGTTTGAGTTTCGTATAACGACATATCAAGCCAAAATTAGAGAAATAGTAAATTAAATTTATAATAATGGAATAATACCAGAAGACCTATGCAAGTCGATGTTTATAGCTCTGAAGAAGAAGCCAGGTGCAAATGAGTGTAAACTACATGATCAGTTTAATGAATCACATTACAAAACTGATTGTCAGAATCCTGATGAATAGATCGAGAAGCAGAATCAGGCAAGAAATAAGACAAAACAGTGCGGGTTCGTCTCAAGACACTGGAACAAGGAACGCCGTATTTATTATTGGGATACTCTTCGAAAGGGCAATACAAATAAAAGACTTGTACCTATGTTTTATTGATTATGCAAAGGCATTCGACAAATTACGCCACAAAGAATTGATAGAGATACCCAGCAGTCTCGACATTTTTGGGAAATACATCAGAGTAATCAAGAATCTCTACTGGCAGCAAACTGCCTGCATACGGAAAGGTGACGATTTCAGCAGATTTACAAAGCTAGAAAGGGGTGTAAGACAAGGCATGTGTATTTTCACCGGACCTGTT
Source organism: Ascarosepion bandense (assembly GCA_037127315.1). Classification (NCBI taxonomy): domain Eukaryota; kingdom Metazoa; phylum Mollusca; class Cephalopoda; order Sepiida; family Sepiidae; genus Ascarosepion; species Ascarosepion bandense. The sequence continues at coordinate 758,007 of JBBBDQ010001320.1, forward strand.
CAATATTTTGAGGACCCTAGATGTAATGCCTGGATTTGTTAGGGGAGGCCACAACTTGAACAACATAAGTTATGATACAGTGCTGATTGCAGACACGGAAAGGAAACTACATGACCTCCTACAGAAGGTAGCAGAAAAGAGTGACAAAAAAGACTATAAATAAACTGCAGAAAAAAAGAGCTAACCAAAATGCCAAATACAGGTTGAGGATACTAGAATCAAGCAAGTACAAAAGTTTAATATCTAAAAAGTATTCTAACAGGAGATGGAAAGTGCGACACAGAGATGCGAATGCGAATTGGCATGGTGAAGCACGCGTTCCAGAAGCTGAGTAAAGTACGGAGACAGAGAAAAATTTCACTAGAAATAAACAAAAGAGTGCTAGATTGCTATGTGATGTCAGTTCTTCAATACGACAGTGAATGTTGAACAATGTCATTAAAGATGAAGGAAAAACTTGAAGCAGCGGAAATGTGGTTCTATAGAAGGATGCTGCTGGTATCATGGACCGAGTATGTGAGCAAAGAATTGGAACGAATAGCAACGAAAAGAAAATTAATAGTGAGCATCAAGAAAAGACAACTAAAGTTCCTGGGAAATGCAATGTGGAAAGAGGGCTTATAGAACCTGATACTGCCAGGCCAGATAGAAGGGAAAAGAGACAGAGAAAGGCAGCGGATAACATATTCGAAGGGCCTGAGCAGGTGGATGACGGAATGGGGTTTGTGTGGTGTAACAGGAGAAAACGTACTAAGAGCCACCAGGGATAGGGAGACGTGGAAAGCCATGATCGCCTACGTCCTGAAAGGACAGGGCACATAGTAGAAGAAGAAGAAGAAGAAGAATTTTGACCCCATTTTAGGGGTTTAATTATTTGTCCATAGTTGGGATCATAACAAGTGCTACCCCTCCCAGTAAGCGTGGAGTTTGAAACAACAGCAATTAAGAGGTGGTTCCATTCTCCTTGCACCCTCTCAATCAGAGGCTTTGCTTCAGGGTGCAGTTAACCATAATACCCTAAATCGGGAGGCGTTAGAGTCAATGGATATGGATAGGAAACTAGTTCTGCAGATATACAAAAGTGGAGAGTGGTGAATAATAAGTATGTTTCTTCTCACCAAATCTTTTCAACTTAAACAGCAAAATAATTCTGAGAACACTGTGAGTCATGCCAAGATTCGTCGCTGGTTACCACAGTATTAACAATATAAGATACGTAGATGAAACAGTATTAATAGCAAGCACAAAAAGAAAACTACAAGAACGCCTACAAGTGGTAGCTGAAAAAAGAGAAAAGATAGGACTATATATAAACTTCAAGACACCTAAATGCATGATCATCAGTAAAAAGTGGGGCCCAAAATGCCAACTACAGGCAGGAGATATTAAAATCAAGCAGGCACAAAAGTTTAAATACCTGGGAAGGGTTTTAACAAAGTCAGTAAGTGTGACACAGATTCGAAGACGTATTGGCATGGCCAAGAATTCTAGAAGCTGAGTATAGTATTCAGAGACAGAAAAAATTTAACTGGAAACAAAGAAGAGAGTACTGGATTGTTATGTGATGTCTATTCTTTAATATGTCAATGAATGATAGCAGAATGAAAGAATTGAAGCAACTGAAATGTTGCTCTACAGAAGGATGCTGAGAATACCATGAACCAAACATGTGAGCAACGACGATGTTCTTGAAATAAAAAGGAAAATAATACATAACACCAGGAAAATACTGCTGCAGTTGCTGGCGTATGTAATGAGAAAGAAGTGCTTGGAGAATCTGATACTCACAGGTCAGATATAGAGAAAGTGAAACAAGGAGAAGCATAGCATACGTGATGGATTGAGCAATCGATGGCAGATTTAGATTTTACTCGGAGAAAAATAGAAAAGAGACACTCGGGTTAGCGAGATGTGGAAAGCTATCATCACCTACCACTTGAAGCGACACAGTACATAGAAGTGGAAGGCATTATCTTTACACAGTCAGCAGTCAGTTAAGTGCCATACGTGATACACGCTTTGGGCGATCAGGTCTCGAAAGAGATTCGACTGACTGTGCAGATTATCCCACAGTAGGTTGGCATTAATTTCTTCAGTAGACTGATTGTCAACCAAGGATATAAACCCAATCTGTCATGTTATTTAGCCCATAACTGGAGGGAAGAGACGGATTAATACCTTTTCCAAGGGTAATTGCGCGTAAGTGAATGAAACGAATTCAACTGGAATTTGAACTCAGCTCCCCGATTTCTCGTTCCGAACCGTTATTCACAGCACCACTACGCACATCCATCTTTATACAGTTAAGGTTTAATATCAGGAGTGCTGTGGCTATACAAGTACTTGTTTAAGATAAGTACATTTCATGTTCTCCCCATAAAATTATCGCTAACCGTGACAAAATATAATCAGGCACATTTAAAGTAATATATCTTCAAACCAAGAAAACATTTTAATGAGTTTTTGGTCATTTTATTTTTCTTTTCTAGTCCATTTAATACATAGTTATTGATACATTATATCATTTGCTGATTTCAGACAGGTTTTAATATGATTCTTCTCAGCGTCCATATAAAATTTGCGATGACATCGACAAAGAAATTAAGCCGATCAAGATTAAAAATAAAGCAAAGGTATTTTTCCGACAAAGTAAATTCAATTCTCCAATCAAAGCCATGCTATTAATGGAAATCAAATCGTATTTTCTAAACAGGTTTCTAATTCACTTGATTCAATTGTGCGTTTCAGTATATATCTTTCTTGCGCACACCCTTTGCTCAACACTGGGAAAGATGGAAACGTGTAATTCGTGTCCAAAATTCTGGCCAAAGGAAAAACATAAATAGGTCACAACATATAAAGACGCATTATCCAATTTTTTTTCTCTTTCTTTTAATCATTTCGCCCCAAGCAAAGCGATAATGCTACTTTGATGCAATGAGTTGCTGGGAGCGAAACAGTATGAGAAAAACTTTAGTAAAGACAATAAATGACAGGTTTCAAGAAGACATCAAATGACGATTAGTGTTTTATTTTGATCTTTGACGATTGTAGGTAGCAGGGAAGCTAGAAACCGGAAGTGCGGGAAAAGAAAATCTAAGAACATAGACATATATCTAACTTGTTCAAAAGAGTGAAGTGTTAAGATTTAGTTGCCAAACAACGAGCACGCTTTGATCTTGTAATCCTTTATTCTCTGGAATACTTGTATATTTTTTTAATGTTGCTTAAATATGTAAACCAGCTTGGATCGTATTTAATATTGAATGGAAAAAGCTACCTGTCCCTTTAACTCCTGCATTAGCATATTTAAACTGTATAGCCTTTGTGTGGGTACATTGTTAAAAGTTTTGTATATTTTACATCGACATCAATTTTTAAGTATGTATCTAACAGGTCAAGATGAACCCCCCCTCATTTATACATTTAAAATTTTTATGGGGATGATAAAGTCTATGTGTGAAAGACTGGAGGCTCATTTAAACCTGTGAAAAAATCTGTGGCCACACCAATATTATTGTATTTCTTTTTTCTTTTTTAGATAATCTTTTAGAGCGGCTCACTCAGAATAATCCGCGGGAGAAATAATTTCTAAAATGTGTAATGTCAGATTATTTTCTAATGAATTCCACAAATACGTACGGCACTCTTACGTTATATTTTCCTTAAGTGAGAAAGTGTTTTCATCTTGGAGTATTTTTCAGAGTTTTTCAGAGAATATTGTAGTAAAATTATTTTGTATGTTTTTACAGAATAAATATATGGGAAATCACACAGTTCACTGAAAATTTTAGGCAAAACAATTTCATCAAATGTTATATGCCTCGTTTTTTTTTATTTTTTTTTATTTTTCGGGCAGAATATAATGTCAATACTGTTCGTGCTCTGATGGACATAATTTTCTTTTAAAATAAACATATATTCTTTCATTTAGTCAGTACTGGCAATATCTTCCTGTAAATTTAATTCTACCATTTATAATACATTAAAATCTTAACACCAACTTCTGTATATATAAAAATTCGACAATGTTGCTTGCGACCTTTTCAGTCATGCACAAAACTCAAATACTAGTTACATTTCATTTCAAACACTGTTTTATCTTGTCTATTGTTCAATTTTTTTAGTTTTCGCTGTTGTTGATTTTGTTCCAATAACTGTTTAACCACTATTTTTAAGTCATCCATATTGTGTGTTTCTTTACTCCTTGGTTTACGTGAGTTCAAAATTCATTACGAAATCAAAAATTATTATTTTCTTTTAAACATCAGATTCAAAACTTAGTTGCCATCGTTATAATGCTCGTATAAGCTAGTAGTTTTGGTCAATTTTATTGTAAAAAAACACTGGAGCAAAATATTATTGAAGAAAAGGGATATGGATTAATAATAAATTAATAGCAAATAACGTAGTTATGTGTATAATGCGTATGGCTCAATGCTATGCTTTGGGATCCCTATGTCTATTTTAGACGCTTAATCCATATCAAATGGACGAGTCACTGTTTAACAATCAGTGTAGAAAAGGGAAGTTGTCCTGCGAGACAGCATGACTATTTAGCAATACCGCGTAAAGTTGGATAAATGCTGGTGGTTTAATAGATAATAGCACGGGACGGAAGAATGGAGAGCCAAGATATAATGCTCGTCCTGATTGTTATACTCACATAGTCGCAAATACCGTTCAGAATGTATTGAAGCGATATCAGTGGAAGCTGATAATTTATTAAATAGAAAACCTGAAACAATTCTTTTTCGGACGTTTATTTTCCGATGATTATCAGTGCAGCGAAGTAGGTATCACATGTAAATGACAAGAGGCTGAACAAACATTGTCACTGAATGAGAAATAATTGTTTTTATATAAACATGACTAGACAAAAACAATGTTATCTATATGACAGTGGTCACTACCCGCTAAATAGCAGAAAGACAAAGGAGACCCACGGAGACCGACTTGAGAAGAAGCTCATTAGACTGTTCACGTCCACAACCATCACAGCCCATCTCAGCTTTACACGTCTATAGCATTAGGTAACATCAAATCAATAAAGTCTACTTACTGCTATCCATTCCTCATAGTTTTAATTCATGGGTAACGATCTAGCCGAAAGTTGTTTTTTATACCATAAACGTTTAGCAAGAAAACTACACTCTGAGACCTAAACTAAGGTCTGGTCTGAGAAATAATGTTGCAGTATAAATCCAAATGTATTTCCTCCAGGAATAGTTTCATTATGAGGCTTTGTATCAGTAAATGTTTAATATCTCCAAATAATTATATTACAATATAGAATGTTTTCTGGTTTTAAATAACATGCAAAAGTTTTATAAGCTATAAAAAAAATTAAATCGTCCACATCCTTATCAATCCTGCTAGTCACAGGCTAACAAGACTGCGTATGATTCTAAATGAAATTGATAGAATATATTGTAAAGACGAATCTTCATAGTGTCAGTAGTATACTTAGTGTGTTTCAGATTATTATAATTCTTTTGCATAGATGATATATCATTATTTAATAAGGAAAAATTATTTTACCTCCAGCATTTTTTGCGTCCTTTTTAACTTATAGGAAAATCAACTAATTAAATTCCAACTGCATATATTTTATTTCCTCTTTTTTATAGATAGAAACATTTTCTGCTTTAGCAGATTGATATAAGTTTTTGTTACATCACAAATCTTCAGCAGTTATGATATCAATTATATACGAGAATTTTTTGGTGTAAAACGCATAAACACTATTTGAGTTCGTTGATATTGAAACAGAATCTATATTCAAGATTCGATTAATGTTCCTTAATTTTTCTATTGTCGTTTCGATCACTGAAACAGACAGCCATGGTTATATTTTCTCACTACATGACCATTCATGAAAATGCACTAAAATAAATATTTATGTTTTTAAAATGGTGTGCTGTGCAATATTCTCATTAAAAAATGTAGGAATATCGGACCAGAAATAAGACAAGAACAATGTGGATTCGTTAAATTTACCGGAACGAGGGATGTGATATTCATGATCAGAATGCTGTTTAAACGAGAAATGCAAATGCTGAAGAACCCTTATCTGTGCATTATAGACTTTCGGAAAAGACGTTAGAATAATCAATAATCTATATTGAAAGCAAAACGCTTGTGTACAGATAGAAAGAAAACTCAGCATGTATGCAAAATACAAAGGGGCGTAAGACAAGGATGTGTTTTCCCAGCGGATCTTTTTGACCTGTACAGCGAAGAAATTCTGAGAGAAATAAAAGCCTTACCAGGATTCTTCATTGCCTCAACGTTCCCAACAATATCAGATACGCGGATGACACGGTGCTGATAAAAGACACAGAAAGAAAAATACATGACCTTCTACAGAAGTTATCAAAAGAAAGTGAAAAAAGGACTGAGCATAAACTTCAATAAAACTGAATGTATGGTCATCAGCAAAAAGAGGAGCTCCCAATATGCCAACTGCAAGTCAGATAGTCTAAAATAAAACTAGTAAAAAAAATTAAATACCTGGGATGAGGCTTGACAAAAGAGGGAAAATGCGACACGTAGATCCAAAAAAAATGGCCAAAGACGCATTTCAGAAGCTAACTTATCTAGTGAAACCAAAAGAGTGCTAGGATTGCAATGCGATATCTGTGCTGGACGATTTTATCAAAGATTGCAATGATGAAGGAATGCTTGATGCAGCAGAAATGTGCTTTTACAGAAGGATGCTGAGAATACCATGGATGGAGCACGTGTGCAACGAAGAGGTGTTAGAAAAGGATGCAAACGAGAAGAAAACTAATACTAAATATCAGGATGAGACAAATGAGGTTCCTGTAAAACGTAATGAGGAAGGAGAATCTGGGAAACTTAATATTCACAGGTCAGATAATTTGAAGCCGACACACGGAATGCGTTACAAAGCCAAGTGGAAGTCTATGATTGCCTACGGCCTGAAAGGACATGTCATGAGAAGATACCTGTACGAGATTCAATTTTTTACATTACGCCAAGCTTAGGAATGTCTTAAATATCTGGGACAATTTTCAAAATGTACAATATGTTTTTTACGCACAAATAAACTTGATATATATACGAGAATATCTTCTCCGTCCATTTATGGGTTAAATAGTCAAACTTGAATCTAGAAACATCATTAATATTCTCAAAATTGCTCATGCATTAATGACTCAAAAGATGCAATTCATCATCAATCCAAAATATGTTTAATGTTTCTAAAAAATTCAAGTCTATGATTTATATATTTTCCAAACAATATTTGTATATCTTAAAATTAGAAATGATTTTTAGATGTGTTTCTGGAATGTATTAAATAAAAAGCATTTTCTCCAATTAATTGCAAGAATTTGCACATTTATTTATCAAAATGAACGTTTGATTATTTGTTCTTTAACTATGGTACCTTCTTATATTTATAGGTGAATATCCACAATAATCCGTATTAAATGCAAGTGTTCTAAATGTTAATATCAAAATAGAGCCAGTCATGTTATTATAAGTCGGTTTTCGTGAGCTGTAAATGATGAGATACACTCTATTTACTGAGCAAACATGCAGGATGCTATGAGTAATTTTGTTTTAAATTTTAAAGATTAGCGCTTGCGTATTTTTATGTTTTTTATTTTATTCAGTCAGCTGCACAGTATAGAAGAGTCACTCAGGTAAACCTTTTGAGAAAAATGACTACCATGACACAATTCATCCCGCCAGAAGTTTGAAAAAGGCATATTGCACTGCTTGAAATTTGCATCAAAATTTCTAATACAAAACGTTTCAGTGTGTTTCAGTGTCAATCTAATGAAAGTACAGAATATTTTGGAAAGCGCTTTATGAGTTTAATGGTGATTACAATGTGTTTGGTGTGATCCCCATTGATGGCGACGTTATGCTTCTATTCATCTTCTCACATCCCCTCATGGTCAACGCAGAGGCCTACATCAAATTTCTTGTGGAGGTAGTAGAGGCCTCTGTCAAGAACGTATCTACTGGAAGACCCTATGTTTAGCAACATTATTCTGCACCATACCACAGTAAAATTCCAACTGATACTACCAATATTTGGAACTGGACTATATCTCTTTTTCCCCTTCCCTCACGTTCCTTTCTTTCTTTCTTTCTTTCTTCCTTCCCCTCACATTTATTGTCATTATTTATTTGTTTGTAATCTTATGTTTATCTTTATTATTTTTATTATGTTCCCTCTTCATTTTAAGAAATAGCTCATTCCGGCAGAAATGTTATGCCAGATAGAGGAATATTGTAAAAGGGTCTGATGAGATGAGCCTAAACGGCTCATCGAAATGAACTATAGTTTATAACTAATATGACGTATTGAGTTTTTCTTTATAAACTTCATATCGCTCTGGTTAGCATTCATCGTGCTCTCCATATGGTTTTACCTATTAATAATTTATATTGAGGAAATCTTGTTGGATTATCCTCACCGTTTACGGACTGACTACTCTCTCTCTCTCTCTCTCTCTCTCTCTCTCTATATATATATATATATATATATATATATATATATATATATATATATATATATATATATCCGAGTGAATACAGAACGAAGAAAGAATTCTTACAAAGTCCAAAGCATTAATTGAAAACACTGCTCGATATATAATATATAGATCTGTGAATATTTTTTATAAATTATTATAATAAATTATATTTTAGAACATGTACATAATTTTTCTATAAATATCCACGACAAAGGTACGTTTGTTTCGACATTGAAACATCACTGTCTCATCAGGCGGAAAAATTATGTACATGTTCTAAAATATAATTTATTATATATATATATATATATATATATATATATATATATATATATATATATATAGGCATTTAAAAAATATTTAATACCTACAGTACTGAGAGAAGAAAAGAGAGGCAGGGAAAAGCAGAGTGAGACATATTTAATAGGCCTGAGCAAATGGATAGCGAAACGAGGTTTGAGAGCGATCGCAATAGGAAATACATTGAGACCGACAAGAGACAGGTCAGAGTGAAAATCCATGATCGCCTACGTCCTGACACGGCACATAAAAAAACCAGTTTCAGACTTATATATGTGTTGTATCGTGGAATGAAATGATACAAAGAGAAATGTAGATAAACTACTTTATAAACAGCGTGGTACAACCATGATGTATATAAAGATATACAGTCTCACGCAGTAGTAGGTGTTACTTCCCGAAGTCCGTGATAAGGATAACTCCTTGCTGAGCGCACATTGTCTTTTATATATGCCGGCGACTGGATGTTACATGGTACGCGCCCCGACACAACGATATGTTAGGCATAGTGGTTGTAAGCAATTATTTTTATGCATTGAATATTGAAATTATAAAAAGACATATTTTAATGCCTTTAAGAACTGCCAAATTTATATAAACAGTTACCTACGTCAAACTGCTTTCGACTATTTATGCTTTATAGATGTGCAGATTTCTTTATTATGCGTAGTGGTCTAAAAATGAACTAACCATCATACTCATATGAGACATTTTTCAGAAGTTCCTACCAAATATAAGGCAAGAGATTAGATACTGTGGCATGCAAGTATAACAGATGAGTTTAGTTACATTAAACACACCCTCTTCGAGAGAAGAAACTGGTTACATCTGCACATTAATTACGTGACGAGAGAGAAGTTACTGTGAATTTACAGTAATTAAGAGATTGGATACTGCAGCCTAAGAATAGATCGATTTTGGAACTGTGGCATTGCATTCAATTTGAAAATTCGGAGTTTTCATGATAAATAATGACAGAATATTTTTCTGAACCGTTACCGATTTTTGATGAAATGAGTTTAGATGTTAGGTTTTTGTTCAAAATTCTATCATCGGAATTTCATTACGGTGCTCAGTGAAAGCCTTTTAACAATGTCTTATATGATATATTAAAATCTGAATTTTTATAAACTTTATATGGACAAAATTCATAACAGAATAAATTATTGCCAAATTCTTGTGCTATCCATTAAGAGCTTTATTGATATCAAATAGAATTTTTTTTTGACAATTTCGCTATATTGTTCTTAATTATGCAAGAATGAAGGTAAAACTGACATATCATTTAAATAGATATTTTTACCAGAATTACACAAAGATAAATTGAAATACTAAAGATTAAGTTTACTAAACGAAAAACTGCCATTGGCCTCAATTTCGTCCGTCAGACGACTTCAGAATCTCATGCAACACTTCTAGATGGTCTCCTTGCTTAAGTTAGTAAATGCTGCTATAATTTCTGCCTTCAGTTTATCTTTGGTTTTAAAAGGAGTTTCATTGGTCCCTCGCTCAAATGTGCTACACACATGTATCAAGGCTTGCACGATCTGGTATTCTCAAACGGTCACCCATGAAGGTATTGGCCAGGATAGAAGTTGCTGAATTTAGATGATTATACGAGAATCGGATTTCGTTTATTTGCGGGCGTAATCCTCCAAAATGATAGAACCATTTTTCCTAGTTTATCGAAAGATAAATTGAACTATCCACGCGGGGGAAATGTTAAAACATCAAAAACAGGCCTCATAAAAGGAAGTATTTAGCTAATCAGAGCCATTGTTATTAGGTGCTCTATATTAAAACGATATGCTGATTTTTTATGCATACTCGTGATGGCATGTGTTGATTCATGGAAAACAGGTTGAAAATTATTTCCAACTAAGTGGATCCTAATTAAAATTGTGAAAGAAATTCAATTCAATAGTACTTAGTTTAACTAATAAAATCCCCTTCAGTAAATCTATTTATTTTTAACAGCCTCATACGCCCGCCAGCACGCATGCAAGCGGGCAAACAACTCTCTTGCACTTTGTTCAGTATTATTTTTTTATTTTTATATTTTATTTCATATTTTGTGAAGTATTTTACTTTCATATTAAAAAGAATTAGCTTTAAAAATCAAATTAAAATACTAAACATCTAAATACTGGGAAAATGTAAACATTCACACAATTTTTCTCTTTCTTTTCCTTATGTCCAGGATTCATCTCCTTTTCGTTCTATACTTTCCAAAACCTCATTAGTTACATGCTCGACCCATGATATTTTCTGTAACACCACATTTCAGTTGCTTCGAGTTTTCCCTTCATCTTCGATGATATTTTTCAGCATTCACTGTCACACTGACGAATCGATATCACGAATCAATCCAGTACTCTCTTCTTTATTACGATCAAAATAACACAGCTTCTGGAAAATAAGATGTAACCGTAAATTCTACTCTAACAGCTTCTTTTCGAGCGCTTCCCGCCTGTGGAACTCCCTTCCACAAGTCTGCTTTCCCGACAGTTACAATCTCCAGGTATTTAAATGTAGGGACAATAGACACCTCCTATCACACTAACTCCCAACTATTATCACAACACTCTCATCTACCCAACCCTCATTCTCGGTATGCTTACCCGCCTATCACCCACCCTCTGTCATTTCCTATATTTAATCAGCCTTTCTCCACTCTACGTAGCCCCCTGCACAGTAGTGGCAGTGACATGCCTTGCTCGGGGTGAAACGCTTATAAAAAAAAAAAATGCGTCCTTCGCCATGCCAATTCGCCTTAGAATCACAGTGCCGCACTTTCCGTCTTGTTATAACATTTTCCAAATATTTTAATTCGTGTATCAGATTAATTTTAGCATGCCCCACCTGTAATTAGAATTTTGGTTTCCTCTGTTTGCTGATGACCATGCATTCGGTTTTCGTTTAGTTCATTTCAAGTCCTTTCTTTCGAATCTGTTCTTTAGTAGGATTTTTGGGTTTCTTTTCGTGTCTGTTATCATTACAGTATCATCTACGTATCTTTTGTTCAGATCGTGGCCGTTGATGATTAATCCTGGCATAACATCTAGGGACATCATAATAGTCTCTCTGTCAGTCAGTTAAGTGCCATACCTGATACACGCTTGGGCGATCATGTCACGAAAGAGACATGACTGACTGGGCAGAAGGTTATCCCGCAGTAGGTTGCCATTGCTTTCTGTGGTAGACTAGTTGCCGACCAAGGCTATAGAACCCAGCCTGTCCTGCTATTTAACCCATAACTGGAAGGAAGAGACGGATTAATAACTTTCTCAAGGGTATTTGCGCGAAAGTAAATACCTATGGGAAGTAAAGTCTCTCTGTACAAGTTGAATAAATCCGGTAAAAACACACACCCTTGCCTTACGCCCCTTTCTGTTTTTGTTTATCTGCTGAATTCGTTTGCTGTATGTATGCAGGCTGTTTTCTGCCAGTATATGCTTTTGATAACTTTATTGTCTTTCGCAAAAATATTAACGTTGCTGAGCATTTCTATTAATTCTTTATGGCATACTTTGTATAATGCATTTGCATAGTCTATAAAATCTGTTTTCATTCACATTTCCCTTTTTGTTCCAGTGTCATGACCAAAACCAAACTGTCATGTCTCTGGCTTAATTCTACTTCTCGCACGAAGGATATATAAGCAACACCCGTGAAAGAATTAGTTAATTAGGTTTTCTAAATTTTGCATCATTTTCGGATTTCCGCTAGAAACAAATTGCTTTTATTTCTCTTTAGCATAATTAATATTTTAGGAGATATTATCAACAGTTTTAATTTCATGTTTTTTCTTGAGGATTATGTTTTTAATTGTATTTATCGTGTTTTATTTGGTACTTTTCTAATTCCCGATTCTGTTTCTAGGGTCATTGTCTAGCTTTGTCTTTGTTGATTAATGTCTATGAAATATGTTTGTTTCTAATTCTAATGAAATAATAATGACATTTGGTTGACCAAGAGAATTGGAAGTTCTGACAGGAATATCACTGGCGGACATAATCTTAGCAAAAAAAATTCAAGGAATTCTGTTAATTGTTGTCCATTGATCACGTGACAACACCAGTATATTCTCCACAATCGAACTGACAGACGAAAAAAATCTTTAAACGAGTAGTGAAGAAAAGTTGAGGCATGGACACGAATAAAATTACTATTCAAAAACTGTTAACAGTATATAGAATCACGCCTACTATAATGACAGACTTTGTCTGTCTGGATGATATGTACAGAAAAAATATATATATACATAACCTACTACTTCATAAGTAAAGCGATACATGTTTAAAATATTATTATTATATGGAAAGATATAGATGTAACCGTTAGCTACATTGTTTGTGTGTTGAAATTTGGTTTTGCAAAATATTTTCATTTTACATTCAATATAACTCTACATTTTCTGCCATCGTGGAATGAATATCTTAGTACATATATTAAAAGAACAACGATAAAATAAGTGAAGATAATTAACGTTTTCTGATTAAATTTTCATGCATGCAACACTCATTTTTTTTTTATCCTGATATTGGTAAGAAGTCCCTGGTGAATTTGTTATGAATGTTATGTCATATATAAAAGTTCGACTGATAAAATGGATAGATAAAGAGTTAATTGTACACACACCCACTCACACGCATTGAATATATACTGTGACATTTACAACTGTCATTTGTACAAGAAAGTTATGTATTTTTGGTATCATTAACATTAATTAATTACTTCCCTCTAATGTTCTAATATATCAGAGTTCGTTATTGATTCTATGTGTACATATGTATGTGTCTGTTTTAGAGAGAAAAAAGGGAGGGACTGATGAGAGTGATATTTCGTTAATGTTCCTTCGTGTATTAAAAATATTGTATGAACCTGACAGTAACAAAATTCGTGAGAACAATTTGTCATTGTATCAAACGTCAGGCTCTATATTTTGTTTTACCTTTTGCATTGAGCACTTTCGATTTCTAGTTTAGCAATTTATTCTAGATTAAGCATACGTAATGTTGACGCTAGTTGAATTTGTTATATTTGGTTACAATATTAGTTTGTGTCTATAAACATTAACGAACATTTAATTTTATCAAACTGAAAAGATATTTTTTGAAGAAATATTTCGATCATGTAAAGCTGTTTTAATACCATTAATGAGAATAGATTGTCTAAGACGTTATTTTATGTATGAAGAGAACGGTTACTGTGTGTAACAGAAATACAGATTTTCTTGATTGTTGAACGGATTAATCTAATTCCACCAACAATTACATTCTCATTTCCCCTTTTATATACACTTAGATGTTACTGGCAAATTTGTGCGAAAGTATAGAGGTATAACTTTCATACATGCTATTTCATATATTCTTACGTATTATATATATATATATATATATATATATATATAAATTAAAATAAATTTTCAAAATTCAAAAATGTTGAATAAACATTTCAACATTAAATCTCTAAGATAGATTTCACGTATGCTCAGCAACAGTCCATTTCAAAATGAGAATAAAAATAAGATGAAAAAGAGAAATAAATAAATAAACAAATAAAAAATAAAGGTTAAGATTTGAGAAATTTACGTAACAAAAAGTTTTTGTAAATCAGTCTAATTTTAGTTTTTACTTTTAGATAGAGTTGTAAGTGACGAGATTGAAAATTTGGCATGTCTAGCTTTACAAAGAAAGGGGTTAAGGAAGTGAAGTCGTTTAATTTGAGAATTGGATTAAACAAAAGAGAACAGAAAGCGAAGGGGCGGGATATAAAAATATATAGAGAAAAAGAAAAAAGGGAAAAAAGAAAAAAGAAAAGAAAGGAAAAAAGAAGAAAGTAAAGAAAGGAAAAAGGAAAAAATTCTATTTCGGAAACGCTCGATACGTGTCAAACAAATTTAAACTTTAAATGTTTAAATGGGTTAAAGTATTAGAAAAAAGACTTATTAGAAAAAGTATATTTAGGGGAAAATTAGAAATAAGATTTAAATGAAGTTATTTAATATAAATAAAGATAATTTTAGGTATAGACAAACTAAATAAAAATGGATAAAGATTAAAGAAAATTATAAATTTTTAAAAATTAAATAAAAAAGATTTTGTATGTATATTTAAAATTTTTTTTAATATAAAAATTTTCAAAAGTTATGATGTGAAAAAGATATGAAAAAGATATGTATTCTTTTACTACTTTAACCCCCGATTTCCTCTTCTAGTATATATATATTTTATAAAGTTAGACAATTAAAGGAGACTGAGAGAGGAAGGTAGAGAGGTTAAATTCCTATTTAAAGTGAAAATTAAATTAATTTATCAAAAACCATTAAATGTATATTTAATACCCTAAAACCTAAAAAGTAGGGATTTAAAATTTAAAATTTAAGTGTTAATAAACCTCCGTTTATGGCGGCACTTACTAATAAATTCCCCTTCTAAAATTCAGGAGCAGGTGCTGGTATTAAAATTTTTTTCTAGGAAACACAGACAGCACCTATCACGAAAATTCCTCGGAATGCGGGCTGAACCTATTAGTTTCTAGCTAATTACAGGGTCAAGCCCTTCTTCTTTCATTTTCCAGAATCTCCGCGAAAGACTGTCTGGTATTTTTGACCCGGGTTTATAAAATCTCTGCTTAAAATCTCCAGCGGACTTACCACTATAAGTCCTTTATATGGGCTCTGTAATTTTAAGTACATTGAGCTCTTCTCCTGTATTTTAATATTAAAATTTTTAATATTAATTAGGATCAGATTCTTAGGATACCTTCCTACTTTTCTGTTTTGGATGAAAGTATTTTAATATATATATATATATATATATATATATATATATATATATATATATATGTATGTATGTATGTATGTATGTATGTATATATGCGTGAGTGATATATCAGTTATTTTCCTAATTTACAATGCTAAAATCTGTATTTAAGTCATATGTCCTGAAGATGAGATGCCCTAAAACATATTTAGGTGGCTCATTTATTTCTGAAATAATCCGTTATATATATATATATATAAATTTAATCAGAAAACGTTAATTATCTTCACTTATTTTATCGTTGTTCTTTTAATATATGTACTAAGATATTCATGCCACGATGGTAGATAATGTAGAGCTATATTGAATGTAAAATGAAAATATTTTGCAAAACCAAATTTCAACACACAAATAATGTATCTAACGGTTACATCTATACCTTTTCATCTAATAATAATATTTCAAACATGTATCGCTGAACCCCAAACAAAATAGGACAGCCACTGGTGCGCTGGTATTACAGTGAGGAAAAAGAAAACAAAAACAAGATACAGGAGATGTCTTATAAATGTTAAAGAAGGATCGGGATCAAAGAGTTAAAATATGCTAATTGACATTGTATTTAAACTGTTAGAGTTTATAGCTATCAGGAAAGAGAGTAAACGTTAGGTATTCCCACAAACAAGAATTACAAGATAAAAAAACATTAGAGTAGAAGAGTTGGTTTCATTTGACTATTTCCATGATAAAATTGGTGAGTCTCAATGCCAGTATTGAAGCACGAGTGAATAAATGCACTCAGGGCTCCAGGCAAATATTTTTTTAGAAAAGTCAAAAGAACGAAATTGACTAAAGGTTGCCTACCAAATCAGAATCAATTATATTGTAGATCTTATTTTAGATTTTGTTTGAGTTTGAGTTTTGTTTAACCACATATCGACCTATGTGTTTTATTTACTACAAAAATGGTGGGATTTTAAGTTATTTTTTGTCATCTTCAGTTATAGTGGAAGTGATTTAGTCAGATTTTACTATTTTTTCTTGTCCTGGGTTTATTAAAAAAATGAAAATGTCTTTTAATTTTGTATAGTTGAGAAAATTTGTTTTTCTTTAAAAATGTGCTATGGTAATAATTTTTTCCTAAAAATGTATATAATTCTATGAAAAGTTATTTTTTATATATACATTTTTGCAAACGTGTATTTTATATTTTCATAGTGTTTTAGTCTCAGTATGGGGTTAACTATTTGCCCATAGCTGGGATCCTAACAGGTGCTACCCCTCTAGGTCAGGATAGACCTGAGACCAACAGGAATTAAGAGGTGGTTCCTATGCCCCTCACAACCTCCTAATCAGAAGCCTTTGCTGTCGGATGAAGTTTTTAGATTTTGTCAAGAATCTCAAATTAAATAGCAAGTGCACCCGACGACACATGACACCACTATTCAATGCACGCACGAATGGTAGATTTGTAAATGTTCAAAATAGATTATATTGAAAAAAAAAACTTAGCACGCCAGAGTAAACCCAAATTTTTAACAGTGGAATTAGCTATAAATTCAATGTTGTCATTTCATTTGAGATCGTTTTAGAAGGTGAGGTCAAGGAGGCACAGTAAGTTACACTTTAAAGGATTAATTTTCATCCATACTGATAGGAAATTACAAAAGTCGGATGAAGAAGATCAGCTTTGTTTTGGAACGTTTACGAGCAATTTGTTTTGGAACGTTTACGAGCAATTTCCTACCCCACTCTATCACAGACTGGAATTTTTTTCAAGAGCAACAGCCAGGTTTACTTTCTCACTCTGGTCAGTTTTATTATTGAAAAGAGAGTAAATGGTGGTGGAATCTGCATACTTGGGAACTGATTCCTCAAAAAGATCATTGATAAACATAAAAAAGCGTAAGAGCTAGAATAGGGCCTTGAGTTTTGCATACATCGTATGAATAGGTTTAGATACTTGTCAGTTCAAAACTACCTTCATTTCATGACCATATAGAAAAAATTGGTTTCGGCTACACAGTATTAAAGAATTACCGTAGCTCTGGGACTTGGACAAAAGGCAAGCATGCCATACCCTGTCAAATTCTTTTGAAATATCAAGGACAACAGCTCGAGCTATGTCGTTCTTATTAAGAGCCTGGTATAAACATTCAGTGATAATAATTATCAAATCAAGCCACACCTGGTGAAGCAGAAGCCATATTATTAAACGTCAGAGAGAGGTTTGTAAGATGTGAGGTACCTATTTCTGCATTGATAATAGCCTCTTATATCTCGAGAAAAAGAGTTAAGAGTTTAATAACGCGGCAATTAAGAAGAGGAATTCTCAAATTTCGTGAAAACAAGAACTACAATGGGAGACTCCCAGCAAGCTGGTCAGAACAAGGCACATTGCCCGACATAGTTACTTTCTGCATCTACTATCTTGACGTAGGGCAGCGCTTATCTCCTCAAGGAACTTCATGTATGCATCCATGTTGAGTGTAAGGCCGTCACCAACAAACTCTAGAGTTATTTTTTAACAGTACGATCGGAGTGAGATTTTCTTGCAGACGTATCTTCCTAATCAACATTAAACTCATCCAACTTTTCCGAATCTTCTGAACTGGCTTCAGATGTCACCAAGTGATTCTTAAATATTTATATTAGCGCTTCTAATGTGAACACAAAGCAGTGTAGCTTGCCACTTTCAGATTTTCGGTCGGGTGAGTTGCGTAATTGTACTTTCTTTTTCACAACCGGTTCCCAACTAACACTACTGTTCTGCCGAGATAATAAAACGCAAAACATGCAAAAAATTAAAGACATAATATCACCACAATTTACTCATTTACCCTTTATATGTGGTTTTTGTGTTTGTGTGTGAGAGAGAGAGGGAGAGAGAGAGAGAGAGAGAGGAGGGGAATGTTATGATACCTTTTATATAGTTGTTCAACTCTTTCCTGATTATTCCATTTAAGAATGAAACTTATGTCTCTGTGTTTTGACTTCAGTTTTTTATATATCATACCATAAATCTGGCTGTTCATATATATATATATATATATATATATATATATATATATATGAATATATGTATTTTTTATTTCATTTATTCCTTTCTAATTTCACTAGTTTTTTCTTTCTCCGTATTTATACATGAGGAATTCTCTTGTATTTCAGAACATGTAGTCTCAAATTCATACAAATTAAATTGTCTTTTTAAAATTTCATAATGGAAAAAAAACAACAACAAATAAATTAAAATAATTGAATGAATTTTAATTTATTTCAGTTTAGAAAAACATAAGAATATTAGAATATAGATGAATTTATGATCTCATTGATTTCTGAGGTGAAATATGTTATTTAAATATTAATGACTTAATCGCAAAAATGATAGTATATTATTAAGATTATGAAATGGTTTTTAATATAATTTTTATTTCTTCATTATTTCTAACAGTTTTTTCCTAAACGTATATACATTCCGGCATTTCTTACATATATTACGGAGAAATGTATTTTGATAATTCCATCGAATACTGGAGTAACGCCTCACAGATTAACAGGAAATTTGATGCACATTCAGTTGATTTTTTTAAATACCCCATACGAAAAATATGGGCAATGAGGAAGTTTTAAAAAAACAGAAGCAAAAAGATTACTTATTAGAATTAGAAAGAAACAAATGCAATTTCATTGACACATAATAAGGAAAAAAGTAATAAATAGTTGATACACATTAGATATATTGACAATAAAATGGGCGGAGGGAAACATCGCGTAACAAGCTGCTAAAAATGAATGGCAGAACAGAAATCTGATGAGAGAGTAAAATAACAAATGTTGCTAAATGCTGTTAAGATACCTGAAGTTATACAAATTCATTATCGTTTCCGTTTTAAAAGAATACGTCATATTCCTGGATCTTTTAATCATTGACATAAACATAATAAATATCTACTTTAAGAAAACAATATATTTATTCACAAACTATAATTAGTTTATTGAACTGTTGAATATTATCCGTCTCATCTATTCAAGGCAATTTCACCAAACAATAAAACAGATATGAAAATTAAATGCTGTTCCTTCATTCTTTGAAAGAAAGAGGGCATCTTTAAGTACTACTTACTAGATACATAGCATTTTATATTATCTCCTATAGCGGGCAAATTAACAGAGAGAAAATTTACACCTATCTCAGCTACGAGGCAATACTACTTTAGAAATTGCTCAATTTTCAATCATTTTGAATATTTTAGCTTATAAAGCAGCTTTTAAAATTCACGTGTCAGTCTTTTTCAGAATTTCACCTCGCTTTCTTAATATACTTCAGTGGGTTTATTTTGTCAATAGAACACTCTGTCAAATGCATGATTCTCTCGTAACGCCCTCAACACAATGCCTTAAAATTACTACGGAAGGAACATATACACATCACGTATGGATAGACTTAGAGGCGCATCTGTCTTCTTTTATAATCTTGCATATTTCAATAGGTAAAAGCTTATTGTTCCCCTCGTCGGAGCACTATGCAATATGTGTCTTTTTTTAAACAAAAATTAAAAGGAAATTAACTACTTTAATATTTTCAAAATGTTGTTCAATCTTTTAGGTCGCCAATCTTCCTTCAACAGACTGACTGCAACTTACATTTCACGTCATTATTTCTTCGAAAACTATATTACATAATATTTTTTCTTCTATATATTTACCTCTTTTATATTTTCTTATCTTGTATTTTTCCTTATAATATCGTTTTTAAAATTCGTATTTTTCATGTTCACCTTCTTCATTGTTTTTCGAAAATGAATGCGGCGAACATCGTTTTTAGAAATTTGTCACTTTTTCTTTTATATGTTTTCTCTATTGACGAAAATTCTATATTAATTTTTATTTTTTATCTTCTTTTTTTTACTCCTAGCTATATTTTTAGCTTTAGACCATATTTTCCTACGCATTCTTTGCTTCACTCCTATCCAAATATTTTGGCTTCATAATTATGTCGAAGTATCTTTCAACAATCAAGATAATAGCATAGATTCTTATTAAATGCATAGTTATTACCAAAAGTAATGCAATTGGTGCGTAACATTCTAAAAATCTTGTTATTTTCCTCAGAAGACAACACAATTACATTTTATTTTAAAAATATTTTAGATTTTCCGCTTGATAATGCCTGTTCGCACTCAGCATTAATCTCTAATTAAAAGGTTAACATAGTCAAATATATTTCACCAAGAGAAAAAATATTATCACCAGCTTCGCATTTACATGGACTAAAGAAATATCTACAGACCATTATAGGTTTTGTTTTATCTGTAGTTGTTGTTCTTAAGATTTGCAATACTTCAGAATATTCATTTGCATAGTAATATGTAATACCTCAACAAATTATCAACAGCATTAATCGTAATAATAATAATAATAATAATAATAATAATTATTATTATTATTATTATTATTATTAATCTTATTTTATTATTGTCATTAGTTTTATTCTCATTATTAAGTTTGATATTTCGTGCATACTACTCTCTTTCCGTGTCCTAACCAGTGACCTAAAGTAAAAAATTGCATCATGCCTTTTTCCACTGAGATTTAAAAGACACTGATGACAAAGTTTTGACATGAATAAAGCCCTATTTGTTAGTATAATTATTTGTAATTTAGCTAACAGTGTTTATTTTAATAGGTCTACCGAAATCTTTTCCAATCCAAATATGGTTTCCAATAAAACCGGCATTTTTTATGTCCATATGTGCCACATTTTAAAGATTTCGATTTCAGGATTTTTATGTTCTGATCAATTTTTGAAGATACATTAGAGTTTGCAGATACTTTTATGTCAATACGAAGGTATATTCCGTTTTCGAGGTCTTTGATCACGATGTCTGAGCGTTTAGTTTAATTCTTCTGTCTGTGTGTTTTGTTAAGTCCCATAAAATGGCTACCAGTCCATTGTGTGTAATCTGTTGTGGGTGATGTTCATAACAATGTTTCCTTGAAAGTTGCATATATTCCAATACAGATATTGACAATTATGTCATGCTTGTTTAATTTCAGTGAAACCTGACACAAGACGTTCAATTTTTCCTGGATATTTATCAAAGACACTGCATTTTAGGTTAGCACTATGATTCAGGTAATGTCACAAAAGCTTATCTATCCATTGTTTCTGCATTTATTACAGTGAATTCATTGGATTCTTTTATTACTGAATATTCTTTTATTATATTGTTTGTCCCAAAAGTTCGAAAACACTTGCGAAATGAGTCTATCTGGTCCAGCACAATCGAGACAAGCGATGGGTTCAGAAAAGGAATGAGAAACCGTCCGTTCCGAAATAAGATCGTTTCGGCAAGAAAGTCATATTTGGTAGAACTTTGAAGGAATTGTGCATTTTGAGTTGGTTCCGAATGGTCGTGCCATCAATGCCGAACTTTACTGTCAGTAACTTGAGCGGGTCTACGAAATGTTGAAGCAAAAGTACCCGGCTCTGATCAAGCGAAAGCGCGCTTTGCTGCAACAGGACAATGCTAAACCATACACCGCCATGAAGACTAAAGACAAGCTTGAAGAGCTGGACGGCGTTGAGGTTCTGCCACATCCAGCCTACAGTCCTGTCTGTGGTCCATCAAATTTTCCGCTCAACGCAACACTTTCTGAAGGGTCGCCGATTCGACTCGTCTCATGAAATCGAGGAAAGCGTGCCAAGAATTCGTTGAATCGAAGCCCCATGATGGTACTTTCACCATATCCGATAGCTTACAGATAGATGGAAGAATGTCTCGGGAAATGACTGTCTTTATTTTGAGCAATCATTTTTTGTTGTTTTTGCTAGTGTTTTCTGGTAACTTTATATTGGCAAGTAAAATTTCAATTTTTTGCAAGTGATTATGAACTTTTGGGACAATCTAATATTTCTTTCACTTATTTTTGTTTACACAGATTATTATCCAGTCCTGTGTATTGTAGATGTATATTTGAAGACCGATAGTTGTATTTCTTGTACTTGAACTACTTATGTGCATTCTTAGGATCTGGACGCATGGAAACGATTAACATCAGTCTTAGGAAGATGAATGCGGTGACAAGAGGTTTTCTCTTTTTCGCATCCATTCGCCTATTATCTAGTTATGCTCCAGTTAAGGATTTTTAAACTATATTCAAAGACAGAAACAGCTTAAGATTTTATGGCAGATATCTGAATTTTTGAATTTAAGTCGGTATTTATCATCAGATATACATATCTGTTTTTATATTTTCTTACTTTCTTTTTTATTTGGATGTATTACATCGCCTCTGCTATCTCTTAGCTATTTATAGGCTTCTTTGCATTCAAGTTCCCGATACTTTCTTACAAATTAAAATTATATTGAGTGTGTTTCGGTAATTCGAAATTTCTTGGATGTTACCTTTCATCATTTATCTAATTCAAAATCAATACCAATGTCAGCAGTGAACTATTTTGCAGAATTAAACTCATTGTCGCCATTGGCAATAAGTTTGAAATGATCTATGTAAAATAGGTGATTAAAACGCTTCCTTTGTTTAATTTGTATCCATAGTAATTACGGTTTAGTTAAAGTGAAAGAGACATTAAGGACAACAGAACAGAATTAGTGAGATAGAATTTTTTGAAAGTATCTTTGTCAGATATTGAATGATGAAGTGGTAGTTTCTTATGTGTTATCTTACTCTCACCGTACGTCTCCAAAGTCTTATCGATTCAAGAGTGCAGTGCACTATCAAAGACATTAGTCATCTATTAAAACTGTGATGAGATTTCTACATTTTTCCTGCAATTTTACTGTATTCTTTAATTTATTAGTATGTGATCTTCCCAACCAAATGAAAATCTCCTAAATCACTTCGGTTCCATGACAAATTGTTGATTTCATCTAGAAATGAATAAGTACAGTTCGTCAGGAAAGACGTGGTCAATTTATTTGTAAAAGACAGGCATTTGCCTTTGCTTATGTTTTCGAGACCACTTGTTTTATCCATTTTTTATGGGAATTTTGTAATTTCTTTTGTGTTATCAATTAGCATTGATACAGTTTTTTAAATAGTTACATGGATTGATGAAAGAAAATAGAGCAAAAATTTATGTACCTTGTCATTTTCTGAACATTTTTTGGCGATATTTTTGCCTTGTCTAACATTATTCTTGGAAATATTTTTCATACTTGCACAGGGTTATCATTGAAAATAACTGATTGCGTTTGATCTTATCTTCATTAAAATTATAATCTTTGCGTTTGAGCCAGCCCCGGGTGAACGTGTTACACTTTTCGTATCATTTTATTCTCTGTGCCTATAGTTTCGGTTTCTCTTTAAGTATTTCCTTCGTTAGTGGATTTTCACTGACTGCTTTAAAATGATATATATATATATATATATATATATATATATATTCTATTTCTTCTAGATCTTTTGAAACATTTGTATTTCTTGAAATATTATCGAGTACCGACAAATCACATCTTACTTAATCGATTTTTCACCTTCAATCTGTCTTCCGAATCGGCTTTTTGTCGGTCTTTTTAAACTATATTATTAGTCTTCAGCAGTAGGTGCCCAACATTATTTACATTTGTGATGTTTTCTTATCTGTCCGTTAACAATGTTTGTAATGCGTCGTTATATGCTTGAAGAATATGTTTATTGGACTTTTTATATGTGTGTGCAAATTACTTTGCTGACTATTTTGAATGTTGTGATGTTTTAATTTCGTGATTTGAACTCTGATGTTTTCAAGGAAGTCTGCTATAATGCCATTTGATTCATCTACATCAGAGAAAGAATCTGAATTAGTGCAATTCTATATGTAATCATTTAAGTTACTGAGAGGTCATTATTGCCTCTCTCATTTATTTTAGTTTGTATTTCATCGTCGGTAATAATATCTATTAAAAATGTAAACTCATTTTATTTTTATTATGTCTGATTATACTTTGTCTCATATTTAGTCTAATCTATTTCTGAATTTGATTTTTTTTATTTCTCACGATGTTCCTGCCGGAATTTAACAAACATGTTTGGGTGGAGAAAGTGTCTTATTTTAGTTCCTTCAAAATGTCTTCATATTTGGTATATCAAACCGGTGATACTTTTTTTTGTTTTTTTTGTGTGGATTTTAGATTGCAGTAAAAAAAAAATCACATATCCCGTTTCTACTCAACAGGATTCTAGTTCGTCTTCTTTCTTTTCATAATTTGATTTAGCAATGTTGCAGTTAATCCAGTTCTTGTGAACAGGTGTCGCATAGTAAAAGAATTTGTTCCAGTAGATATTTTTAAACCCAGTCTGGTTCATCTATGAGAGACGCGGCACTTGCTTATCCGAGAGATGACTGATCTGGTATGATTTTTGTTAGTAAACAATGAGATTTGGAATTTTTTTTTTTTCGTATTTTATCATTAACCGCAAAGGATTAATTTTGTTTATGATAACACGTCTAGGACGACTATCGACTAAAGCTAAAAGACTCTTTCTACCCATCAGACCTGTCAATTCTCCGCTAATTATCACTCCGAGAGTCACGGGAAGGTTTATTTATGCATTTATTATTCCTGTCATTTTTATCATTATTAATATTAAATAATCTATTTCTATATAAGGGGTGATATACATCGGTCTCAAAAAACTATGGATCTGTGTTTAAAAAGTTATGCCTCTGTTGCTGGCGGGTGCGCAGCAATCTTTTGGGCCCTTACAGGCTCACATAGTAGTGACAGTTTCGCAGAAGTTGACAGAATGAAGTTAAACATTACATCGTTCGTCTTAGTGATCCGACAACGGATTTGTCCTCAGAGTTTACTCTCGAAGGCTTACCTAGGATTAGGTATGGCCGCAAGGTAAATGAGTTTTAAATGTTTTTTGTTTGTTTGTTTGTTTGTATGTTTTTTAGGTATTTTTTCTAGACTACTCTCTCGGGCTGAGGTACGCAGTCCGTTTTCAAATATTCGACTTCTTTAAGAATCATTTTTCATTTTCCCTTTAAATGATAATAATAAAAATTACATATATATATATATATATATATATATATATATATATATATATATATATACTATAGTCATTCGCTGTATCACAGCTCATAAGTACAGCTCTTTTTGTAGAAGAAGGCAGGCTTTTTAGCGCGTATAAACACGCCCAATAGCTAGAGTGCTCCAATTAATTATTGAATGAGCGATATATATATATATATATTAGGTATTTTTTCATTTTTTGGTAAAAACAAAATATTTGAAAATTAAAAAAATAGATAAAATTGGCTATTCTGAAATAATGTAAAAGTAGTAAACAAAAGAAAATGACGTTTTTTTTATAAATTCCAAAACACATTCTCATACATAATAAACATCTTTATGTTACTTTACAATCAATAAATAAGTAAAAGGTAAAACAATAAAATTGTAGGTAAATGATTTTAAAATCTTTGAATCTTAACTGATATGAAAAGAAATAAACTATATTTTTAAAAAACTAAAAATCACGAATCGTCACAGATAATCAATACTATGTTCTGTTTACAATACGTCTCTCTTGTAGAAATGATTTCAGGTTTCTTGCTTCCCAGTCAACTTCAAAATTGTACTTGCATTATCAATCGTTATCCTCTGTTTTCCTAATTTTTGTTCCTATTGTATACTTTTTCTTTGATAAAAAATTTTCCTAATATTCTCTAACACTCAGTATCGCAGTGTCCTTATTGCCTTGCCAGGGATGATATGATTAAAAAAAGACAGAAAGAGGATAAGAGAATGATTTCGTTTCCAGTGTTTTGGATTTTATTTTTTAAAAAATATTTTCTTTTTCTTTTGTATATGTTGTTCGTAAAAAGCTATTGAAATATTTTTCATATTCATGAACATAATCAGTTGTATCTAAAATATTTTTTAAAATCATTTCTTCCCAAGAAATCAATAAAGTCACTGTGATGTAAGGGGATACAATGTAGGAAAGTATAGGAGATAAAACATATTATTAAGTAGAGAGATAGAAAAAACAGGAATTAAGAAAACAAAAGATAACGAATGATGTCGTAATGAAATTGACTGGAAATCAAAAGGCGGGAGAAGTGTTACACAAACAAAATGTGTGGTAGAAGAAACTTTTAGCATAAAACTTAGTGATGTTCATGTTATTATTCTTATTAATAGTAAATCATTTATTAGTAGCAGTGTTAGTAGCAGTAAGAATTAGCGCAAAAATCAATGTTCAACATTTTTCAGTTCATCATCTTGTAGAAATTTATAAACGCATTAGTGTATAAATTTAGCAAGAAATTCGTTATATATTTTACATTTAATGATACCTCATTTTTAAAATTTTATAGGCTGAAATTTTATGTATCTAAATAATGCATATTATGGTATACTTTCATATATTTTTGGTTAGTCGAATCAATTCATGCACGACAAGACGAAATTCTTAATTATTGTTTCCCTTAAAAAATTGATTTATGAACTCTGATGTCATAAAAAACCGTACGAAGAATGATCTACCGGTTTTAGAGATAAAAGTAACGGTATTCTAATTTTTGCATCTGTATCTATTCAAACATTTTGAAATATTAGTCTAAGTAAATTTAAAAATGCATATAAATCGCAGTAAAAAAATTGGTAGAAAAATATCAAAACATTCCTGTGCACATAAGCGGAATTTTTATATCGATCAAACATGTAGAGAATATTTTAAAAATGCAACAGAAGAAGAAAATTGTTTTAAAATATATTTCTAGTAAAAGCATTAAATATTTGAGCATTTCTGCATTTTTGTCGCGTGTATCAATGACCCACTGTAAAAATTATTTCCCTTTATATTTATATATTGACCAAAGAATACTCGATAGGCGCTATGATTTTTGCACAAAACAACACATTTTCATAAGATTTTTCGCATTCAAAAAACATTTGCACACACTCACACACATACACATACACACACACAAACACACACATCTACACACACACATATTATATATATATATATATATATATATATATATATATATAAACCTGTGGTGGGTGATATATATCTGTTTTTTTAACCCACTTAAGTCAAACGTCGTGACTACAGTTAAATATTTTAAAAACTTTTTCAATATACATTATATTTATTTATGTATTTTCCTTACCACTTATTTTTTCTTAGCTTTCATATCTATTCTTCCTTGCAAACATGTGTCAGATATATGGCACTATAGTCAGAGAAAACGCAAATAACCATTTCATCCTAACTTAATAAACAAACTTTTGAAAGCAAGTGAAAATTTTCATTTTTTTCCAGCAAAAATAGTAGTACATAAATTTGATATTTTTTATTCTACTCTAAATTACATTCATAAAATCCCGTTCTTAATACTGTTAAGGGAGAGTAAATTTAAGAATATTTATTTCATCAAAATATTATAGCGCTTAAATTTATAAAATGTTTCTTGTCATTGAAACAGCTGTTTACACGTGACAATATGCCGTTCAACTAGTACAGCATCTAATTTCTTTTCTTTTGAAACATTCCTAAGGCTTTGAGATTTTTCATTCAACAAGTTTAGCTTACGCCTGACATAAGTCTTTGTGTAATAATGCCTCCAAGTCTTCGTCTTCAAACTTTATCAGTGCACAAGTGCGTCCTTTATCTTCATCAAAATAGCTTTTGAATTGTGTAAACCAATCTCTGCACGTTGTTTCCGACAGACGATGGAGGCCGTATATATCTACAAAAAATATGTGTGTATTTTAATTGCAGGTTTTTTAAACAATATAGTGCAGTAGAATTGACCGCAAATGCACTTTCTTTGGTACGATATCCGATATATTCAACGATATAAAAAACAATGTTTTGTAAACTTCTGCAAAATGACATACACTGAAATTAAGCCTAGTTTATAAATGTTCCTTACAGATGTGTTACCATCTGAAACTGCAAGCACGCAGTTATGGGAACGTAATCTGTTGGAAAACAGCGATAGCTTTTTCAAGGTCCTAATAATTAGTGAAGAAGAAAAAGAAGATATTTTATTCAAATAGTTAGCATATGACTGCTAATAAATCCAATATATTTCTAAAGATTTAAACCGGAAATAGTGTTTTTATTGAAACAGCGATTCTGTTGCTATGAATGAGTCAGATGCATTATTCAAGATATTGGTTAAATAAAAGAGCTTAAATTCGGAATGTAAAACGTGTGTCAGCAATAATTCCCATCATGATCGGCTTTTTCGGAAATATTAAACAAAATTTTCAAGAATAAATTATACAACTAGCAAACAAAGCTTAGTGGAAGTGCTGAAACTTTCATATTTAAGAACTTCTAATTTCCTGAGAAAAATATTGTCAACGTGAATCTTTTCAGGGAAACGTTTTCATTTGATTAAAACATTTTCTTATAATATTCTTTCAAGTTTGTTTTATTTTTAATAGTTTCACTAATCTTTTAGAATTTGTTAAACTGTAGACTTTTTTATTTCTTCCGAACAGCTAATGTGATTTTAGCTTTTTTTTTATTGATTCTATTTTTTTATTGTTAAATTTACCCATTTTTCACACTTCATGAAAGAAATCTATTTTTCTAAGTAATGCTATATGAAGTTGTGTCTTTTACTTTATGAATAAATTTTGGGTTAAACCAAGTAACAATAAAACAAGTTATTACTGTTTCTATCGAGTTCTGTTGCACACATAATTCTTTCCGGGCCTCAACCAGATATCTAAGCTTAAAAATGACATAAAGACATTTTGCACACTGATTATTTCTCAAAAAGAAAAAGAAATGTAAAAGAAAACCTAGACTCACACACATCTTATAGCGAAAAACCTTTTTGTTAATTTGTGAGCGGTAATTTTTGTTGTTTGTATTTCGTTAAAACATTGACTACCAGCAATACCATTAGTTAAGCTATCGGAAAAATTTCCAGTTAATATGAGAGTTTTATTTACAACAGTCCTCATTGATATGCTGATATGCCACAATCTTTAAATTTGTTTTTTAAGATCCTTGGAATCTAACCAATATTGAAGGTTTTCAAAGATATTTTACAATCTGCAAGGACCTCCATATCAATAAGAAAGCATTTTCTCTTCATGTTTTTTTGATGACGTTGTCTGGCAGGTTAGCCTTGATTGTTCTTGTCTGTGTATCTTGAAAAGTCCGTTAAAATAATAATAATAATAATGATAATAATAATAATAATAATTATTATTATTATTATTATGTCATTTTTCATCATATTTAGATTTCTGCATTGGTCTCACTACCAACCAAGTCTGCGGGGAAACCTAAGGCAGGTAGTGGCGTGTTGTTATGACTCCATTTCATGTTTTTCTATCCTCCCTATCATCCCCAGCATTACATAGATAACGTTTTCCTTAGTGTGTGGGCTGTACTTAATAATACAATTTTTTGTATATCTCTTAAGCTGGGGTTTCCAGGGATTCTTTCAATGTGTTGTTTTGTTCCATTTTTTATCATTCCAAGTGCACCTACTATCACTGGCACAACTCTTGTTTTCAATTTCCACATTTTTTCTATTTCAATTTCCAGGTCTTTATATTTTGACAGTTTTTCAAATTCCTTGATTGCTATGTTACAATCCGCTGGACAAGCCATATCAATTAATAGACAAGTTTTCTCCTTCTGGTTTTTAACAATAATGTCTGGCCTGTTTGCTTCAATTTTTCTGTCTGTGTAGATGGTGTAATCCCATAGAATGGTTACATCTTCTATTTCTGTAACCGGTGCTGGATGATGTTCAGACCAGTGTTTGTTTACAGCTTTTCCATAATGTTTGCACATTGCCCAATGTAAATATTGCCCAACTCTATCGTGGCGATTTTTATATTCGTTTGGGGCAAGCACAGAACAGCCTGAGATTAGGTGGTCTATTGTTTCTTGGTGTTTATCACAAAACCTGCATTTTGGATCCATATTATTATGCATAATATTTGCCTGAAAGTTTCTCGTGAAAAGACTTTGGTCTTGTGCTGCAAGTATAAATCCTTCAGTTTCAGACTTTAATCCAGATGCACGTAACCATCGATGAGTATTAACTTTGTCAACATTGGATTTATTGGCACGTACTGGATATTGGCCATGCAGAGGTTTGTCTTGCCAGCGCTGTTTCATCTTTTCAAGAGCTTTATCTTTGGCTTTCATTTTCATATTTTTTGCCGCAATAGTTGGTTCTTGGCTACTGTTTTGCTTTTCTACAGAATCTACTAACTGTAATTCTTGTTTGTATTTACTGCCTTCTTTTATTATTGAGTATTTTTTCTTTCTTTCTTCATGTTGCCTTACTAATTGTATCATCCAATCCTTTGTTGTTTCTATGTATGTTAGTAAGCCAATAGTTGTTGTCTTGTATGACAATTCCAGCTGAATAAGACCCCTTCCACCTTCTTTACGGGGTATGTATAGACGGTCTACATCAGCCTTTGGGTGATGTATCCTATGCTTAGAAAGAAGCTTTCTTGTTCTGGCATCCATTCGCCTGATGTCGTTTAGAGTCCAGTTTAAGATGTTGAAGCTATATTGGACAACTGGGATTGCAAGGCTATTAATGGCCATAACTCTATTCTGTGAATTTAATTCAGTTTTTAATATCATTCGCAGCCTTCTATAGTACTCTTTACGCACTATTTCTTTCATTTTTTTATGGTGAATGTTTTCGCTCTCATTTACACCTAGGTATTTATAAGCTTCTTCTGGTTTCAATTCTTTTATTGTTACAGCAGGGTCTAGGCTAATTGAGGATGTTTCTTGTATTGATCCACGTAAAACTGTAGCTTTAGCACATTTATTCAAATTAAATTTCATTCCAATGTCTTCGCTGAAGCATTTTACAGTTTGCAGAAGACCTTCCAGCTCATTATCATTCTTAGCATATAACTTTAAGTCATCCATGTAAAATAGATGGCTTATTTTCTTTTGGCCTATTTTATAACCACATTCTGTCTTATTAAGTTGACTGGTTTTATTATTATTATTATTATTATTATTATTATTATTATTATTATTATTATTATTATTATTATTATTATGTCATTTTTCATCATATTTCGATTTCTGCTTTCGTCTCACTACCAAGCAAGTCTGCGGGGAGACCTAAGGCAGGTAGTGGCGTGTTGTTATGACTCCATTTCATGTTTTTCTATCTTCCCTATCATCCCCAGCATTACATAGATAACGTTTTCCTTAGTGTGTGGGCTGTACTTAATAAGACAATTTTTTGTATATCTCTTAAGCTGGGGTTTCCAGGGATTCTTTCAATGTGTTGTTTTGTTCCATTTTTTATCATTCCAAGTGCACCTACTATCACTGGCACAACTCTTGTTTTCAATTTCCACATTTTTTCTATTTCAATTTCCAGGTCTTTATATTTTGACAGTTTTTCAAATTCCTTGATTGCTATGTTACAATCCGCTGGACAAGCCATATCAATTAATAGACAAGTTTTCTCCTTCTGGTTTTTAACAATAATGTGGCCTGTTTGCTTCAATTTTTCTGTCTGTGTAGATGGTGTAATCCCATAGAATGGTTACATCTTCTATTTCTGTAACCGGTGCTGGATGATGTTCAGACCAGTGTTTGTTTACAGCTTTTCCATAATGTTTGCACATTGCCCAATGTAAATATTGCCCAACTCTATCGTGGCGATTTTTATATTCGTTTGGGGCAAGCACAGAACAGCCTGAGATTAGGTGGTCTATTGTTTCTTGGTGTTTATTACAAAACCTGCATTTTGGATCCATATTATTATGCATAATATTTGCGTGAAAGTTTCTCGTGAAAAGACTTTGGTCTTGTGCTTCAATTATTATTATTATTATTATTATTATTATTATTATTATTATTATTATTTATGTTACTATTACCGTCTTTATATTTCGATTTCTGTTATAGTCACACTACCTACCAAATCTGCGGGAAGACCTCAAGTAGGTAGTGGCATATTGCTAGGGCTGCATTACATGTTTTCTTTTTCGAATTTTCACAATATTACTAACAATATAAGATCAAACTGTTTTTAGTGCGTGGGCTGTAATTACCAATACATATTTTTTCGTATTTCACTTTAGGTGCATATCACCCATACACAAAGCCCAATGTTAAACCACTGTTTATGCACTCATCTTCAATTCACGCGTCATCAATAATCAAGCACAAATGATTAACCTCAGTATATACACGAACAGCACAACGCTTGCTTTTAGCTTCCAAATTTGAAATAATATACTTAAAATGTTGTTCATGTTTACATTTTGTGTTTTGATTCGTTATTTAGTAATTTCCGTTGATCTGGGAAGGTAATTATAGCAATTTTCTTTTCACTATTTACAGTTAGTTAATTTAATATTGTTGAAGGCTGATGATATTTTCCTTATTTTATATCATATGTTTAATGTAATTCATTTTTTGTTTTTAATCTAACAGGTATTTTCGTAAACATTCTCTTCGTCGCGTTTTCACTATTTGTAAAGGATGCTTTGTGCACGTATTTCCTTTGTTTTCAGCCTCCTTCACTTACTTTTATGTATATTATTCCGTAGTTATCAGCTAATTTTACAATAGCTTAGTATATTACATTTTTCTGTAATTTCATTTTCAGGGGTATTCTTTCTTCGTTCTTCAGTTACACGTAGGCATGATTTATGTGTGTCATTTTTTATTAGTTTTCTGTTGTGCTTCTTTAATATTTTTGTCATGTTCTAATGCAAATGATGTTGATTTTTACCATGCATGTGTTGAATATCTTTATGAGAGTGGCTGATGGGTAAAAGTATTTGTATATGTGTTTAAGAATATTTTTATATGTTTTTACGCTTTTGTTGTACGGTGGGTTAAACTAAATGTTGTTTATTTTTCTGTTGATTTTCGTTCAGTGTGTAGTGCCTGTGAGTGTTGCAGGTAATCCCTTATATTTTAGTGCCCTTTCGTAGTCTTTCTTAGATTCATTGAATATGGTTACACGAAAATAATTATCAGAAAGCATGCGGTTAAATTATTGTGATCATTAGGCTTTCTGTATGATTGATATATCTTAAAAATAAGTACCTATCAAGTATACAAAAAAGTGAGGACAAACTGATCTATATATATATGGACAATAAGATCAACGCCAGACGGTGACCGTCTGATCATGTTGAAACGCAATTTTCTGGCCATGTATGTTGTGTTTTTACTTGGTTGTTTTCATATCGTAGTTAATGGTGCTTTATGGCAAACAAAGACTAATGTATTATCCTAAAGTCTATCACTGCCCAAAAACGGTTATTTTTTTAAATTTTCTACAGGCAGTTGAGTAGAAATTTAAAACATCAGCAAAACTCCCCTTAACAGCACCGCGTACGAACGTGACCAGAAACTTCACAACGTATTTACAGACTAAATAATATAGAACCTTTAAAAAGAATGTTCCAATAAAAATCGTTTTTATACACATCAGTTTGCGAAGAAAAATAAAAATATATTATCAATATTCCTTAAGATAAAAACTACCCTTCCCAAGAAAGTTTCAATTGTAGTGGTTAAAATCTCTCGTGAAAAAAGAACGCTACCGACAACTTTTTTTATCCATTAATGAAGACTTATTTTGATATGAGAAAAATGACTTTATTATTTATAGTTATTATTTAGCCGTCATATTAAACGAAACATTCACAAATGAATAATTTGATGCGTGTACATATATATATATATATATATATATATATATATATATTACAGAAAAGTGAAAGAACTCGTAGATTAAAAACCCACTGTTCAAGCATTTACTTTTATAAACAGTGATCGATACAAAGTAGAGCTTAATATTGTAATTTTGTTAATACAATGGTTTATAAAAGCACAATATCATTAAACAAAAATTCCCATGTTTCAGAATAAAACTGTTCCTCTTCAAGTGATATGTTAAAGTAAATTGCCTTTTTTTAACATATTACCTGAAGAGGAACAGTTTTATTCTGAAACTTGAAATTTTTTGTGTTGTGATATTATACTTTTATGAACCATTGCAAGCATAATATCACTACATAAATATTATATATATATATATATATATATATATATATATATACAATATTTATGTAGTGATATTATGCTTTTATAAACAATTGCAATAACAAAATTACAATATATATATATATATAATCACCTTTGATTAATATATATATATATATATATATATATATATATATATATATATATATATATATATTAATCAAAGGTTGTTCGACTGTCATTGGTTGGAAAGAATCAAGATGGAAAAAAGTGAAATTTCCTTCGTCTCTTATATATATATATATATATATATATATATATATGCGTGTGTGTGTGTGTTTCCTTAAAAATGACAAACAAGGTGGTATAGTTAATTCTTTTATGTAATTATTTATGTGAACATTATTTATAACATAATCTTTCGGTTATACATTTAGTCATTTTCGTGGATTAATGTCATTTTACCTGTAACAGAATGTAAGTATTCTTATGCAAATTGTGGATAGTGGTATGTGAAATGTATCGAACACGGCAAACCTGTTGTTTGCGTGTTTGCAATTGATGTTATGTGTGTTAGTTTTTCCTTTTTCTTAATAGAGCCTGTATTATATTTAGTCTTTCTTTATGCATTTGGACGATGTTATGATTTTTGCGTTGACAACGCCTATGTGTCGTATAGGGTTTGGTAGGTTTTACGAATTTACATATTTGCATGAAGAACTGTATTCTTGAGCCTAAGATATTTTCTGAGTTTACAGAAAAAAATTTCTAATTATTAAAATCCTAAAATAAACCTGTTAAACAAACGAAACGAAGTAATTCCATCTGCCATCATTGTGTTATGTATACCCATCTATTTCCTACCACTTGCATTAATATATAATATTATTTCATCAAGTGATAATAACATCTTTATTTAGCTGATATATGCCTATCATGTCATCAACATCGTTTGTCGTGCAGAATATTATACAGAAATACATATAGCTCTTGTGTTGCAGTAAACCATGCTTATAGTATAAACACTTATAATATATATATATATATATATATATATATATATATATATATATATATTGTTATGAGGTGCTCGATATCAAGATACAGATAGAGCGTTAATAGATTTAATGTGAGAGAATTTTGTAAATTTTTTCAGCAAAAAGATACAAAATCCCTGAAGAGGGAAGACATCGCAATAATGGCTTCAAATGAATTCTCTATGACTGAAATAACATTATTCAGTTAAGTGAGAAACTTCTCCATATTATCTATATATATACGTGTATATGAGTGTATATGTGTGAGTGTTTTTGTGTGTTTGCTTATGTGTGCGTATGTGTGTTTTTATGTAATAGCGAAATAAATCATTTATTCGTGTCTTAACTCTTATTCATCATTTTATACAACAAAGAAAAGAAAAAAGAACAAAGAAAGGACGGAAAGAACGATAGAAATGAAAAGTATATTAGAGAAACTCGCTTAAAGGCAAAAAGAGTAAACGAACAAAATAATAAAAACTTATTATAAAAATCCAAGAACAAAGTGAAAATCTTGCACACTAATCTTCGTCCACACAAGTCTTATATCACTTTATAAACGATACTCGTCATTTGCTGAACAACAATGAATTCATTCATTATTCATAGACACGTTCCGGAAGACATAAAAGTCACAATCGATATTTGAGCACAATTTCCATTCTCGAGTGTCTCGTAAGCGTTTTAGATAGACTTATCCCCGCCTCTTGGCTTAATTAATCAAAGGTGGTTCGACTGGCATTGGTGGGGAAGAATCAACATTGGAAAAAGTGAAATTTCTTTCGTCTCTTTTTTTTATATTTTTAATGAGGTGACCATCATCATCTGAGGCTGGCCTAGCGTAGTATTCAACTAAACACGTAGTAATTTTCATGAATACAGTGTATTCGGGTTAGTAGTCTCTCATGGCTAGAAATGCTAAACTTTTTTATTTTTGGTCTGTATTTATTCTTTTTTATGGAACAATTTTTAGTCATGCTATCAGTTCCTCATTTAAATTCTAGGGCTTTATTTGTAACTGAGGATAGTGGAAGGAATACAGTTGAAACAATTCAAGTAACAGCGTCAAAATACGGAGGACCTATACAGA
Source organism: Ascarosepion bandense (assembly GCA_037127315.1). Taxonomy (NCBI): domain Eukaryota; kingdom Metazoa; phylum Mollusca; class Cephalopoda; order Sepiida; family Sepiidae; genus Ascarosepion; species Ascarosepion bandense. Next base: position 794,716 of record JBBBDQ010001320.1, read on the forward strand.
TCAATTTTCATAGCACTATCTAAAAACCAGAAAGAAAGGAATGAGAACTCCACCGAACAATCAGTTTAATAAGCCACATAACACAACTCATAATCCGAATTCTGATGAACAGAGTACGTAGCAGGCTCGGGGATAAGACAAGAACATTATGCCTTCGTTAAAGATACAGGAGGAATGCGATATTCATGCTGGAAATGCTATCTGAAAGAGCAATACAAATGCAGAAGAACAGTTATCTGTGCTTTATAGACTATACAAAGGGGTTTTACAAAGGACGCCACAAAGACTTAATAGAGATGCTCAGCAACCTCGATATTTTTGGAAAAGACGTTAGGATAATCAAGAATCTATATTGGCAGCAAACCGCTTGCGTACGAATAGGAACTGAACTCAGCACGTATAAGGAAATAGAATAGGCGTAAGACAAAGATGTGTTTCCTGACCGGATCTTTTCAGCCTGTACAGTGAAGCAGTTACGAAAGAAAAAAAGCTTCAACAATATTAGATGCTGATAGCAAACACGGAAAAGAAAATGCAGGAAATACAGTGGGTAGCAAAAGAAAGCAAGAAGAAAGGACAGAATATAAACGTCAAGAAAACTAAATTTATGGTAATCAGCAAAATAAAAAAAACGAGCCTAATATGCAAACAGCATCTCGGAAAGCCTAAAATACAACAAGTAAACAAATTTAAATACTTCCGAAGTGTCTTGACAGATAGAAATTGATAGAAAGTGCGACACTGAGATCCAAAAACGCTTTGGCATAGCCAAGGACGCATTTCAGAAGTTAACCAGAGTACTGAGAGACAGAAAAGTCTCATTGGAAAGAAAGAAAAGTATGCTGGATTGTTATGTGATATATGTCCCTCTGTATAGAAGGGGATGTTGAACCATCTCATCAAGGATAAAGGAGAGGCTTGAGGCAGCTGAAGTATGGTTTTACAGATGAATAACATGAATAACATAGACGGAGCACGTAAGCAACGATGAGTTGTTTGAAGGGATGCAAACGAGAAGAAAATTCATGCTTATCATCATGAAGAGGCAGATAATATTTCTGGACATGTAATGAGGAAAGAGGGCCCAGAGACAGACAGAATGAAGAGAGGCTGAGGAAGGCAGCGCGAGTCCTACTTGATAGGCCTGGGCAAATGACTGGAGATGCAGAACAGATACCAAGAGAAAAAGTTAGTCAATTTGGGAATACTATTAGTAGAATAAATATATACAATCTGGAAGTGAAATAGTATGTCCGGGTAAATGATTCTAGATCGAACCAACTCCAACTAACTTTGCACTAACTTAAAACTCAATCAAACTCTCTCTGACCAGCTGCCGTTCTCTCTTATGGCAGGATATGTACACTCAGTCGAGTCCATTATTATGTACAAAGGGGCGATCCCCAACAATAATAGCTACATCTCCTGGAGTTTTATGACTAATAGAAGGTACTGGAATAATTCCTTTTTTTTCTAATTCCAGATCATAGTACCTGCTTCGAAAAGGGTTATTTTAAGTCTTATTTCTTGAAATCCTTGGTAGTTGATTGTTGACTTTTCGTTCAAGATTATTCTCATGCTAATAGTGACGGCCGATATCATCAACATAGCCCTCTTATCATCAGTATATTGGACTTAGAAAGGAATGTTATAAAAATGATGAGAATAATTTTCTCTTGAATAACACGTTTTAAAATTTCATTATTTCTAAACAGTAATGCATTTCCTTATTTATGTTTAATTCAGACGTAAAATCGTTAGATTTAGCAAAGTAATTTTTTTTAAAAACTGTTCATTTAATTTCTTGAGAAAATATTTTCCAAAGCCACTCCTTACAATTCAGATACGTTCGATAGTGAAGATAGAGTTGAATATTTATGCTAATATATTTTGTATATCTTGTCCAGCACACCGAACATTAGATAATTCCGCGAGATTAAACTCCTCCGGCACGTGAAAGTCAAGCATACGTGACACATGATCTAACTAGAGTGAACGTATTAAGATGTATATTGCATTATTAATAACATTCGTAATATTGTCGAGTTTACTATTAATATTAGATCATGTCCAGTGAACACTGAGAATGATTTGAAGTAGTTACTGTAATAGAGAACGGGCGCAGAGCACTAATTTTGCGGCATATTGGTTAAAAATCAACACAATATTATTATTCTAATTTTATTGCACGGGAGAATTTCGAAATATTATATGTATGAAACATTTCTCGAAATCTGATCAACTGTTAAAATATCAGAGTTTACAGTGTACGATGAATAAATTATCACCTAAATAACTCGAAAAAGAAAGAAACACTATCATCTCATTTTAAAAGGAAGATTTATCAAATTGACACAAAAATGTCTTGAATTACTAAAGAGTAAATTCATTCAAACTGCATTAGCTGAAATCATAGATTCCAGATGATTTCAGTCCTCTGTAGCATTTCTGGACAGTCTCCTTGTCTAGGGTTGTGAATACTGCCATAATTCTTGCCTTCAATTCATCTTTGGTGCTACAAAATGTTTTCTTGTTCTCTTGCTTAACTGCTTCGCACATCAAGGAATTTTCTGTCTGCTGAGTTATGTGGCACGATCTAAGAGACGATGCGGTCGCAAAAAATGACCGACAGTCAAATTCTTGCAGATTTTTTTTTATAGAAAATCAATCATTTGAGCGGGAGACTAAAACACTGCTTGTAACATCAAAAACGAACGAAATGCAAGGATTATGGCAGGACTTACCAAACTCGAACAAGGAGACCGTTCAGAACAATGCAGGAAATCATCGGGAGACTGTGTTTGAAGACAATGGTGATTTGATTGAATAAATTAACTCTTTAGTATTTGAACATTTTTTGTATAATTTTGGTAAATATATCTGTTAAAAGAAAAATCAGTGTTATTTTCATTTTCATATTATTTAGACTACAATTAATTTATCGCGCCCTGTTCATCTTTGAAGCTCGCATACTCAGTTTACAAAAGATATAAATGATTTTCAGTAACCAAATTCAGTCTAACACGTGACTATTATTAATGAAATCCATGCAAAATTTGCAATGGCTTATCAGGCAAACATTTGACCTTTTTCCAAAACAGACTGCGAACAATTTCAATGTGTACGATGTATTGTAAATGTTGTTTAAATTATCAACTAAAACACAGGATAATGGTTCTGTATTGTGTAATTCGATGTGGTATAATGCTTTGTAAGTTTGTCTCGGTAGTTTAATTACGACTCAGTTTGATCCTCACTTAGGTGCTCCTTACTTTCAACCTTTACCACATATAAAATCATCATGATAAATGTCTGAGTTTTCGAAGACACAATTACCAATTTTCTCTTCTATCCGACGTGAGTGATCATATCACTCCACGACATCTAATATAATTAGCTCTTGGAGATATTTATCTTTATAATATCCTTCCCACTCCCTGATCTACCATCCAATTAAACTAGCTAGTTAGGTTTACACTGTATTTCTTGTTGTCTCTCTCCCATTTAGTATGTCATCAAATTATCCTCGCACATTTTCCGCATTATGTATCCTAGAAGTTTCACCATTTATCATCTGATTCTATTATATATATATATATATATATATATATATATATATTGTTTCTTTTTCCCATGAAATTTAAGTCGTTCTCATGTTATCTCTCTATGATATGGCCTGAATTCTTCTGCAAAAAGTAAATCCCTGTTATAATAAATATCATCTTTATCTGTGAAGAAAATGAGCAGCGATCAACATAGCAACTAGAAAAAAAATTCGTAACGACGCAAGTAATATTTTTTAAATTACAACCTCATCTGATATATAATGCTCTAGAAGATGACATCACGTCATACGTATAGTAAAAACTAAATTTATATTACACTAGAACCGAAATTCGTTCAGAAGCTCTGGCCGATCCATTAGCTAGCCAACCATTACATTACAGTGATATACAGTCTCAAGTGATATATAGAGACATATATAAAGACACACACACACACACACACACACACACACACACATATATATATATATATATATATATATATACTTAAGAGGGTTCACTGAAAGTTAATAGGCTGACTCTAAAAATGTGATGCTAGAAATGTGGAATATTGCGTTCGTCCTGTTAGTTATAAATCTCATCAACAAGAGGTATAACGTTATCATCGTTAGGAAAATATATTATAAATAGAATAAATAGGATATTTAAAAATTAAACGGTCTGAAATATTAAAAATACTTCATAGTTGAAAAAAATATTTTCTGTGTTTAATATGTAGAAATACACCCAAGCACTCACGTGTAGATGCAAATGTACACGCATGCGCTTTTGTGTGCGCACACGTGTTTGCATCTATACCATAAATTGTGGCGTAATATTCAACCTGACGTGCAAATCAACCTCAAGATTTTAGCCCAAAAGTTTGAATTACACCTATACAAATTACGTATATTAGATCGACGGTCTTACATACGGTAGGATAGAAGTGAGAAAAAATTTTGCGTGTCAATAAATAATGTTAAGCTATAAATTTACCTGTGCCAAAAATACTAAGGTCACAGTATTTAACTGTATATTGTGAAATTAACCTAATGTGACACCTTATGCCCGGGGCTGGCAAACCTCAGGCCAAATCCTGATCGAGACGGCACCAATAGTGTATAACACCTCAGACCGGAGCTGGCCGTCTAATGTGACGCTCGTCTTCGCCGACGGTCGTGACGTTCCCAGTTGTGACACTGCCACCCGGCTGGCCGGTTGGTTCGGTCGCTGTTGCTGGTCGTGATGTTCTCGTCCGATGATGTTGCCCCAAAACAAGACGTCTTTTGCAACAACATGCCACTGTTCCACGTTGTGATTTGATCCCAGAGGTCGCGTCGTGCAATTTTAGTAGTCGCCTTTTTGAGTAAGTCCGGACACTAGTGTACACTTGTGATTTGAAAGAAAATAAACACGGCACCAAAAAAATAAAATAATAAAATAAATTAACAAGGTCGAACACGCCTCGAGAGCTACGAAGAATGTCTGTATATACAAAGAAAAAAACCATGTTTTCCTCTTCACAAGAGCAGACAATACAGTTGTCGAAAATGATAATACAGATTTTGGAAATGCCGGTTACAACGGAGAGAGAAAGTTCGCTAAAAATATCAGAGCTTCCAATCCTTAAATAAAACTGTCTTGCCTAAGTTTCGTTAAAGTAAACAGAGCTCTTCAAATTTTCACTAGGCTTTTCACGCATTCATTACATTTTCATTAAAGTTTTTCCCAAATTCTCTATAATCAGGGCTGTCAATTTTCTATGTAGCTTCTAAAATAGCAAAGTCCTTTCGGGTCCTTATCGGAGCTTAACAGAGTTTACCGAAGTAGAGCGAACGAAGAATCAGAATTTTCGATTTTCCCGTGATTAAAAAAAAACAATAGCGTTCTCTCGGGATTCATATCGAAGGCAAATTATTTTAAATGAACTCCTTAAGTTAATTTGCGGCAGACTTCATTCGAAATTAACTCTTTAGGCATAATTTCTATGATGGTCGACCAGCCGTGGGTCATGCCCCCACTCCTGTTTTTCCACAGACATTATATTTCGACTAAAAAACCTAAAAACTGAGAATAAAACTAACTGATTTTTCTTGCCGAGTCTGGATTTTTATAACCATTTTCAATCCTCTCTGGGGATCCAGCCGACTAAAAGCCTTCGACCAATGAAATCGTTTTTCACCCACTCAATTTGCGGAAGGAGTTTAGCTCGACGAATGAGATCCCGCCAGCTCACATTGTATTTCGATTTCCCCAATTTCCCACAGATTTTTTTTCCCAGAGAAATCTGTCGAGGGACTTTAACCCTGCCTGACCCTATCAAATAATTCTGACACCTGTTCTGGCTAAAAAATTTAGCCTACCGAAAAATATCCGTTTCAAACACGGAAGAAGAAAAAATTATATTTTTCTTTCTTTTCTTTCCCAGAAATAATTAGATTTTATATTGCCCGGATTTTGGAAGTACATTAGAGTAAAAATAGTTGATGTTTCTATTCCCCATATTTTACAAGTATTTCATAGTATTAAAATTTGTTTTTTACCTGAGCTCACATCACGTATTACAATAAAGCATAACTAATATTGCTAATATCAATTTCTATCTCTCCGTTTTATTAAACCACACAAGAGAAAGTATCCCAGCAGGAGAGGGAAAAGTATCCCCGCAGAAGATAGTGTCCAATAACAATCAAACTAAATGAGTTGTATAGCTAACAACATACAACGTATACAGGTAGTTACAGTATATTTTATATGCGAACATTTAAAATTCGTCACGTATAGAGATAAATGCATTATATCATCATTAATACAACAGCGACTTCAAGAAACATCGAAGCCCGCCATGACAGGAATAATACTGCTCAACTAAGCGAAAAATTATCCATGTTATGCCTATATATATATATATATATATATATATATATATATATATATATATATATATATATTGCATTTATGCAATATATAACATCCCTCTTTTAAAAAAAACGACCCTGACAATGAACTACTGTTTTTTATTTGATTTCTTCTTGTGTTATTACATTTTTTTTGTTTTCTGGATCCAATTTATGTAGAAATTGTCGAAATTTTCTGTATGTTAAACCGCTTTCAGCGATTTTTTTAGTCATTATTAACGATGACTTTTATTTTCACTTTTAACTAAAGGTATAGATATTTACATATGTATCTAGAGTTATGGAAATATTTTATTTTACAAACGCAGTTAGGGCATTGCGTCCATGTTCATAGTTGATGATATTGAATGCTGGATTTTTTTTTCTATTAATAATGTTTCAATTATTTTAACTTAATTTTTTACATTGTAGTGTATTATCAACGAATATATTGGTAGACCTCTGTGTGTATTTAGATGAGACGTAACTGATCTATAGTCAAAGAAAAATAATATAAATCTTCTTGTTAGGCATGTTGTAGTATACCCAATGAAATTATTTATGAATTGAGTTTGATCATCAGATGTAAACTAAATATAAATGATATGTGAATTCACAAACTATATATATATATATATATATATATATGCTTCATCTACTGAGAAATCATTCATGGTTTAGTGGTTACGACGCATCAGGTATATATATATATATATATATATATATACACGTGTGTGTGTGTAGTTGTAGTAGTAGTAGTAGTAGTTTCAAACATATATCGCATAATTTTAGGAATGTGTTCCCAATATTTAAATCATGTAAAAGCTCTCCATGAATACATATAGAAACGCTTGACTTCCGAGTTATAGGTTTTTCAAACACGTGCTAACAAGAATAAGTTTACTTCTCACAGGTAGCACATAACTTGCTAAGCAGTCAGATCGTTTTTTGCCGCCAGTCGGACAGGACTTCCCCCTTGTTTCTCGCATGTGAATTGTTTCTGGACGACTGTTAGCGGTGAATATTGATTGAACATATACGCAAATATGCAGGTTGTGTACAATTTGGCGTAGAGTAACGTTGCACAAGCTTGTCGTCTCTAACAGGAAATGTTCGCATATTGACAATATCCAGATAGGAAACATTTGTGAATAAGCATTGCCATCTCTGAACATAGGACCTTCGAATATCGTCCCGGTGGCAGTGTACTACCTTTGTCTACGACGCTTGAGGAAGAAAAGTAGATACTGGATATTATGCATGATACTCTTGAAATCAGCACACGACAATTGGCAATGCTAGTTGCTATTCTCCATTTGAATGTTTGGAGAGTAATGCAAGAACAACAGTTTTAGCCAAAGCATGAATAACGAGTACAGACTTTGTCACCAGGAGATTACCGAGCAGGATTTGTGTTCTGTCAGTAGTTTTTTGCAGCAATGCAATGTCATTCCGAAGTTTCTTGCCTTCGTTATTTCCACAGATAAAGCACAGTTTACATAGCATGGAATAGTAAAATTCCACAATCAGCATAAATGTGTAAATAAAAACCTATACCATTCTTCTCACGTCATCAATGGCGGTTCTTAATCAACATCTTGCCTGGTGTTATTGATAATAGGTTATCAGGACCTGATTTACGTTCAAACAGGCTTACAGGTGATGCATACATTGACTTTCTGGAAAACAACATGCCTGATTACTTGGACAATGTCGACTGACTCGTCTACCACTGCACTTCATGCATAATGGGGTTTCCGCATACTTCAATCACACAGTCTTTAGGTACCTAGATCAAAAGTTTACTCGGCGGTGGATAGGAAAAAGTGAGACCAATTTCATAGCCTCTATGTCCACCAGATCTACACACCTTGCAGTAGAACCATTTGAAGGACTGTGTACTTGTCTCCAATTGATGATGTAAACTCTCTTCGCAACCGAATTGTAGCAGGATGCGTGACAATAAGAAATTCTCCAAGAATTTGAGAGCGTGTTCAAGAGTTCATAAGATATCGATGTGAAAACTCCATTAAAGCAGAAGGTTCACAATTTTAATATTTGTTATAGGACAAACAAAAACACAGTATATGTCCTGATGTGAAAAATAAAGGTTATTTTTCTTAGCACATGCTTGAAGAGCTCGGAAAGCAAACGTTTCCAAACATACAGGGTGTAAACGATAAATTGGCAGTTTGAGATCTCAGACTTTAAACCTTGATAAAGAAGGGACATTTAAAGACATTTAAGATTTGCGTATGTTTATTTAACTGTTTTATTAAATACAAACATTTTATTCTATGCGTCCACATTCTGCGTCCACAACTTGCTGAATGCGAGCCCTAAAAGCACGACAGGCCTTGACTGCTAACTCCTTCTTGATATCGCGGAATGCTCGCCTTACGGAGGTCTTCAGTGAGGCCACACTGTTATGGGGGCGAGCATTAGAGACTTTCTCAACATCGCCCCATAACCAATAGTCGCAGGGGTTCAAATCTGGCGAACTAGAGGGCCAGATATTTGAGGGCACAAAAAACGGCAACTCTCTCTTCAAGAAGGTCTGCACTGTTTTTGACCGATGAGCAGGTGCAGAGTCCAGGATGAATATCATTTGTTGGGATCATCGTTCTTCTTAATCCAGGGTAAGAGAACTTCCTCCAGAATCTTCAGATATTCCGCCATATTGATCTTCAGGCCAACTTCAATGAAGTGACGGGGCATGACTTTCCCATCGCTGGCAATAGCTCCAAACACCATGACAGAGGCAGGGTGTTTACTCTGCATGACTGGAGGAACACAAGAAGGGTCAATGGCGATGACTCTTGAGTTTCTGCAGTTGGCGACTTCGTCTACCACGAACTTTTTCTCTCCACAAAAATGCGAACGGTACCACCATGGTGTTGCAGGTGATTGAGTAGCAAGTGGCTTCTCTCTTTACGAATGGTCTTAGATTTCGCGGTAAGAATGTTACGACATCGTCTGCAATATGACTTCATCCCAAGATCTTTCCGTACTGCATTAGAAATGGTCATTTAGGCTACATTCCGCTTTTTCGCCTGGTCAACCATTGACCGTGATGGATTTGCTGCAATGGATCATTTCAAACCTTTTGGTGGGGATTTTGTCACTTCTCGGGCTGTGAACCTTCCTTTGCATGTCTTTACCTTCCCTTAAGTTTGCTACAATACGATAAACAGTCCTAGGAGCATAGCCAGTGTCTCTGATAATGTCAGATGTTTTATGCCCGGCGCAGAACAATTCAGCAATAACCATTCTATGGTTAAATTTTACACTGGCACTCATTTTGTTAGTATTTTTAGGTGGCTAATCTGGACTTCAGACTCTAAAGAGTACAGAAACTAACATTTCAGACTGATAATGCCGCTTTAAAAAACCTAAATTGGGGATTGAAATTACTGCCAATTTATCGTTTACACCCTGTATGTTCATAGAGTTTCTCATTATATATATATAGGGAACTCAGTCTTGAATTTATGCCACATGTTTTTGATATCTCTCTCTATCTCTCTCTCTCTCTCTCTCTCTATATATATATATATATATATATATATATATATGAAGTTATTTATTGAACGTGTATCCTTAAATGCATATTTCTCCATGTTTACATGGAAACACATACATATGAAATTTTTTAATGAGTTTCATTGGTAGATTCTCTTGCATGTTATTGGTAAACATCAACGATCTTACACTTATGATCTATGAATTGGAACTCGAAAGACTCACAAGCAATAAATTTAGAAGTGATCGGAAATCGATTAGCTATTTCTTTCTGATTCGGATGTAGAGACAGATATTATCACTTTTGCCCTCATAATTTATCATTAGCCAAAATGAAAAACCTTGATCACAAGGAAATATGTTTAAAAAAATGACAAAGAACATTTTCACATTTAGTATTTTTTTCAGACGAAGTTATGTACCGCATTTTATTTTGTATTGTGATTATTTTATATAAATTCTCAACAATGAAAAGCGTTTTTCGTCACGTGTGACGGAAGTCAGAAATTTGCAGACGTATTCATCGTCTTTTCATTTGGTGAATCAAAATGTTTCTTTGTTCCAATTCTAATTTCCTGTTGAAAAAATATTCCTTAGCCGCAGGCCGACAAAAGAAAAAAGAAAAAAGCTGTTCCTTGATGGAGAAATAGACCGCATTACAATTTTGAAATAGACATAAAGGTATTACTAAGCACTCAGCTCTTTTCAAAATCATTTAATGAATAAGAAGTTGTTAGATGGCATTGTACATTCATTAATCCGCATATACTTACAGAGACAAATGACACATAAGCACAGTAAACTCACGAAACCACTCTGCAAAGGATGAGATGTCGACATGTTGTTATTTCTTGAGAGATATTTAGTTAAATTTAGTTATCTAGTATATTTAACAATATACTAGATAATAGTAAAAGTAATTTAGTTTTTTAAAACATTTCATTTCTTGATATTAGATCTCAAATTGTCAGAAAACATTTTTATAATTATATTATGACATTATTATTAACATTTTTGCATGTAACTTAAACAATGAAACTTTCTAGAAGACATGTAGAAGATTCCAAGTCGTCTAGAAGTTATGGTTGAAGCCGATCGTGATTTTATTGAGTGAATTTACTTTTTAATATTTTAGGATATTTTGTATAATTTTGGTAAAAAAACAAAATCTGTTAAAATGAGATGTCAGTGTTATTTTAACTTTTGTTGTATTTAAACTAAAATTTATCTATCATACCTTTTAGATGGTGAGTACAGTACAGCGAGAAACCAACAATATGCTTTGTAACAACATCGATTAACTTGAGGAATGGATATAACCACATTCAGTAACTTAAAAAAAGAGACTATCCAGAAAAGATGCAGGGAGTTGTCTACAGGCAGTGGCTAAAAGTAATGTAATAAATCTAATTTTAATTTAAGTTAATTTAAGTTTATTAAGATATATTAGTGTAATTATTGTAAATATATATATCAGTGTCATTTTCATTTTTGTGTCATAAAATAATTCATAATAATATAATTTATCCATCACACACCATATATATATATATATATATATATATATATATATATATATATATATATATATATTTTAATTCAGATACTTCAATCCAAGGGAAAAAAGCAGGAAGGTAAATTCCAAAAAACCCGATCCTAATTAATATTACAAATTTATTTGAATATTAAAAAATGATACAGGAAGAGAGCTCCATGTAATAAAATATTACAGAGCAAATATATATTAAAAAAGGATTAATTCAAAGATGTTGAATGGCCATTTCGATATGAAGATCCCCACGGGGGACGACACATCACCTCAGCAACAGAAAAAACCTTTCAGAAACTGGAGAAAAATTAGTCTTATTTTCCTTTTTAAATAGATTGCAAAGAAATTAAAAAATAAATAATCAAATAAAATAAAAATAAAAATAAAGGGAAAGAAAAAGAAAAAGAAAACGAAAAATAAAAATAAAAAGATAGAATAAAATCAAATAAATAAGAAAAGAAAAAAAAGAAAAATTGACATCGTCTGGGTTCACAAAAAAAAGGGAGAATGTAACTAAAAATTAACAGATGGCCGTGTTAAATCGACGTAAGTTTAAGCAACACGGAAAAAAGGTGGTAAGAGAGATAAAAGAAGAAAGGGAGGGAAAAAGAAAGAAACTAAAGAAAAAAATTTTTTTAAATATTACAGACGCTGGACAAATTCAAAAACCTAATTTCCCCAAGACGTTGAAGTATTAGAAAAAGGCCTTTACTTAAAAAGGCATAATTATTAATAAAAGGGAATAAAAAGATATAGGACTTAAAATAAAATTATTTTTAAAAAAATTAGGTCATTTGAAATTAAACTAAATAAAGACAACACTAGGTAAAAAAAAAAAATTAATTACAATTATTATATACATACCTATAGAAGTATACACATACATACATATATATGCACACACAATTCTACGAATAAGAATACATATATACATACACATACACACACATACATTCAATTTATTACACACTTATATACATATACATGCGCATACACACATTTATATGTGTGTACACACCTATATACCAAAAATTCATATACACATAATATACATGTGTACACATACATGCACACATATACACACACACACACGCACACACACACACACACATATATATATATATATATATATATATATATATACATATTCCATATGCACTCACACACATACATATTAATGAATATTATGAAAAGGAGCATTTAAATAGCTAAAAAAATTTTTCAAAATTACATATAGCCCACATACATAAATACATATATACATATATATACATATATATACAAATATGCACATCCACACACAAACATACACATATACATAAAAAAAAAAAAATTAAAATTAAAATTAAAAATTTTTTTTTAAATATTAAAAAAAATTATAGAAAAATTTAGAATTTAATAATTAAAAATTAGAATTTAAATTTTAAAATCCGCCCTATGGCGGCACTTGTTTATAAATTCCCTCCTAAAGTTCAAAAGTAAGTCCTGATGAGGATACTTCAAAATCAGAATCTTCTCCAATAAACACAGACGACACCTATCACGAAAACTTTTAGGAGTACAAGCTGAGCCTATTAATTTCCAGCTGATTATAGGGTCCTGCCCTTCCTCCTTCATTTCCCAGAACCTACGTGATAGTGCCGTCTGGAATCTCTGTTTAGGGTTCGAAAACGAGTACCTGTGATTATAAAGCCTCTGTTTGAAAGAGCCCGCGGACATGCCAATATAGGTCCGGTAATTGTCCTTGTTATTAGATGGAGAAATGCGGGCTTCATAAATTACATGGGTGGATTTACATTTGCCTTGCACCGGGCAGGCATCCACAGAATAACAATTGCATTTGTCGACAATTCCGGATTTAGCTTCCGTATTATTTATGTTCATTAAAATTTGTTTATTGTGGGAATTAATTATATTATCTATATTTGAGGTGCAAGAATAACTAATTTTTAGGGTGAATCTATTAAAAATTTTATTTAAGGGATTGTTATTATTATTAAAATGTTTATCGATTAATCTGAGAAAATACTTACCAATATTTATATTAGTTAGCTTACAATTATATTAGTTAGCTTACAATTATATTAGTTAGTTATATTAGTTAGCTTACAATTATATTAGTTAGCTTACAATTATATTAGTTAGTTATATTAGTTAACTTACAATTATATTAGTTAGCTTACAATTATATTAGTTAGCTTCATATCGAAATGGCCATTCAACATCTTTGAATTAATCCTTTATATATATATATATATATATATATATATATATATATATATATATATATGTATATATATATACATCTATATATATATATATATATATATCGCCCGGCTCACACTCCACCCACGTCTATTGAACAGGTGAAGAGGCTCATCCCTTGTTTCCTGTTTGGGATGTGGTTTTCGGTTTTTCTCTTTTCTAATCTTCTCACTCTTTTGTAGCCTCCTGCACATCAGTGGGGTTACCGCCTTGCTTGGGGTGATATGATTAAAAAACAATATATATATATATATATATATATATATATATATATATATATATATATATATAAGAAAGAATATTAATAAAGAGTTTTGAATTTAAAAATGTACTTTTTTTGAACAGTATTTGTTTATTTTTATAATATTTCATATTTCAGACCGTCTTCGGTCCTTCATCAGAAACAAGTGATTTTTAAATTTGAATTAGAAACGTATTTCACGATAGCGTTCGAATATTTTTTGTTTACATCACGTGGTGTGTTTGTTCACAACCACCGGCACGTCCGTAGAGAAAGTGTGTTTGTTTTAGATAAAAATTTCTTGGAATATCTGAAAAAATTTTTTACCTATTGAAATATTTGTAAAGATTCAACACACCTAAGTCCCTATTTAACCCTAGCTTGTGTGTATGTAATTTTAAAATCCAGTATATATATATATATATATATATATATATATATATATATATATATATGGTGTATGTGTACTAAAGTGATGCTTACCATCACCATAATGAGAATACTTATGCTGTGTGTGTTTACGTGTGTGTGCGCGTGCTTGCATTTTGTTTATATCATAGAACGTACATTTAACTTCTGTAATAAAAGTACTGTATTCTTCTTTCGATATCGCATTCATTTAACTGATTGTTTCACCTTTATTTTTTCTGCAAAGCCTGGAATTTTATTTTATATCATTCTTTAAATATTTCATAGAATTATCTACATTTATATTTTATTCTTTTTTCTATTCTTCTACATCTTTTCTCAGCCTTAGTATTTAACTCATGCATGCGAAAAAAATGATCAGTCAATCATGCAAATGAGAAGAATTTTGTCAGACACTTTCCAAGTCAGTAACCATTACACTAACAACATATCAAATAAATATATGTGTAAAGTCCCATTTTAGATTACCCTAAACTACCGTATTTGACACTAGGAACATTTTGCCTTCGGGAATTTAGTAACTGCCTTATTATTTCTCAAACAAAATGCAGACGGCAATTCTATTCCATCAGCTTCTTTCCTCGCACTTCCGCCCTGTGGAACTCCCTTCCATATACTTGCTTTCCTGACATCTATAACCTTCAAGAATTCTCAATTCATATCCACTGAACTTCAAGCCTTTCTACATCACCCTGTGTATCTTTTTCTTTTTCTTTCTCTCTAACTTCGCAACTGTCTTCACTCATGTATTCATATCCTTTCGCTAGTCCTTTCTTTTTCACCCCCTAGTTCGTCTTTGTCTTCACTCTCCTCCTGCCTAATAAATCAGCTCTCTTATGTAACCCCCTGCACATTAATGCCTTGCTTGTGTTGAAATGATTAAAAACAATATATATATATATATATATATATATATATATATATATATATATACATATAACATCATTATACAAAATTATGTAATACTTTCGCATGTTCACAGGATTTCTGAATTTGTATTCATGCATCTTACAAATTCATATATTGTTAGTAATATCTACGTTTCTTTCTCTGGTCAGTTATGTATATTGAATAACTGGTTATAGAATAGTATTTTTTCAAATGTCTGGTATAAGTATTTAGCAATACACATATATCTGGTTAATCCCCAGAGAATTTACTAACATTTAATTTCATACCATCTTTACTACTTGCTGTTTCAGTTCTACGATGAATAAGCAAGCTATAATAATCTTTTATTTGTTTAATTTTCGAAGTAATGAAGAAGGTTGATGTGCTAGTTAAGCCGAAATAGTAAGTAGTATTATGTTTATAAAAGAGACAAATATGTCATGTAAAAGTTAAAGTAAACAAGAAATGTAGACTGTTTTTTGTAAATTCTTTTTCCTGTTCCTCCATTGAACTAAATTATCTTTTTGTCTATTTTTCTTCGTAAAGACATTTTCTATTGTCATACGTAAAGACTTAAACGCACCCCTTGCTGCATCTCACATATATAAACTCTGCAAACAGTTTCGGTTGATCTTTTATTAGGAAGTTTAGTGTGTCTCACTTACCGCAATTTCTTTCTAATCATCTAACTAAATTTCCAATTTTTTTTTTGCTGTACTTCTTTTTATTCGTCCATAATATTGCATCCATCTGTTCAAGCGAATCTCTAGTCTACTCTTTACCAGAATTTGTCTCAACTTCTTTTAAAACAGCCATTAGTAGAACTTTTCTTATTATAGTTTATTTTTATTGATGTTACGCGTATTTCATCATTACTACAGTTTATTCACCATTTCATTTCTTTTCTGTTACTTTCACCTTGATTTTTTTCTTCGTTCTTTCACTGAAATTGTTATTGACATTGTTATATCCGTTATTTCTTTTTCTTCTTCTTTTTCTTTGTAATATCAATTCCGTCGTCGTCCTAACCATTTCTGATTCCTATACGAATTTTCCCATATTTCCTTACACGATTATTCTGTCTGCCTCTCATTTCTTTGAGTGTCATTTTTCTTTAACCTCTAAACGTCGCAGATATCGTTGTATTCTTCAATACTGATCTTCTGTAAATCTTTTTGTCATCTCTTTTCGTTTATGTTATATTGTCCTGTATTCTGTCCGCATCAATGATATTTCATTGAAAATATCGGGTCACAGACAACGACCTTAACGTCTGTGGATTTATTATGTCTCAATGCCTTCTCCTTTCAAAACATTATTGACAATCGAGCAAACAAAAAAGAACTATGCTGTTAAGTATACCAATAGATATAAGAGAATCTGTAAGAATTATTACAAATACATGCTACGTTATATAGAGTGTATGTGGATAAATTGTCATTAAAATTAGGTAAAAATGACAATCAAACAAGACAATCTATTTAACATATATATTTATTAAAATTGCACAAAGATATCTTGACATACTAAAGAGTAAATTTATTAAATAAAATACCCATTGGCTTCAACCACAGCCTCTAGACGACTTCGAGATCTCTTGCATTTCTTCTAAAATTTCTCCGTGTTTAAGTTAGTGAATGTTGTCATAATTCTTGCTTTCAGTTAATCTTTGATGTTCAAAGGGCATTTGTTTGTCTCTCATTCAACTGCGTCCCACACATAATAATCAAAGTAGTTAAAGTGTGGGTAGATAAGTACCCAGATGTAAAGGGCAATGCAGTCGCAAAACTTTTATGTCAGCCAGAAATGTGTACTGCCTTGTGGCATGGTTCAGAGTGCCATTTTCAGACAGAATGTTTTCCAGCAGCCACTCCTCTTGATCCAGGGCAGCACTATCATCCCAAGTTACTGGATGTAAGTCACCATGTTGAGTCTGAGGCATAACGTTTTAACTCAAGTGATCATTCCAAACACATTCGTATTCAGTATTTGACGCATCCAACTATTTCCGAATCCTCTGCATTGTCATCAGACTGACATGCTCAAACTCTGAAATGTTTGCAATGGAATTTTCGGCGCAAATACCAGGCAGTGCAGCATAGAATTTCTAAATTTCTGGCTGAGAAATTTGCGTCGTGGTACTTCTTTTCTCACAGACGGTATCCAACTGATCATATTATACTGCGCAGTCAACAAAATCAAATTTAAACAACGCGCATGAGGGACATTAAACTTAATATATTGCGACAATTTACAAATCGCACCACTGTGTATGTATATATGTGTGTGTATGTTGTGTGTGCTCGTGTGTCGTATGAGTGTTACTTTTCTCAGAGCCATTATTTTCCGTTGTTTTCAGCCTATTTAAAAACCCTGTTTTTCATTTATTTTAAGCAGAAGATTCCTTATAATTCCTATTTTTTTATGAGACTTCAATTTCGCATCCATATTCTATCAAAGCATTTTCCAGCATTCATCATTTGCATCATGCTTCGGTTGATTCAAGTATCTTCTTCATCTGCAGAGAATGCCCGGTATTCACTGCCATATGGATGATTATTTATTACATATCATTCCAGCAAACTATTTGTTTGTTTTAAAAGAAAAATTTTCTGATTTTTTCGGTATATTTTCGTTTTAGGTGCAGACGGCTTTTCCCCTTTCAAATTTATCCAAAATAGCATTATTTCTGTGCAAATGTATATGCTGAACTCAAATCAACAATTAGTTATTGAAGAAACCTGCCTTTTCTTATTTGAAGGTCCATAAAAAAAAAACGAAATATATCTCGCACTTTTTCTCTCCCGTAACTCTAACGCAGTCATGTAATTAACTGTAGAATGACGTACTGCGTAGGTCAACAAATTTTGGTCGATTTTTGATCGATTTTCTTCCTTTACTGAAACTCCCCGCGATCTACTTCCTGTAATGAAAGTAATAAGCGTAGATATGCAATAGCGCAATACTTTACTTACATGTTAATTGTTGATTTGAGTTCAGCATATACATTTGCACAGAAATAATGCTATTTTGGATAAATTTGAAGGAGGCAAAAACCGTTGGCACCTAATACGAAAATTTACCATTTTTTCTTTACTTTATGAATCATTATATTGTCATTCTGATTCTCTTTGGTGATACATTTTCTGTCGTCTATTACTACACTACCCAGATACGTAAATAACTCTAGCCCTTCATTTTAACAGCCATTATACGTGACTCAGCACTTTGGCCTGCTTCTTAACTGATAACAATGCATTATTTCTTACAATTAATTTTGAAATCTTTCGCGTTTCTACGTTGTCTAAGATTATTTTCATGTGACTTCTATAATCTACCATGAAAGGAGTGTCATCTGTGTTTGGTAGTTTGTTAAAATTGCAGGCGCTGATATTAAATAAGTGTTCTAAATATAAGATTATTTCAATGCATAAGTTAAATAAATCTGCTTAGAATGATCTTCCTTATCTTAATCCACTTTCTGTTATTGCGTATTTTCAAAATACTTTTTAATCCGCAGATAATATCTTTAACATTTTAGGTAATGTTTTTTTGTTTTATTTTGTATTTTTTTTTTTTTTAGAATTTTTTTAAGCAACGATTTATGTCGTACCTGACGCAAGTACATTTCGCTTTGATTTTCATGTTTGGAAAGAAAGAAAAAATAATGTTTTATTATCTGATTTTATGGGATCATAAATGACAGAGAATTTCGATAAAACTCTTAAGACATCTTTTAATGTCACTTCTCTAAGCATTATAAATTACCTACAGTAATGATTCTTAACTAAACCTACGTCTTGGGAGAAATTTATGGTTCAAAACAGGAATTCGAACAAAACATTGAGAGAAGAAAAGCGGTTCGAAAGTTAAACGTTCGCTAGATCAAAAATTAAAAATACACCTTCTGAGTCAAAACCTGAAAAGTGTGAATTCATAGATTTATAAAAAGGTTGAATGTGCAAAATATATTTCCGCAAAAACTAAGCTAAACTATAGAACTTTGCTGGGATATCATTTTCTGTGGTAAAACTAATATAATACTAATGATAATTGTTTCCAACCAAATTCGTAAATTTTAAGTCCCGACTTGGCAGCTTGGATACAGTCACTTTCTCACCGGTGCAATGTGGCTTCCCTGTGTCTCTTCTACAAATACTTTCACGGCTTCTGCTCAGATTAACTTATCTCACTGGTACCTTTATATATAAATTTACTCAAGTAAGAATATTAACAACTAGGTTCCACTCTTTTACTGTGAAATAGAATGTAAACGCAAATTCTACTCAATCAACCTATTTTCTCGCACTTTCGACCTATGGCATTCTCTTTCATTTACTTGCTTCTCCGACAGGTAGAATCGCCAATAATTTAGATGTAAAGTCAATAGTCATCTTCTATCTCCCTGACTTGCGTCCTCTCTATCATGCTTCTTTCTTCGTCCACTCCACTCCCATTAGTATTCTCATCCTTCTCATACCAATTTCCTTACACCCACTATAACCTGTCACTCTTTCTCATAACTTTCCTCTTATGTAAACCCTGCAAAGCAGTGGCAGTAAAATGCCTTGCTTGGGGCGACAAGATTATAAAAAAAAGTTCATTTCAGGAGTATGGTATCTCAAACATTTATCTCGACAAAACAGATGGGCTTAAAATGGATATGCATTATGGCATCGGCGTGTTTGCTATTATATCATAATTACTTTTAAGGACATTATAAGTATTTCAGTGTTTTCTTAATCAGTCAGTACTGAACACAAAATGCACACGTCTTTAGTATTCATGTTTTACATTCTTCTTCATTTGGGTATAATGTAATTCATCTCCTTCGCAAACACCTTGGTATTTATATGATTCTTGTTTGAGGGTTCTAATTTTAATTCTAATCTTTGTGACAAAATCTATATTTATTGATCGTCTCTGTGATTAAACCTTCCTGAATGCTAATTTTGGAAATTTATCTAATGCAGGCATCATAACTAAAATATTTTACAGAATTATGGAGACCTTACAAATCTCCTTGAAAAATTCCTCTTCGAATATTCAATCATTTGGATGTATCAGTATCTTTGCTGTTATTTAGGTATAAAATTGTTTGCCACAAAATATTCAAGACACTTTACTATCATTGAGAGCCCTTGTACATTAAATGCCTTAATGTTTTAAGAGTGTGACACTCTATAAAACGCAATATGGTAATCTAACGAGAAACGAGGGATTGAAAAATGTGATACAACATTGTATTAAGTTATTAGAACAGAGAACAACATTGTATTAAGTTATTAGGAACAGATAACAACATTGTATTAAGTTATTAGGAACAGAGAACAACATTGTATTAAGTTATTAGAACAGGAAACAACATTGTATTACGTTATTAGGAACAGATAACAACATTGTATTAAGTTATTAGGAACAGAGAACAACATTGTATTAAGTTATTAGGAACAGAGAACAACATTGTATTAAGTTATTAGGAACAGGAAACAACATTGTATTAAGTTATTAGAACAGAGAACAACATTGTATTAAGTTATTAGGAACAGGAAACAACATTGTATTAAGTTATTAGAACAGAGAACAACATTGTATTAAGTTATTAGGAACAGGAAAACAACATTGTATTAAGTTATTAGGAACAGGAAACAACATTGTATTAAGTTATTAGTGGAACAGAGAACAACATTGTATTAATTTATTAGGAACAGAGAACAACATTGTATTAAGTTATTAGGAACAGGAAAAAACATTGTATTAAGTTATTAGAACAGAGAACAACATTGTATTAAGTTATTAGGAACAGGAAACAACATTGTATTAAGTTATTAGGAACAGGAAACAACATTGTATTAAGTTAATAGGAACAGGAAACAACATTGTATTAAGTTATTAGGAACAGAGAACAACATTGTATTAAGTTATTAGGAACAGAGAACAACATTGTATTAAGTTATTAGGAACAGAGAACAACATTGTATTAAGTTATTAGGAACAGGAAACAACATTGTATTAAGTTATTAGGAACAGAGAACAACATTGTATTAAGTTATTAGGAACAGTGAAATAACATTGTATTATTTTATTAGGAACAGGAAACAACATTGTATTAAGTTATTAGAACAGAGAACAACATTGTATTAAGTTATTAGGAACAGAGAACAACATTGTATTAAGTTATTAGGAACAGGAAACAACATTGTATTAAGTTATTAGGAACAGAGAACAACATTGTATTAAGTTATTAGGAACAGAGAACAACATTGTATTAAGTTATTGTGAACAGGAAACAACATTGTATTAAGTTATTAGAACAGGAAACAACATTGTATTAAGTTAATAGGAACAGGAAACAACATTGTATTAAGTTATTAGGAACAGAGAACAACATTGTATTAAGTTATTAGGAACAGAGAACAACATTGTATTAAGTTATTAGGAACAGAGAACAACATTGTATTAAGTTATTAGGAACAGAGAACAACATTGTATTAAGTTATTAGGAACAGGAAACAACATTGTATTAATTTATTAGGAACAGAGAACAACATTGTATTAAGTTATTAGGAACAGAGAACAACATTGTATTAAGTTATTAGGAACAGAAACAACATTGTATTAAATTATTAGGAACAGAGAACAACATTGTATTAAGTTATTAGGAACAGAGAACAACATTGTATTTAGTTATTAGGAACAGAGAACAACATTGTATTAAGTTATTAGGAACAGATAACAACATTGTATTAAGTTATTAGGAACAGAGAACAACATTGTATTAAGTTATTAGGAACAGAGAACAACATTGTATTAAGTTATTAGGAACAGAGAAAATACACTTATAGTCTACTAAGCGGTCTTGAGTAAATGAATAGCAAAATAATATTTAGTAGAGATATCAAAAATAAAAATATATTAGTAACTACAATGACATAAAATTCTGGAGTGCTATGATTGACAACGGCATGAAGTGACGCGGCACATAATAAAATTCAAAATTCTATATGTTACCCACTGATTTTCAAATCACTGAGGCGTGTTTTTATTCTCTTGTAGTTCCTATAAGAAGAATAAGATTTACTGTACATACATATAACTAGACATATACGAGTTCACATGATCTATCTATTTGTACTTTTATATATATATACTAGTGCACCCATGACGGCAATTTTTCGAAACAAAGTCTCGAAATAATGTATTGAGATTCAGTAAGCGAAGATAAAGAAATAATACCTAAAATAGAGGCAAAAGAACTAAGATTTATTGATTAATCCGATAATTATATAAATAGGTTTTTGCTCAATATGATTTCATGTAAAACTTATATGTGCTTAAATTAACAGTGACATCAAAATATATCTCGAAAGACAAATAGTTGAAACATGAGGATAAAAAAGGTGACAATAAAGCCGAATATTACGACGAAGCGGAGTTATGTCGATCACTTAATCAAGAGAAGTATCTGCTTGTCTCACATTATATGCTTAAACAAATAAGACTCTAATCTAAAAACGTACGAGCGAATAAATGTAAAATTTAAATGATTGATTTTGAACGGACCATTATTCTGCTTAAATGCAAATAAATATTTTATAAGTATAGATTACTAAAACGAAAAAAGGAATTTAGCATTTTAAATTTAACATAAGTCGATTTTCTCCAAAAAGTACTGAAGATATGTACAGATAATTACACATTGATAATAATTATAATGTTTGATAGTTGCTAACCATGGCTAGAGAGTTTCCCCATCCTAATTTTTATCCTAAATATCGATATATGTCATTCACAGAACATACGGTGAACGATAGTGAACGCAGTAAACTATGACACAATTCCACTTGGCTCGTGGATTCATCTTTCAGAACAATTACGTCCTACGGTATATATGTATAATTTATGTTTTTATACCTTTTTTTAGTAGATACTAGTTTCTCTTCCTCATAATTAAATAGTATATTTATATATGTAGTGGATAGGAAATTAAGAATTAATAGCAACTTTTCTTCTTCGCTTTTACAAAAAATCACAATGACGTGTGAAATCCTAGTTTTGCCTAATAGAAAAAGGATTGCCCACGTGCTGAAAGAAAAACTTTAAGCTGGATGTCGCAAGTAGATGTTAAATTGATTTTCTGACCACTGGAAACGATTTGCAAGGCTAAGAAGAATTAGCGATCAGCGAATACTTCAAATACACTATATCTGAAAAAACGTACATACATACTTACATACACACGTTCGTATTCACAAACTCTTTCCATCAAGTTACTACTACGAACATTTCTACAAATCTTCATACCCTTAACGCATTATTCGTTTTTCATTGAACATTAACCTCTAGGTTTCGTGTTATTATTTCTATCAATAAATTTCTATTTCAACATGCAAAAAAAAATTTTAAAAGAAATTAACCATCACTACATAAAATAGCGATTTACCGTCTACAGGACAAACAAGAAAGAAGAAAAAGAAAAGAAAAAAACAGAACCCATTACGTTTAAATAAACTCTGTTGTCAAATTATGCACTGATACATTATCAGTCTTTACCAACAACTGGAAAATTTCAACGTACTCTCAGCTCCAAAGATAAGTACCTCAAAATATTCCCTTTTTATTCATTTTGATTACAATTGTATAACTTCATGTGAATACATATTTTACCCTTTTGAAATCTACTTCATGTCCGACCATTTTTTTCCTGACTATTCATTGAATTTCAAAAGTCACATATGTTTGAATAATTCCAATTTCAAATAATTCCAATTTCAAATTTTACGCAGATATATTATCAGCCTATAATAAGAACAGCGAAAGTTTTAAATAAACTATACTCAACATCGAAACTACGAACACTTTTAAAGTTTAACTATTTTCCTGAAACAAGCTGCTTGCCAACTTCAAATATATCAAACTGTAAAACTCCAAAACATATGCCTTTCGTCTTAAAAAATATGTTTTTTCTCTGTATGGTTACGTTACTATAAAATGTGACCGTCAACATACAAAATAATAGGCATTCCTACGATTATATGCTTTAAACATGACGCTTAACGATAAAATTGGCAAAAATTATGGTAACAATTTTAAGCCCACAACGACAAAAACAGCGAAACAAAACGAAATCTAATCTTAGGAAGATTAACAGCAACTTTTCTTCTTCGCTTTTACAAAAATTCACAATGACGTGTGAAATCCTAGTATTGCTTAATAGAAAATGCATTGACCACGTTCAAAAGGCTCTCTCGACTAGACTCAGTATTCTCCTGGCCACACTTTTTGTGAGTTTTTGCTGTGACGCTGTACCAAAAGCAAACTATGTGAACTAAGTCCTGTGGCCTGTTCCAGCTTGAGGATAGAATCCAGTTAGCATCTCTTAAGATAGGGGAAAGTTTTTAAAACAGCAGACAAAATTAGAAGCCGATGATTACTGAGGTTTGTCGAAAACAGAGGCTCTAATGTCGAAAGATAGTTTTCAAGGCTTTGGAACGTGATGACCAGTCGAGTAATAAAATGGTACTAGCTCTTTTCATATCTGCTAAAAATTTTCAGTTTGTTGTTTAATTGTTATAAATATATTAAAATGTTCGTCGTTATCAAAATGATGAATCTAAAGCGTAATCACAGCCACCATACGGTAGGGTAGAATGATTCAAATAATGAAGAGATCTGGCTTTTCTTTGGCTCTCTACGTCTCTTTTATTTGTCTTGAAGTGTTTTCGAAGGCAATTGTTTCATTTTTTTTCGAGAAAAGCGCTTCTCCAAATTGTTCGTTGAGCGACTTCGGTTTAACAATTGACCTGATCGGTTTCTCTACTTGGCTAGTCGGCAAGTTGTTTTTCCGCCGATCCTTGAATTGATTACAGGACTCCTGTACGTCGTCTCTTGAGAGGTACAAGTTCCGAGAAGAGAATTTGTTGGGGTAGGCTGATGTATGGCACTTATTTAAGGTGTCTGAACCATCGGTGGTGAGGCATGAGGGTTGCCTCTATCATTGCTTGGAGAACACCGCTGTTCGTTATGGGATCCTTCTACGTGTGCTGCAGTTTTTGTTTTGTTTTTTCATTTAATTTAATGATTTAAGTTTAACGATATCTCGTCGCTGTCCCTTGTGGAAAGGCGATTGAACTATATGACATATAGAAATCGAATTTATTTTAATCAATTCAATCCAATCAAATTATTTAAATATGGCTGTAATATCCGATAAACAGACTAATATAAGACTTATAAATTTGCATGGTATAATTTGCCAAGAAATCTATCGAGTACGGCAGAGTAAATCAACATACTCAGCAGTTCACTTAGCACGACGAGAGGACGCAATTAACCACCTGTGTTTTCCTCGTTGTTAACCAGCAAACGAACAATTACTTATATATTAGGGAGATAGTTTAAATCCTGTCACATTCTCACCGACGTAATATAGCTTCCCTCTGTCTCTTCTACAAATACTATCACGGTTTCTGCTCCGATGAGCTTTGTTCCATGGCGCCCCTCTGCATGAATTTAGTAGAGGTACTAGACTAGCTGTTAGGTCCCACCTTTTTAAAGTTAAAATGAATCAAATGTAACCGTATCTTCTACTCTCAGTTTTTTCTTTCTCGCACTTCCCGCCTTTGGAATTTGATTCTGTATACTTGCTTCCCTGACAACTACAATCTCCAAGAAATGCAAGCTAATTTGCCATCTCTTGTCTTCTTGACTGACATCCTTTTCCTGAAATCCATTGCATCATGTTTTTCTTCCTCTCCACTCTACTCTCATGAAGCCCTCTTTACCCCAGTGTTCTCATCCTTCTCTTTCCCATTCTCTGACACCCATATAGCTTGTTCCTCTTTCTTATCACTCACCTCTTATGTAAATACTTGCACACCAGTCGCAGTTCCGCCTTACTTGAGGGGAAATGGTTAGAAAAAAGGATATTTCGATTAACGTCGAGATTGTCAAACTATTTCATGAAGATTTGAATTTCTGAGACTGCTTAAAATTATAGTTTCTTTAATATTTACAATGATCTTATGTTCTGCAAACGGGTGCAAACACTGTAAATCATTACAACAGACACGGAATCAGTATGTAAGGACCAGAAGTGAAATTAGAATTTTCATTTAGAGGTGTACCATAAACAAATGTTCTTCTAGCTTTAATAATCTAAATGAATATAAAACCAACCTGCAGCAAATCAATAAGGAAAAACTGCTCTGTAACATCCATTATCACTAAATGTAACTAGCATTTTATACCGAGCTGACCATAATTGTTTTCGTTGTAATTAACGGTTGTAATCTCAAAGATGCTCATTTTACCTTGTAGCTATAAGTAACGTTTATTCTTTACCTTAGCTCCTTGACTCTCCTGTGTCATTAATTCACAAAAATTTGTAGGCAAATCAAGTCAGTCCACCATTCATTTCCTACATATCTTAAGAAACGTTTGACTTTTTCCCATGGTTCCTTTATTCACAAGTGAAACTTCTACATAAGTGCCATAGTTGATGATTTTCGAATGTTTTACGAATGATACTTTTAGTCGTAAATATTTCAGTTTATCTGCCATGGCTTAAATTTAGAAGTGTCAGATGAAACCAAAAATAGAGTACTGCTGTCATAATTGGGCTGGAACTTCCCAGGCGAGGATTTTAGTTTGGCGAGCGTTTAAAAAGCGTTTAAATCGTTGCAATTAATTGTTATTTTACCCTTTCTTACAAACACAACTCTATCTTTATATTCCATGAAAATATTTAGACGAGATACTTTCTTGAGCTCCACAAGTTAAGAACTTAACAGCAACGATGATCCATGTTTTTTACACAAGGAAAAATCCCCCTTATGCTCTTCATGTTCTTGAGATCGATAGAAGTCTACTTGAATTAGCATAGTCATAAATTTTGATCTTTCCCAGGCCAACAACTGACCCTACCATTCCTTGCTTTGCAGGAGGAAAATTTGTTCAGCTTAGTTTGGATATCCTCTTAAAATCAAGGTACTAATCTGACGTGTACGGATAAATATTACGTCTGATTTTGATCCCTATAAAAATCACGTGATGGGAAGGGGTTCAAATTCTGAAAGCCAATAAAACTACTTAAACCAGTATATTAAACTGAATGCTGTCAGGTTTTCAGAGCATGGAGTCGTTATGAAAACACCGAAAAGGTATTGATATAGTGTAGAGTAAAATGCTCCGTATATGGGGGAAGAAATCTCTGCACGCACTGTCTTTAAATTTGCTTTAAACTCCTACTCTCTTTTATTCCGTTCACAATATATATATATATATA